>JAGFNQ010007448.1:68304-153803 GCA_024364735.1 Boesenbergia rotunda
GGTAGTGTCCGATCGACGATCAAACATGCACACATTAACTGCATATCATTCACTATAATTTTCACTCTCCCAAATTTACTCTTCAAATCATTTTCCTTTCATTATACAGTGTGTCAATTTTTCTATAATTTATTATATTTTTTTATAATTATTATTTCTCTCTCCTCTTTTTTTATTATTATCTAGTAAAATCTAGAGAGAAATGAAAAACGTAGGTGAGAATAAATATTTTAATATTTAGAGAATAAAAATGTTGATATCATCTAAATTTAAGGAATGGATAGGATAATTGATACCAGAGTTTTTTTACGCAAAACATACAATTTAAGGTAAAATTTTTATTTAGGGAATATATGGATGTTCTAAGTCTTGAAATTTCTAAATATCTACTTGAATTTTTCATTTTAATTTTAAGATTTGGGAAAAAAATTCTTAACCCATGAGCCAATCCAAGCTCATCGCAAGCTGCCTCTCAGGTCATGGGTCGGCCCACCTACATCCGGTTTTAAAATGGTTGACACTATTTTAACCTAACTCATTTAAATTATTTAGCGAGGTAAGCCAATTTGACAAATCTAATTTAAATTAATTGACTCTATAAATAATAATAATTAAATAAAATGAAAAAAATATTAATATAGAAAATATAAAATCGAATCCAAATTTGATCCATCGTCGTCCAAAATAATACAGCAGAAATATGGCATTGATTAAAGTTTAAATTGTCAGCTCAACATATATTTATGATTAAGGCTAAAATTATAAGACTTAAAATTGATATGTTTTTTCTTGATGAGGATGGCGGAATTCTAATACTATGTTTTAGAGAGAAAACACACACAAAAGAAAAAGTGAGATATAATATAATTTTTTTTCTGAGTTTATTTGATTATAATTCAATATAATCTGGTTTAAATAAGTGTTAAAAAAGACACATAGAATAAAATAAATGTTGAGTATATTCATGTTGTTAGAAAGAAAGAAAAACAATATAGGGTCAAAGCAAACATATCATAAAAGATGCAAAAATCTGCTAAGATTAGCGGACAAAATATTTGAGTGTTATCGAATATAAAAGGGGTGCTGATCCTATCGTAGAGCGAGATAGATTCCTAAGAGCGAAGTTGACTCGAGTATTGCTAACACGCGGGTTCCGATTTGTAAGAAAATGACCGTTAGCAAATCCGTCGGGAAAAGCCCTTGGCAAAATCCTCCGACGGTCAAGTCAGTCTCCGGTGGAAGAACAGAAGAGCAATGGCACAGTAGAACAAAATACTATCACGCGTACCTGCGAAGTGGGGAGTGGAGGGGCTTATATAACCGAGGGAACTGACATCTTCTGCCCTTTTGCCCATATCTGCCACTTTTTTTGTCTTATGCGGGGCAGGGTAAGGTGTCGCATGCGGGGATAAAGTAAGGGGCGATGTCAGTTCGCCGACTGACGCCGTCCTGCGCCGCTTGGTCTGACCCAAGCATGGGTTGCCGTGGTACGGGGTGTAAGAGGATGACTGTTGGTGCTTGGATAACTATAGAGGGAGGGTGAATATAGCCAGACACAAAACTTAGCCTCTTTTAGGTTTTCTGCACTTAGAGTTAGCAGCAACGGAAAAAAACAATACAAGTGTAAATGCAGAAATGAAGAAATGAAACAAACCACACAGGCGGTAACACGAGGATGTACAAGGTTCGGGAATAACTTGCCCCTACTCCTTGGCGTGCCCGTGAGGTGGGCGATCCCTTGATCGTCGGCAGATCAAGCCTCGGTGAACCCGGATAGTAAGAAGTCTCCTTCTCGGTGGAGTAACCTCTCCACAATCGGTCTCCAAATGATATGAGAATGAGCACAAAGACACGAGAAGAAAACCTCACGCTAATCTAGCAGGAACACTCAAGGAAGAACACTACACAGGGAGCACAACACAGCAGCGAAACCCACAGCCACAACACTTGCTTGTTTTCCTGTTTGTTCTCTACTTCCCTCTGTATCTCAGCTTCCTCTCTTAAGCTCCTGCTCCCATCACCAAGCTCCATCAGCCTCCACTGAGCCACAGCCTGACCCCCTGACTCCCTGGGCACTCAGTCCACTGAAGACCTCTTCAACTGAGCCCTCCGTCAGTCGTCAGCCGCGCCAGGAAGCCGTTGAAACCTGAAAACAGAATACATACAAACCTGTCACGGTGAAAGTCGCCATTGACTCCTCTCCTTGGTTTGTATCATCCCTGTCTAACCTGCACACTCATCAGAAGCTTAGCAAAGCGTATCACAAAGAAATCGGCAGTGTATCAGAGAAAACGCAGAGAAAACAGACGCGATCAGAGCGTCTGACAGCGATTTCAAATTAAATTACAGCTACTGATCGATCCACAGACCGATCAGATATGACCCTGATCGGTCACCAGACCGATCAGGGAAAGCCCTGAACAATCAGGCACCAGCCTGATCGGTCCACAGTGAGAAACCAGGAATCGCGGACTTCTTGTGATCGGTCACACTGATCGATCAAGTATTGGGGATCGGTCACCAGACCGATCCAACAGCTAAAGACAGAACCTTCAACTTTTTCCAACTCCCGCAAGCAAAAACCCCTGATCGATCACCTGATCGATCAGGGTGTGCCCTGATCGGTCTGGTGACCGATCAGGTCAATCCCTGACCGATCAGGAGCCATCCTGATCGGTCAGGGTGAGAAACCTGTGACACTTTGATCGGTCACGAAGACCGATCAAGGTTTCTCCCTAAACCTTCTGATCACTCTCTGATCGTTCACCAGAACGATCAGAAGCCCAACAGAAACCTTTCTGTTCTCTCCCTGATCGGTCACCAGACCGATCAGACTTCTCTGGATCGGTCACCAGACCGATCCACAATATGGAGTTCGTGCCAACTCCCTGATCGGTTTCCAGACCGATCCAGCTTCAATCAATCCAACCCTAAGTCAAGAGAACGGGCTCCCTAGCCTTCTTTGACTCGTGCTCAGTCCCCCGGACCAAGACTCCGTGCCCAGCTTCACTCACCGAGACTTCATTCAACCTAACTTCACTCATTAGGACCTGGCTTCACTCACCAGGGTTTCCGTCACTCGGCTTCACTCACCGGGACCCGCCTTCACTCACCGGGATTTCAATCAACCTAGCTTCACTCGCTAGGACCTGGCTTCACTCACCAGGGTTTCGGTCACCCGGCTTCACTCACCGGGACCCGGCTTCACTCACCGGGATTTCAATCACCCGGCTTCACTCACTAGGACCCGGCTTCACTCACCGGGATTTTGGTCACCTGGCTTCACTCACCATGACCCGACTTCACTCACCGAGATTTCCTTCAACCTAGCTTCACTCACTAGGGTTTCGTACCCAGCCCCCGACCAAGACTTAATCTGAATTCACTCAACTAAACTTAAATTGGTGTCAACACCAAAACAACAATCGGGTAAGACTACATCAACAATGACAAGAACTTACTATGTCAACAGATCATACTGTGTGATCCGGGCGAGTAAGTTTTCAGAGGAGGTCAAGGGCCTGGTCAGATCAGGTCTGGGTCAGATGGGGTTAAGCCAGGTTAATCTCGGTTCGATGAGTCGGATATGAATCATGGCAAGAGGAGTAGGAGTCGAGACAAGCGAATCCCTGGCTCAACCTTTGTCACCCCGAGGTCAGCCACTCAGGGTCGGGGCACCCGAGGTCGGTCGCCCGGGGTCGACCACTCGGCGAGGGCCGCCACTTGGGGTCGGGCACCCGAGGTCAGCCACTCGAGGTTGGGGCACCCAAGGCCGGTCGCCCGGGGTCGGCCACTCGCCAAGGGCCGCCACTCGGGGTCGGGCACCCGAGGGCAGTCACCCGGGGTCGGCCACTCGGCGAGGTTAGCCACTCGGGGTCAGGCACCCGAGGTCAGCTACTCGGGGTCGGTTACCCGAGGTCGGTCACTCGGGGTCGGCTATTCGGCAAGGTCAGCCACTCGGTACCCGAGGTCAGCTACTCGGGGTCGGTCACCCGAGGTCGGTCGCCCGGGTCGGCTATTCGGCAAGGTCAGCCACTCGGGGTCAGGCACCCGAGGTCAGCTACTCGGGGTCGGTCACCTGAGGTCGGTCGCCCGGGGTCGGCTATTCGACAAGGTCAGCCACTCGGGGTAAAGCACCCGAGGTCAGCTACTCGGGGTCGGTCACCCGAGGTCGGTCGCCCGGAGTCAGGCACCCGAGGTCGGTCACTCAAGGTCTGTCACTCTGGGTCGGCCACCCTGGGTCGGCCACTCTGGGTCTGTCACTCTGGGTCGGCCACCCTAGGTATGTCACTCTGAGTCGACCACCCTGGGTCTGTCACTCTAGGTCGGCCACCCTGGGTCTGTCACTCTGGGTCGGCCACCCTGACCGGGAGACCCCGCCTGGGAGGCCTATTGCTTACCGAACACTCATGAAGAGATCCGACAAAACGCTTCTGCTTTATCCCGACTAAACTTTCCCGACCGGTGATCCCCGACTGCTAAAGTTCTCGGTCGGGAACATCTGCTCTGGTGCCACTGATTGGGCCCCATCTCAAGTTGCTTCGAATCTTGATCCTCTTAGCCAGATCAGTATCTAGTGCACTAATCCGATACTGAACCCGACCCACTTTGTCTGACCCAGACCCAATCCGACCGGGCCCCTAATCAGCTCAAAAAACTTACCCGACCGGATCACTGTGTCAAACGGTCATACTGTGTCAGCAGGATATCCGTGATTCGGGTAGGGATGGCGTTAGGCCTGAGCCGGTCTGCGCCGACTTCCGCACAATTCTAATCCGTAAGGAGTCAGGGAGTAGGTATTTTACTGTAAAACGATAATACCGAGTCGACGTGTCGACCGACTGCCTCAAGTGGGGTCGAGTCATGCGACCAATATCCTTCCGCGTGGGACAGGATACTTCCCGAGTCGATGGGGGCTCGAGCATGGCTTATCGGCCGTATCTCTGGGTCGAGTGGTTAGGGCAGAGGAAGACTGTCGACTGGAAACCATTCGGATGCGGTTCGGGCGCTCTTCGGCAATTGACATGCCATTCAAGAGCTAAAATAGTAGGTTCCCTCGGTGACGGACGGAGTCGGGCCCTCGACAATCTCCCGGGAGGATCGGGTCGGGGTACGTCTAACTGACCGCTCAGTTGGGTGCTCCGAGCCAATCGGGCCCTAAGCTTATGACCCTGCCAGCTAGACTAATCAACTCACACCTAGCAGGCCCGACCTAACCTTATGTGGTGCCAGACTAACCAACCGAGCTCCACGTGAGCTAGGTCGAGATCATATGCCAAGCAAGAAGAAGAAGAATAGACAAATGTTTGAGGGATATCTATTACAAAAGAGATGTAAAATTATCAATAAAGAAAAAGAATACAGTCAAATTAATATGAATCAATTAATCTTGTAAATCATTTAACAGTGGAAGACTAAATAATTAAAAGAATCACAAGTATAAATTATTCTTAGACAACTACTTCAAATTAACAATGAGAGATTATTTTATATGATAAAAATATGCAAGTTTTATTAATTATATAAGATATAATTTAATTAATATATCATATACCATATATTTTATATAATAAATGCCACACACACACACACACACACACACACAAGTCTAAAAACTGAATCATAACTCAAAATATTAAATAGTTAAAATTTGACTTAAAACAAAAAATATATATAAAATTTTAAGTCAGTTTGATTTTTTTTTTTCCAGAGTAAATATATTAATTTTTAACTCATTCCCAAGTAAGGTTGATAAAAGTTAGACATGCTGATGAAATCCGAAGAACAAGGGCAATTGATCAAATTAGACAAACCCATCAAATAGGACAAGGACAATTGGAATGGTCAACATGATACATCAACCACATCAAACTAAACAAATTATGCAAACTTGTCAAATAAAATACTTTATAATTATAAAAAAATAGTCCATATCTTTATTTTTTAATAAAAATAGCGTTTTTATGAATTAAGCACAGAC
The DNA here is from genome assembly GCA_024364735.1 of Boesenbergia rotunda. Lineage (NCBI taxonomy): Eukaryota > Viridiplantae > Streptophyta > Magnoliopsida > Zingiberales > Zingiberaceae > Boesenbergia > Boesenbergia rotunda. Next base: position 74,285 of record JAGFNQ010007448.1, read on the forward strand.
GCACAATTTATGTACTTTCAAAGTCAAGCTGACTTTGTTTGCGTCTGTAATATAACAAGCAGAAATCTGGAATAATACGTATGGTCACACTCCCATTTACTCTAAATTGAATCAAGAACACATAATTACATAAAAGACTGCAATCATGAGGTCAAATAGCAAGTCCCATTCTCCCAGATCTGATATTTATATATTGGTCAAAAATGATATTAATGATATTTTTCCACCTTAATAAAAAAATAGAGGCCAGTGTCTCGAGTCCATACCCATATATAGATGGTCTGTGCAAATGACACAGGAGACTGGTCAAGGTGCGATCACAAATTTCATTAAGATGAGTTCTCCTTCTTCAGAGCTTGTATCTCTCTGACGACTTGATCTTTGTCTGCTTCAAATTGCTCATCCTCTAAGGACAAATAGAGATCAATTGAGGTTGAGTCTTTCGGTCCCACAAAAATTGGGGAAAAAACATTCTGGTAATGCTTCTTGTATGTGTTGAAGCTAGAGAGTGAAAATAACTTGAGGTATGCAAAGTAGGTAAAGGTTTTACCTTTGCCTAACTTGAAGTTACTAAAAAGCCGAAGAAGTTTATCCTTGTTAGTGAATAATATGCTTGTAATCTCAGGTGGCTTGTTTTGGTTAGCAGCAAATAACTAAATTTTAAACAAATACATAGTGAATATTTGGGAAGTAACTGAATACGGCATGCAAAAATGAGCAGAAAGAACATGATTGTACCTTGAATACATGGAAAGCCTCTATTTGAATATTCTTACTTGATTCCTGGATTGGAAAATTAATTAGTACAGATGGAGTTTCAGCATATAGAGCAAATATATATATATGATGTATTGTTTAGTGTATCATTACAGTTACAAACATTTTGAAAGAAAAACCATTAACTCCTGGCATTGATTTAAAACCACCCCAATAGAAACAGAAAACATTATTACATGAAGGAAAGAATTAAGATGAATGCTTAGAGCAACATCTACCAAGTATATCCACGAAAGAATTTCATACGAACATTAGCATTTAAATGCAGAAGAAAAAAGGCATCCGGCTGGTAGGAAAAAAGCTAAAAAGGAGAGAGAATGCTACACACAACTATGAAGTTTGAACCAAGCTATAAGGTTCATTGTCAGGGACTGATAAATATGATGTCAAGAATGGTGATCTATCTATATTACCTCGTGTCATAATTGTCCTTGCTTTGGTTGTAGGTGATATTTTGTGCATTTAGATTATTTAGGAACTAACTAAAACGAGGCATGTGTGCATTCTTAAGTGATAACAATATAAATATAGTGAAAGCCTGTTTCGCTCCTCCCTGCCAACCCGTTAGTGGTGGCTAACAAAAACTAGCCAAAATGCAAGCAAACATGATAAAGCATAGCAAAACAGTGGGAGTTCTATAATTCCGTTCATACAAATAGGCAGTGGTGTCTAATTAAGTAGATTCGTTCTGCTGCATGTATAAGGTACATTATGGCACACAAAAAATGAAAAACTTGCAAAAACTGGATTTCATGGTTCCTCTAGATTGCCCAGGTTAAAAGTGCTGCATGTTCTAGGATTTGTTAGAGCATGCAGTGTTAAGGAATTAACTTTTCACGCTGTCATGAAAAAAGGGGATCTAGAATCTGTTTGCCCAAGTCAAGCAATATACAGACTTGGATCTGGACTGATCCTTATTTATATTTAAAATTGGTATTTCAGATTGAATAAGTAGCCAGACGAGGTAAGCAAGAATCAGGATAAAATGTTGATGATAGCCCAAATAACGTTATTACAACAATAAGTTAGTCAAAGACCTCGCCTTTTTGTAATACAGTTGGAGTCATCAAGTGCAGCTCATGGTTTAACCAATATTTCCACAAAAGAGGATTGCTTTAATTATATTTTGATTGGTGTGTGTGTGTGTGAATTATAAGGGGAGGCCAGACACAAACATATTATTTTCTTCTGTGTTTTCAAGCTAGCTTCACAGAAAAAGGTCATTTTCAGTTCGTTGTCATCTTCATTCAGTTTCAAATCCCTTTCCATCTTAAGCTTCACACCTAAACAAATTCAATCAAATTGCAATAAGGTAAAACAAGTTCACACATGGCAAAAACTGAGCTAAGCCAAAACACAAAAATACTGGCCATGATCATTGACAAGCAATTACAGTAACCACCACTGCCACAGGGAATGGGACATAGCAATCAGCTAAGTTTACATGTTTGTTAGATACTGAGGGGGCGCTTGGTAAGCGGGTTTAGAATGCGGGAATGGGAATGAAATAGTCATTCCCATTTATGATGATTGGTATACGGGAATCAGAATCAAAATATGAATATGATACCCCTGATTTTATAACCTGACCCCCACTAGGTTATCACTAAACCCATAAACCCCTCAATCAAAACCCATTATCATTCCCATTGCCAAATGTATACCAAGCGCCCCCTACCTGAAACACTGAAATTAAAGAAGATTAGGACAAAAACTGTATAAATCAGCACTAATAATATTTCAATATCTATTTTTAAATCCTTGTTTATACGACTACTATAAAATTCTCCATAGTACAATTTAGAAAATTAGAATTTTCGATAAGGAATTACATTTGAGAACCTTCATATCTGAAACCAACAAAAGTAAAATAGTAATATATATGGTTTCCATTTTTAGCAAAGAAGAAAGCATACATACCCTCAGAAGATTCATTAGAATCATAAGATTGTCCTTTGAGCTAACATAGCGGACCATAACAGCGGAATTTGACCTGTCTAACAACATGTCTCCCAAAATCTGAAAACCAAATTAGTAGATAAATAAAAGATACTTTTGGCACTAACTAATATATAATTAGATTGGATCCATCATTACTACTTTAGCAAATAAATTAGGAATCAAGATATCAAATGATTATGCTAGTAAGAACAACAATGGAGCATTGGTTCACAGGTTAGTCTTTCCCTATCAATTCCCATAGAATAAATATTGCTTTTATTACCAAAAATAAACTTGGAATACCAATTCCCACATAGTCATTACTTCCTAATCATCCCTCAGTTATTTTCTACTCAATTTCTAGGGAATACATATTCCTACTCTATTCTATCCTCCAACAAAATTTATTTGCTATATTTAGCTCTACAAGAAAAATACATATTTGAACGAGTGGGGATAGAGCGGACCAAGCAAGTGAGGTGGGTTGGACAAGCGCAACAAGCTTCACAGGACAAGTCACTCAGACAAATTGAGTAACCCTTGTGTCCCGAGCGGATCAGGAGGACCAATGTACCATTTAGGCTGAACCAGTCAATGGACCAAGAAAGCCAAGTGAGTTGGGCGATGTCTTAAAAACAAGAGAAGCAATTCGAGTGAGTTGGGCAATGTCTTAAAAACAAGAGAAGCAATTCCAGGTCAGTACCTTCCCCTCACCATGCTTCTTAAAGAAAGAAAGACAAGTCAAGCAAATGTATTGGGCCTAGCAGATCAGTCTCGCCATGCAAACTAGGCAGGTAGGACAGATTGGGATTGATAACTGGCCAAACAAGCCAGGTTGACAGGAAGGGCCAAACAAGTTACAGAAAAAGGATACAGCAAGCTTGACCAGCTGAATTATTTATATTTGGATGGATATTTTATGATTGTCGAAACTTATTCCTCATCCATTAATCATAGCATACCTAGGAATAAAAATGGTCTATTTGTTCTATTCAACAAACCAAACAAAGAAATAAATATTCCTATTCTATTCCCTATATCCCTAAGAATGACTATGCTACCCCTATCAATTCCAATCCATGAATCAAACATAGCGTTTAAAAGATAATGAACTCCCACACACAATACCTTGATAGCTTGCCTTCTTATAACATAATTAGGGGATGACAGCAACCTTGAATTGAATTCTGCAAAAAACTGTCCATGTCCAGGTAGTTACAAAAATTAGAAACCTCCAACAATCAAAGTGCATCATTTAGATTTCAACAACTAAAGCTTCCAGATCATATGACAATGGTTATTTGCTTTTAGTATAAGATTCATTTTTAGAAGAATGTAGATAGTCAACAGAAGTTATGATTACAACCTAGCTAGGATCAGAATATAGTTTATCCCTAAGCTGTTAATGTGGATCCTAGTAATTGGATACTAAGGCACAAGTTCAACCCAAACATTTGGTCACACACATCAAAGTTTTTTTTTTTGTTTTAAAAAAAAACACTACACTTAGACCATGCAGGGAATTTGTGATGTTTTAGCACAAAGTCAGTCCTATCTGACATTTTGTTCCCAAACCAATTGATCTAGATAAGATGTATATATAGAATTTTCTATAGATAGATTATGATAAATTCACACGATGATAAACCTTAAAAAACTTGTTTCAAGAGACCCTTTAATTTCCTTTACCCTAAAATTCTCTTTTGCTCTAAATCTTGGCCGATCCGTTTCTCTTTTCCCCTCTCTCCACGCGACGCTGCTGTTCTTCCTCTCGACGTTGTTGTTCTTCTCCTGCACGCGATGCTGTTGTTCTCCAGAGAAGCCAAAGCTACTGTTCTTTAGAGAAGTCAAAGCTGTTGTTCTTCTCCCGCACGCGTCGCAATCTCCGGTAGCGCATCGCTCTCCACACGTGATCATGTTCTCTCTGCACCCGATTGCGTTGCCGCCCAGGACCTGCTCGTGCAAGGCAACCCTTCCTTTTCTTCCTCGGCTAGCGACCTCCATCTTCAGGTGCACTGAAAGCTTCTTCTTGCACATTGTCGCACGCCGTGTGTTATTCTCCACAGTGTGCTTTCCTCCACTGAACGTGAAAGGCTCCTCCATCGCGTGAGTATTCTGGCGCCTATTCTTGACGCAGACAACCTCTCAACAACCTAAAACTGATTAATGGCTACCTCTGGCACTCCAAAGCCAGATATCTCAATCTTTACCAACCACATCACTACACCGCTCTCTTCTGAGCAGTTGGATGGTAAGAACTACTCCTCTTGGGCCTCTCACATTGAGTTTTGGCTTGTTGGACAGGGTTATGAGATACATCTCACCCAAATCGAAGAGGATGCTCAAGTCGTCGATCGTCCTCTGTAGAAAAAGGTTGACGCCAAGTTGTGTTGTATTATTCGAGCCACAATCCATCCATCTCTTAGGGATATCTTCCGCACTCACAAAACCTACAAAGCTGTTGGGACACAGGCTCAACAACTCTTTACAAACACCTCTCGGCGACTCTATCATGTTTGTGAAGATCTCATGAACATCCTCAGTGTCCATCAAATTAAGGATTCTATGTCAACTTATCTAGGTTCGGTCTCTAGCCTTCTTTGTGACTTCAATGAACCACTTCCACCTGCGGCCACTCCTGTTGTAGAGCTTGAATCGGAAGAAATTTTTTATGTCTCTAGCTTTATATGGTCTTCCCACAGATTATTCACATATTCGTGATCAGATTCTGGGCAACTCCACAAAAGCTACCTTGGACAGTACCTGGGCGACCCTCCTTCGTGCCCCTGTCAAAGTCTTGACGTTACCTCCTTCCATTCCCATTGACTAATCAACTTTGGTCTCTCGAAGCAATACCAAACCTCCACCCCGTAAGGGTGGCTAAGGACGTCCTTGATGTGATCACTGTCACCGACTAGGACACACGATTGATAAATGTTGGAGTCTATATAGTTGATCCCCTCGTGCTGCTCAGATCGTCTAGAGCAGGGAATGAAATCTCGTTCCGTGCCGCCCGATACGCCCGAAACTTACCGTTCCGACGCGGGACCGGCACCGGCACAGACGGCGCAACAATTTCGCGTGCGTCATTGCGCGTCACGCGTGCGCAACAGGAGGAAGGAGGAAGGAGGAAGGGAAGGAGCAAAGGAAGAAAATGAACCTGGAGGCGGAGGCGGAGGCGGAGGCGGAGGCGGAGGAGGAGGCGAGGCGAGGTGGAGGCGAAGGAGGAGGCGAGGCGAGGCGACGTGACGTGAGGCGGCGGCGGCGTTGAGCGGTGTTGAGGCGGTGTCGGCGTTGAGGCGGGCGCGAGACGAGCGAAGAAGACGCGGGCGAGACGGACGGGTTAGGGTTTATTTAAGTAAGGAAAGTTGGATTTATTAAATCGATAAATTATATATAAAATTTCTAATTTTTAATTAAATTATATAAAATATAATTAAATATTATATAAATTAATAATAATTAAGTAAACTATTAATTAATTAATATAATTATAAAATATAATTTTTTTATTTAAATTATAAAAATAAAAAACATTATAATATATAATTATATAATTTAAAATACTTTTGAAATCAACTTTAAATCATTTTTTAAAATTATAAAAATATTTAAAATAATTTTAAAAATTTATAAATAATTTTAAAAATTTATAAATAATTTTAAAATTTTATAAATAATTCTAAAAAAATTAAAAATATATAAATTTTTAAAATAAATTTAATTTTTATATACAATATAAACTCTCTCTCTCTCTCTCTCTCTATATATATATATATATATATATATATATATATAAAGTAAATATTGAATATATATTCTTTAGAATATTTATAAATTATAAATATATTATATAAGTTTATTAATATAATTATTATATATAAATTAGGATTAATTTATGTAATTATTATTGATATTTTTTATCTTAGAATCAAAATTAATTTGAGATTTGGAACCATGAATATTATCATACCTAAATATTAAAATTTTGAAAAAACTTTGTTATAAATTACACTACATTAATATACAATTCATTTTTAATATATATATATATATATATATATATCGAAACCGTATCGGCACGGCACGATACGATACCGAAACCGTATCGTTCCGGTCTGGGACCGAAACTTCGGTACGGGTCGAAATTTTAAACCTTGGTCTAGAGTTTTGTCGCTTCTTCAGCTTTCACTTCACAGTTGCCACGAGATCCGACCCCACCGCCTTCCTATGATGACTTTCTGAAATGGTATGAGGATCGACAGGCTTCTGATTCCACTGCTGCTATTGCACACGTTGATAATTCCTTTGCTGGCATATCTCGATTTTCGGATCCCTGGATTCTTGATTCTGGGGTCGTCGATCATACCACTGGTAATAAATCTCTTTTTTCTTCTCTCACTACTTCCGATTATTTACCCTTTGTCATCATGGCAGGTTCTCAAACTCAGTCTCAGGGTGTTGATATTGTTCATCCTTCTCCGTCTCTCCCTATTCATAATGTTCTTTATGTTCTCAGAACTCCCTTTAATTTGTTATCAATAAATCAACTTATTCGGTCTCTTGATTATGTCATCTCTTTTACTAAAACTTCTGTTTCCTTACAGGATCGGAGTACGGGGAGGATGATTGGCTTCGGATGTGAGTCTCATGGCCTATATCGGCTTCACCAGCCCTCTCTTGTTGGTTCGGCGACGGCATCTCCTCTTCTTGTTCATGCTCAGTTAGGACATCCAGGTCTTGATAAGTTGAAATAATTACATCCTAGTCTTTCTCACTTAAAGTCTTTGGCTTGTAAGACATGTCAATTAGGAAAGCATGTTCGTAGTTCTTTTTCTCCTCGCACAGTGTCGGGCTACATCCCCTTTCGTTTTGGTTCATTCTGATGTCTGGGGTTCGAGTCGTATTTCTTCTACAATAGGGTCTCAATATTTTGTTAATTTTTTAGATGATTTTTTCCGTTGTACTTGGTTATATCTAATGAAAGATCGTTCAGAATTATTTTCTATTTTTCAATCTTTTTTTCCATGAAACCAAAACTCAATTTGGTATTTCTCTTCGAACCTTACAAAGTGATAATGCGCATGAGTCTCTATCTACTTTGTTTTGGGCCTTCTTGATATCTCATGGCGTGTTACATAGGACGTTTGTCCGCATACCCCCTAACAGAATGGAGTTGCAGAATGCAAGAATCGTCATCTTCTCGTGACCACCTGGACTCTTCTTTTCCACTCTCATGTTCCTTATCGATTTTAGGGTGACATCGTACTTACTGCATGTTATCTCACTAATCGAATGTCTTCCTCCACTCTACAAGGTAAAATACCTCATCATGTACTTTATCCTCATCAGTCTCTTCATCCTTTACCACCTAGGGTCTTTGGTTCTATATGTTTTGCTCATGCTCTTGATCCTGGCATTGATAAACTCTCTCCCCGATCTCATAAATATGTCTTCCTTAGGTACCTATGGTCTCAGAAAGGGTACAAGTGTTATTCCCCTACTCTCCGTCAGTACTTCATATCTGTTGATGTCACATTCTTTGATTCGGTTCCATTTTTTGGGCCTAACACATCTCCGTCCGAGTTTTCTCCTTCTACGCCTACATCAGTGACTATCTTTTACCCTTCGGAGGACTCTCTATCACCTCCAGCCCCATCTCCTCCTCCATTGTGGGTTTATCAACATCATCCTCGTTCTGCTTTGCCGCCGCCCAGCGCTGACACTACCGTGGACACATCTTTGGAGCCAACTCATTCGCCTCTTCCTTCGGTCTCATCTCCTGAGTCTAATATTCCTATTGCTTTCGAAAAGGTATGACTTCCACATAATCCTTCTCCTCATTATGTTTCTTTGAGTTATCATCTTCTTTGTCCTTCCTATTATTCTTGTCTTTCCTCTTTGTCGTCTGTTTCTCTTCCAAAGACTGCAGGTGATGCCTTTGCCCATCCAGAATGGAAACAGGCTATGCTCGACGAAATGTGTATCTTACAAAGTAGTGGAACTTGGGACATCGTTTCTCTACCACCAGGGAAATCAATTGTTGGTTGTCGATGGGTATATACGGTGAAAGTTGGTCTAGACTCTAGACGAAAAAGTTGATCGGCTTAAAGCCCGCCTCGTCACTAAGGGCTATACTCAGATCTTCGAATTGGATTATGGGGACGCTTTTTTCTGTTACCAAGATGTCCTCTGTGCACCTATTCCTGTCCATTGTTGTGATTCGACATTGGCCTCTTTATCAGTTGGATGTCAAAAATGCTTTCTTACATGGTGACCTACTCGAGGAAGTATACATGGAGCAACCTCCATGTTTTGTTGCTCAGAGGGAGTCTTCTGACCTTGTATGTCGCCTGCAAAAATCTTTATATGACCTCAAGTAGTTACCCAGAGCATGGTTCGATAGATTTAGTACTGTAATTCAACAGTATGGCATGACTCGGAGCGAGATCGACCATTCTATCCTTTATCACCACTCATCTACTGGTTGCATCTATTTAATGGTTTATGTTGATGATATTGTCATCACAGGTAGTGATCATCTCGGGATTTCATAGGTAAAGCATCATCTTTTCAAACATCAACAGTATGGCATGACTCGGAGCGAGATCGACCATTCTATCCTTTATCACCACTCATCTACTGGTTGCATCTATTTAGTGGTTTATGTTGATGATATTGTCATCACAGGTAGTGATCATCTCGGGATTTCATAGGTAAAGCATCATCTTTTCAAACATTTCAAGACAAAGGATCTCGGCAAACTCAAATATTTCTTAGGGATAGAAGTAGGACAGTCCAAAGATGGGATCATCATATCCCAAAGGAAGTATGCAATCGATATTTTGAAAGAAACAGGAATGTTAAACTCAAAGACGGTTGACAACCCCATGGATCCTAATGTCAAGCTCCTGCCAAATCAGGGGGAGCCTCTTCCAGATCCTGAACAATACAAGCGATTAGTTGGGAAACTAAGTTATCTTATTGTTACTCGTCCAGACATCTCATTTGTAGTAAGTGTAGTAAGTCAGTTTCTTAACTCTTCATGCAAGGAACATTGGGATCTTATGATCCGCATTATTCGATATATCAGAAGCGCTCCAGGAAAGGATCTTTTATACGAAGATAAAGGATATACTCGAGTCTAGGGTATTCTGATGCAGATTAGGCATGTTCTCCCACTGATAGGAGATCTACTTCTAGATTTTGTATATTTGTCGGAGATAATCTTATTTCTTGAAAAAACAAAAAGCAGAATGTTATAGCAAGATCCAGTGCAGAGGCAAAGTATCGAGCTATGGTCATAGCCAGTCAAGAGCTTATATGACTCAAGCAGTTGTTTCAGGAACTAAGATTTGAAGAGATTACACAAATGTCACTTATATGTGACAATCAGGCCGCTATGCATATCGCCTCAAATCCAGTTTTTCATGAGAGGACAAAGCATATTAAAGTCAACTGTCACTTTGTCAGAGAGAAAGTTATATCTAGAGAAATATCTACTAATTATGTCAACTCACATGATCAACTAGCAAATATATTTACTAAGTCACTTAGAAGGTCCCGAATTGATTACATATGTAACAAGCTGGGTGTATATGATTTTTATTCTCCAGCTTGAGGGGGAGTATTAGAATATTGTAAATATAGCTAGGGATAATTTGATGTATCATAATTTGTATTTTACCTAAAATACAAATTAGTTTTTAGAATAGAATCTTGATTTATTTCTTCGAATAAAGTTCTAATTATTTCTTAGAATAGGTCCTAACTTTGTATATAAATATGACTTATATCTTGTAATATTTGATAAAAGGAATTCTTTAACAACAACAACAACAAAGTAAATGATGGTTATATATAATTTAAGCTAATAGAAGTGTAAAAATAGATTTCCAGAGAAGAAGTGATTGAAAAATCTAGTCAACTATAAAGTACCCAAAACTTACCCAAGCACCAAGAAAATTGACCAAATGAGAAATCATTGAAGGAAGATAAGGGTAGCCAATATGTACTGTGATCAATGTGCTTGTTCACAAGAATGACCAGGAAATTAGGCCCAATAAAATAACCTCAGTTTCCTAGATTGTTAGAACTTAGAACAAGATAAAGTTGCAGCAGATAACACATGAAAACAGTAATTACTTACCCAATCATAATTCTTGGATAGAAATTCGGCTACAGTTGATTTATGCCGTGTTAAAAGTTCCTGAATTGCAGTTATGAATTAGCTTTGGATCTTGACTCTTTGGTACATAATTAATCAATGTAGAATCAGAATAGCTTAATTTAAGTAACTCCTTACTGTACAATAAGAACAGCTTAATTTTCTTTGAATAATATATGAAAATTTAGTAACTTATTCTTAATAACTGTTGTGGGATTGCGCTACTTATATTAAGAAGGTTGTACATTTAATTTATACAAAGTAATAGAATTTTTAATAATAAAGGTTCAGATTTAAAGCACTTTGTCTGCAATACAGAGGAAACACTGAATAACCAGTAAACTAAAATAGAATTTAAATGGAATAAAATAGCTTCTTGAAAGCACAGGTTGACCTTAAAAGTGATAGTGACATCTGATGCAATGTCAAAATTTGGAATTTGAATATAATCAAAGAATTTCTGCATGTGTTCAGACTCAAGAACATACCTGCAAATGGATCGATAAAAAATTTAGATACTTTCAAATAACTATACAGATTTGAATAAACCTTCAATGTCAAAACAACAGATCAGAAGCATGCATATTACTTAAAGTCAAATGATGGACAGAATCAACGTAGCGTCAGAAAAAATGGTGTATATCATTCTTGCCGATTTAAAAACTACTGTTGTGAGAAATTATTCTGGTTAATCCTTAAGTATACTCCTCTACCAAATATATATGTATTACTTTTATTGTGATTTTGCATTTACACTTACAAAAGTTGTATATTTAGAACTAGGTCTCTACATATTTACACTTAAGGCCCTACACTTATTTAAAGATAACGAAAAAAACCCAACTTGTAGAAATGTATACGATGACCTCTCAAGGACTTGTATATTTACACTTAAGGCCCTACACTTATTAAAAGATAACGAAAAGACCCAACTTGTAGAAATGTACACCATGACCTCTCAAGGACGTATAATCTGCCAACCTATTGCTGGAGTTTTAAACAAAGTGATGATCTCCTTGTATTGCATCTTTTCCCATGCAAAAGTGACAAACAATCACTATATATTGAGTCCCTCGTCAAACAATCACTTGAGGCAATGTGCATTACTTGATTGTCACAAAACAACTTTATTATTAGATTCGCTAGATCATGACTCAGATGAGAGCATTGTTCTGTATTTTGGTTTTTCACTCAACCTCCCCACTGCATTTTTTTTTTCTTTTCTCAAGATATCAAATTTTGCTTAAGAGAACGCAATAAAGTGAATTGCCTATCCATGGGCATCCTTGCCCAATCGACGTCCATATGACATCAAGGTTCAAAGTATCAATCCATATTGTAGTTTTAATGTATGGTTAAAATGGGAAGGTTTCAGTACTAAGTCATCCCAACAATCAACATCCTTAAAAATCTGCCTAGAGAAATATATTTATTTTTTAATCTAATAATATTTATCCACTTGGCTTATTACCTCCAAATAAAAGCTTATGCAATTAGAAAGTCTGGTAAAATAAAAATTTAGTGCAATGAGTTTAAAAAATATAACTATCTGAACTAACAACTGGACCTTATTAATACCAAAAAGAGTATTGTGCATCATGTGGGAGCGCCAATTTCTTTAACATTTAAGTGCGATCCACCCAATAATTTTCCAATAGCCTATTATAACACTACTATCATGATATATGATATTATGCATGCTAGGTGGTTGCAACCAAGTAAATTTCTGTATCTTAGCCCTTTTACTAGTTCAAGTAGTTTATGTTTATTTTAATTGACTGTTACAACTAATCTGGAATCTTTGTGAGCCGCATTGTTTTAATTTTACAGCGGCAATTCAACCCCCCCCCCCCCCCCCCCCACCTCAATTTGACAGGTTCTCTGCATATCCATCAATATTTAACCAACGAAGATTACGTAAATTAGCACAACTAAAACTAAGGTACAGATACATCATTTGGATATAGACAACCCCAAACCTCTCATGTGATGTAATATATCCCAGTTATATCATTGGAAGTTGGACTTAATCTATCGCAACTAGAAATAAAGCACATATAGGTACATAATTGGGATACAAATAGTTCTCCAAAGCTTTGATGTGATGAATCACCATATAATTCATTAAAACAATAGGAGAAGGCTAAAAATATAATGAACCTTTGATCAACATTGATCTCAAGTACTCTTTAAGTAACCCAATAGTCATGAGCTTGAATTTTGTTGCCTATATTCCAAATCTATTAACAATGGTGCGTAATTAGTCTAGTGTTATGGCCATCATCCTATATAACATAATTATCATTTATGTAATCTTGTCAGATGTCAATACTAAAGGTGGTTTAGGTGTTGGAGTTGAAGAAATATATCACCAATACATGGTTCCATTGTCAACACCTCTATCATTAGTTGAATTGCTATCAACATCAGTATCATACTTCTTGTCTGATTATAATAATAAAATGTATTAAAGTTTCTTCACTTTTATCAAGTTTTTTGCTCATTAATTACATTAGGAGTATTATTCTTAATCACGACTTTGAACTTTTTCGTGTGAGCTAGTTTTCATAAAATTAATTTCTGTCTATGTGCTAGCTAGCTAGTATAGGAGTTTTGTATTTCCTTGTGTCTGTGATCATTGATTGTGCTCAGTGTTCAAATGTTGGCAAATCTAAGTAGAGATCTAGATAATATATATTCTCACTTGAAAGATCCATTGTCATCTTCATCATAAGCAAATCCTTTGGATTCCATATCTTCAATCTACTAATTAAAAAATTTGAGAGGTCATGCTGGATATCCCTCGTCATCAAGTAATAAACCTTAGCTGTGATATCACTCAACTAATTCATCATTGAGTTGTCCTCATTTGGGCAAAGCCAATATCAAAAGGATCTACATCTTTTAATCTTTGTTCTCTCTTCTCTTCGATTATCACTCACAATACATATGTTATAGTGAACATAGACAATCTTCTCCCAAGGCAATAAGGGAGATGATTTCTAACATTTATATGAATGAATGAGAAAGTGAATTAATTTTTCTCTAAGCAACTTGCAAGCATTAATGTGAAATCTGCACTCTGATTCATTTAAGATCCTTCATATTATACCTGCCATTCAATTGTAACTTTTAAGATAAAGTAATGTAATAGTCTTTTAGAATAGTGTACCAAATTTGTAAACATCTATATTCAGTTGGCATCATATTTATATTTGCAATACACCATAAAAAATGCCCAAAGGTATTGAATGTCCGTTGAAATATAGATGTCTCAATAGCTAATTCTCTATTTGGCTCGAATGCTGATATTTCCTCTTTCACCATTTGTAGATAAGTCATATCGATATTCCTATCTTGGTTGGATTAAGACAATAATGTATACAATAGTGAAAGAGCATATATCATTTCATCATCTCCTTGTTTCAAAATAAGTGACACACATTGCCGATTATTCCTTTTTGTTCATGTGGACAATAATGTATAAGGATTATAGTGCCATTGAGGCTCCACTCGATGATTCCAGTGTACAAAGAAGTTTCCCTTTATTTAAAGTGAATATGGTTTTAATCCAACTTTTTCAGTGGTGGCTCCAAGTCATAGGATCTCCCATTAACTTTCCTCGTTAATTCATTAATGAAGTGATGGTTGCTAGGACTTTAGTTAATGATCATCCCTTTTTCACTATCTTCTTCAAGTATGAGTTTGTCACCATCATTACCAAAAAAAAAAAAAGTGGAATCGCCACCTTAGCGGCCCCCTGGTCCCGGCCCCATAGGTTTCCAGAGGGAGGCAAACCACGGTTATCACTGGTGTGGTGAGGCGCCTGGGGTCGAGGGAATTAATGCCAGCAGACCAAGGTTTTAGCCCCGTGCGCAACTGGCGACCCTCGAACCTGTGACCTCGACCAAATCGGCCAGGCGCCTTACCATCCGATCCAGCCCGTGGGGGCGAGTTTGTCACCATCATTAGATCAATAAGTCTGTTGCACATGATATCCAAACAATATTGGATGTTCTATCTCTCATAGCTCTCCAATCTTCTTGAAGTTAGTGTTGTTGTTGCTAACAATTGTGTTTTACATCTATTTCTTGCATTACACTATCCATTAAACTTTGTGTATAATTAGTATGGCAATATTCTACCATTACAACGATAAATTTGTAAATATTACCTTTAGGTTGCATTAATGAAGAAAGTTGATGATCTACATCTACACTAATCTTGTCTAGCTATTACGCATCAATATAACCATATACGGGCCCAATTGTTTCTTGCGCAATATCCATGGTTTGATCTCTCCTATTTGTTTATACCGACCAACAAATTTCAAATGAAATCGCAGGTGAGATACCAAGCTAAGTTTTTTGATGTTGGACACCAATGTGACCATACTATAAAGAATATATTATTTGATAGATTAAGTGGAATTTGACTTAAGTGAAAAGCCTAATGTGCTTTAAGTAGGTGGATTTCTTCTTCTCCTTTGTATAGGTATTGTCTATTGTAGTTTGTTTAGTAGCCTAGTCTAAGATCATCAACAATAATGTCTATAGTATGTCTTAGAGTCATGGAAGGAAAGATACAATCAATGCAACCTCATGATGACGTCACTTGAACAATTATACTCTTGCGGAATTCGTATAACACTTGAGTCACTTCCAATAGCATCAATCATGCCACAACTATGGTCCCCGCGGGCTAGCGTAGTTGGTTAATGCAAGGGTATTGTTGCTAATAAACCTGGGGTTGATCCCAACAGATACAGAATGTCCCGCTAGTTGGCTCAACCCCTCTTTGCATGCGTTGTTGTTGCAAGGTGAAGCCCTCCGTGATTTACAATGATGTAGACCATGGAGCTGTTCATCAAAACCGGGTTAAAACCGCAAGAGATCATTTGTCACTTCCTGAAGGGCCAATTACAAGACTTCAAGCAAAGCGTTTCAAGGAAGCACTAAACGGGCTAATCCAAGAACAATGGCTTGGCTATGAGAAACGAGAAACCAAGTTAAGCCCAAGTACAAATCAAGGCTTAACCCATGTGATCGGTCTTATTCAGCCATGACTCATCCCTAGCATGATGGTTGGAAAAGGGAAGGAGCAAAGAAGTATGGAAACTTGGGATTTTGGGGTTTCTAGGTTATTTAATTTCATGCATGCAAAAGTATGGAGACTTGGAGTTTTTTTTGGGTTTCTAAGTGTTTAAATGCTTGCATGCATCATGGGTACTTGTATTTGTTTGCATGCATGCATGTAGGTACTTTAGTTGCTTGCTCCCATTATATAAGGGAGAGAATTCCGAATTTGTAAGCACTTTGGTTTTGGTAAACATCCTAGTGAGGATTTTGTGATCTCTTGGTTCTTAAGGGAACTTCTGAACTTATCGAGTCTATCTCGTGGCGTTCAACAATCGAAACTTATCACCATCCTGGTGTGGCGTTTCCTTCTTTCGTAGTCTTTGTTCGTGCCAGTCTTGGTTGCGGGTAAAGGCTCAAACTCTTGTCATCTTGTTCTTGGGGTTCTATCCATCTTTGTCTCGGGTTCCAATCACGTCTATTGGTGGGGTTCGTATCATCTGGTATCAGAGCTTCGTTTCAAAAGGCAAGTGCACAATTTATCTTTTCTTGCTGTTTGATATAGTAAAAAAAAAACAAAACAGAAAAAAAAAAAGTCAAAAAAAAAAATTCGAGGAAAAAAAAGGATATTCAAAAAAAAAAAGAAGAAGTTGATGGTGCAAGTCAAGTTTCTTTGAACCCTTGAAGTAGTTTCACCTTCCATTTCTTTGTATTCGTCATCTTGTGCTCTTTCTTTTCTCTTAAAGTTTTTTTGCCATTTCTTAAAGTTTCGGTTGGATTACTCTGAATCGTCACATGATATTCTGATTTGCTCTCGAAGTTTGATTAAGAACTAAGGAGACACAATTGAGTGAAAAAAAAGAGAAGAGAGTGTGTGAGACCACTACTAGTGAGAGTTCCCAAATCTTGAGAACGCTAGAGGGAGTGCTTGTGAGGTATCTTCTATTTTTTTTGCAAAAATGTCCAACATTCCAGAGGATGGTATAACTGAGAACACTAGACAACTTCCAAATCTTCAATTGCAAGCATTAATGGGAGAAATGCAGCGTATGATGAGGGCGGAATTGGAGTCAATACATGAGAGGCTGGATCGAGTTGAAGCGGAAACACCCAGGAGACATCAGCAAGGGTATCCTAATGTGCAACAGCAAAGACGTGCTCCGAGGGCTGAAATAGAAGAAGAAGAGGAGTTGGAAGGATTTGGTGAACAAAACTACAATCGGGGTTGGAATGGTAATAGAGAAGAAAGGAGGGGCTATAGAGATCGGACTGAGCATAGGGAGGATCGGATTGGTGGAAATAGAAGAGTTAATGACTTAGGAAGCGTAAAGCTGAAGATTCCATCCTTCCAAGGTAAAAATGATCCAGAAATTTATTTGGAGTGGGAAACCAAGATAGAGATGGTGTTTGATTATCATGAATTTTCAGAACATAAGAAGGTTAAGTTAGCTGCCATTGAATTCACAGATTATGCTATTGTGTGGTGGGATCAAGTAGTTATGAACCGGCGACGAAATGGAGAGCGGCCTGTGTCCAATTGGGAGGAAATGAAAATGCTCATGAGAAAAAGATTTGTACCCAGTCATTACTATAGGAGTTTATATCAGAAGTTGCAAAGGTTATCCCAAGGCATCAAAAGTGTGGATGAGTATTTTAAGGAGATGGAGGTTTCTATGATACGAGCTAATGTGGATGAAGATCGAGAAGCCACAATGGCTAGGTTCTTGCATGGTTTAAATCCAGAAATTGCTGATATTGTTGAATTGCAACATTATGTTGAGTTGTCTGACATGGTACACCAAGCAGTAAAAGTAGAGGAACAACTAAAGAGAAAGAGGCTTACTAGAAGGGGACAACCAGTGACTAGCAACAATACATGGAGGGCAGCCCCAAAACAAGAGGAACAGTTACAAAGCAAGCCAAAATTTGAACTCTTCAAGAAGCCCAAACCAACAACATCCACAACCCCAGGTATTAACGAGTCCACTACTTACAAAACTCGTGATATCAAGTGTTTCAAATGTCAGGGGTGTGGTCACATTGCTAGCCAATGTGTGAACAAAAGGGTGATGGTTATCAATGCCCAAGGGGAGCTTGAATCAGAAGATGAGGATGAAGTTGCTGAAGAAGTACCACAAACGGAGGATGATGAGCAACATGCTGTTGTTGGAGACTTATTGGTGGCGAGGCGAGTTCTATGTTTACAAGCTAAGGAGGAAGACGGTAATCAACGGGAAAACTTATTTCATACTCGTTGCTTTGTGAATGATAAGGTTTGCAGTGTTATTATTGATGGAGGAAGTTGCACCAATGTGGCAAGCATTGAGTTAGTGGAGAAATTGTCGCTACCGACCCTGAAACATCCATGTCCCTATCGACTACAATGGTTGAACGATTGCGGGGAAATCAAAGTGACAAAGCAAGTCTTGGTATCAATTGCTATTGGCAAATATGAAGACGAGTTGTTATGTGATGTGGTTCCCATGCATGCATGTCATTTTTTGTTGGGAAGACCTTGGCAATTTGATCGGAAGGTAACTCACGACGGGTTCACAAATAGGTATTCTTTTACTCTGAAAGGACAGCCTATTTCGCTTGTACCCTTGACTCCACGACAAGTTATGGAGGACCAACTGAAATTACAAAGAGCCCATGAAAAGAAGAAAGAAATAGCAAATGAAAAAAAGAGAGAAAAAGAAAGTGGGAAAAGGAGAGACAAGGAAGATGAGGGAAAAGAAATTGAGTGGAAAGAATCAAAGGGAGTTGAGAAAAAAAAGAAAGAGAAAAACTTTTATGCAAAAAAAAGTGAGATCAAAAGAGCTTTGTTCTCAAATCAGCCACCTCTTATACTTTTGTATAAGGAGGCACTTTTGAGCACTAACGATCTTAACAATTCTTTGCCAAGTGTTGTTGTTTCTCTTTTACAGGATTTCGCCGATGTTTTTCCCGAAGAAGTTCCACCTGGCTTGCCTCCGATTCGAGGCATTGAACATCAAATCGACCTTATTCCTGGTGCACCAATCCCAAATCGACCTGCATATAGAAGCAACCCGGAGGAAACAAAGGAACTCCAAAGGCAAATTGGCGAACTATTAGAGAAGGGGCATGTTCGAGAGAGCCTAAGTCCTTGTGCTGTTCCAGTGTTACTAGTTCCTAAGAAGGACGGCACTTGGAGGATGTGTGTGGATTGCCGATCCGTCAACAACATAACGGTAAAATATCGTCACCCAATTCCTAGACTTGATGATATGCTTGACGAATTGCATGGCTCTTGTGTGTTCACAAAGATAGATCTTAGGAGTGGATATCATCAGATTAGGATGAAGGAAGGTGATGAATGGAAGACTGCTTTTAAGACCAAGCATGGCCTATATGAATGGTTAGTAATGCCTTTTGGATTAACTAATGCTCCTAGCACTTTTATGCGTTTAATGAATCATGTTTTACGTGCTTTCTTGGGAAGATTTGTAGTTGTGTATTTTGATGATATTTTGATTTATAGCAAAAATCTGGAAGAGCATGTTATACATTTAACATCTGTATTAAGTGTGCTCAAGGAAGAGAAGCTCTTTGCCAACCTCAAGAAGTGCACCTTTTGTACGGAGAGGGTTGTGTTTCTTGGGTTTGTTGTTAGTGCTAAAGGGGTTGAGATGGATGAAGAAAAGGTGAAAGCAATCCAAGTATGGCCCACACCTACAACAATCAGCCAAGTAAGGAGTTTCCATGGATTGGCCAGCTTCTATCGACGATTTGTGCCAGATTTTAGTAACATTGCAGCTCCTCTTACTAACATCATCAAGAAAAATGAGTCCTTCAAGTGGGGAGAGGAGCAAGAGAAAGCATTCAACACCTTGAAAGAAAAGCTAAGTTCGGCTCCTTTATTGATTCTACTTGACTTTTCTAAAACATTTGAAATCGAATGTGATGCTTCTGGTATTGGTATAGGTGCTGTGCTTATGCAAGAACGGAGACCCATTGCTTACTTCAGTGAGAAGTTGAGTGGGGCAGCTCTCAACTATCCAACGTATGACAAAGAGTTGTACGCATTGGTAAGGGCATTGGAGACGTGACAGCATTACCTATGGCCAAAGGAATTCGTGATACACACGGATCATCAGTCACTGCGACATTTGAAAGGGCAACACAAGTTGAACCGACGCCACGCAAAATGGGTAGAGTTCATTGAGACATTTCCTTATCTGATCAAATACAAGCAAGGAAAAGAGAATGTGGTAGCTGATGCTTTATCTCGAAGGTATGCTTTACTTTCCACGTTAGATGCGAAATTACTTGGATTTGAATACATCAAGGACTTATATGCCAATGATACTGATTTTTCTGATGTGTTCAAAGCATGTGAGCAAGTTGCATTTGGAAAATTCTATAGGCATGATGGATTTTTATTTCGAGGAAATAGATTGTGTGTACCCCTATGTTCATTGCGTGAATTGTTTACTAGGGAAGCCCATAGTGGTGGGTTGATGGGGCATTTTGGTGTCACTAAGACTTTAGGGGTTTTGCAAGATCATTTTTTTTGGCCTCATATGAAACGTGATGTAGAGAAGATTTGTGAGAAGTGTATCACTTGCAAACAAGCTAAATCTAAGTTGAAACCACATGGCTTATATACTCCTTTGCCTATACCCAATGAACCTTGGACTGATATTTCAATGGACTTTGTATTGGGATTACCCCGGACAAAGAGGGGAAGGGATTCAGTTTTTGTTGTGGTAGATAGGTTTTCTAAGATGGCTCATTTCATTCCATGCCTTAAAACCAATGATGCATCCCATATAGCTGATTTGTTCTTTAAAGAGGTTGTTAGGATACATGGCATGCCTAGGACCATTGTCTCTGATCGAGATGCAAAATTTTTGAGTTACCTTTGGAAGACTCTGTGGGGAAAATTGGGAACTAAATTATTATTCTCTACTACTTGTCATCCCCAGACCGATGGGCAAACTGAAGTTGTTAATCGCACATTATCCTTCTTACTTCGTGCCATCATAAAGAAGAATTTGAAAACGTGGGAGGATTGTCTACCACATGTTGAGTTTGCATACAATAGAAGCATACATTCTGCAACTCAATTTTCTCCATTTGAAGTTGTTTATGGATTTAATCCTTTGTCACCAATAGATTTGATTCCTCTACCTTTAAGTGAGCATGTCAACTTAGATGGAAAGAAGAAGGCTGAATTTGTGAAGCAAATTCATGAACAAGCACGCTTGAATATTGAGAGAAGGACCAAGCAATATATACAGCAAGCTAACAAAGGGCGCAAGAAAGTTGTGTTTGAACCAGGAGAGTGGGTTTGGTTGCACCGACGGAAGGAGCGATTTCCAGAGAAACGACGTTCTAAACTCCTACCTCGAGGCGACGGGCCATTTCAAGTGATAGAACGCATCAATGATAATGCCTACAAACTTGAATTACCAGGTGAGTATGGTGTGCATACTACTTTTAATGTTACTGATTTGTCCCCATTTGATGTAGGTGATGATTTGAGGGCAAATCCTTTTCAAGAGGGGGAGAATGATGTAGACCAGGGAGCTGTTCATCAAGACCGGGTTAAAACCGCAAGAGATCATTTGTCACTTCCTGAAGGGCCAATTACAAGACTTCAAGCAAAGCGTTTCAAGGAAGCACTAAACGGCCTAATCCAAGAACAATGGCTTGGCTATGAGAAACGAGAAACCAAGTTAAGCCCAAGTACAAATCAAGGCTTAACCCATGTGATCGGTCTTATTCAGCCACGACTCATCCCTAGCATGATGGTTGGAAAAGGGAAGGAGAAAAGAAGTATGGAAACTTGGGATTTTGGGGTTTCTAGGTTATTTAATTTCATGCATGCAAAAGTATGGAGACTTGGAGTTTTTTTTGGGTTTCTAAGTGTTTAAATGCTTGCATGCATCATGGGTACTTGTATTTGTTTGCATGCATGCATGTAGGTACTTTAGTTGCTTGCTCCCATTATATAAGGGAGAGAATTCCGAATTTGTAAGCACTTTGGTTTTGGTAAACATCCTAGTGAGGATTTTGTGATCTCTTGGTTCTTAAGGGAACTTCTGAACTTATCGAGTCTATCTCGTGGCGTTCAATAATCGAAACTTATCACCATCCTGGTGTGGCGTTTCCTTCTTTCGTAGTCTTTGTTCGTGCCAGTCTTGGTTGCGGGTAAAGGCTCAAACTCTTGTCATCTTGTTCTTGGGGTTCTATCCATCTTTGTCTCGGGTTCCATCACGTCTATTGGTGGGGTTCGTATCACCTCCCTTCCAAACAATGGGGGGCGCCCTGGAGGGGCCACCGAGGTGACGATTTAATCCTTTTTGCTGCCAATCATACCGCAACTATGGAACATTCATTAGCCGTATTGATCAGCAGTATGTTTTGGTAATTAACTAGGATGGTATGATTCAACCATGCCACCAATTGTATAACATTTCAAACTATATTGTAAAACTTAATTATTTTTTTCTCCCAACAATTCTTCAAGTGGAAGAGTATTGAATTTACCTAAAAGGTCAGTTGATTCTCAAAAGAAATCCTATCCCGTAACTGATTCCCTAATCCAAATTAATTTGTGGCAGAATGGAAACCAACTCTTTTATTAATTCTGGTGTTAGATTATTAGAAATATATCAAGACCCTTACCAAGAGACAAGAGCAGAGAGCGATCTATCAAGAAAAAATAAAGCAGCCACTACCAATCCACACGAAGACAACAAAAAGTTTTCCTTACACTGTCAATGTCAGAATCTTGAACACTAATATAGTAATAAATAATGGCAGCCACAGATATATTATCAAAAGCGAGACAAAATTCCTTCTCATTGAAAATCAGAAAGTACCTAGCTACACTTTGATGCCGAATACATTCTCTTAGCATAGCCCCATAATGCAACGCAATGTCCATTTTTTCATAACTGCAGATGAGAATTATCCAATTAACCTATGCAACTTGCTGTATACAAAAATAATAAATACAATATTAGCAAAATCCTACGTTCGATATGACCAAAGTTAAAGTTGTCATAATTCACATAGCATAGTTGATGTAACATTAATGAACAACTAAAAACTAAGAAATCTTGAACCATGAATGTGTAGTTCAATGAAAGTGATGATATATGTAGACACTCATTGCTACCATCATCTTTTAATGAGCTGAATATGCCCTACCAATTTAATAAATGGGTAGTTCAAATTTAAAAATATTTTTCAAATTATTCTTGGTTGTGTTCAAAATGAGCTTCAAGGTTTATACATAAAGTAGTTGAAATTAGTAACAGAACATCATTTGTAAATGACAAATCCCAGCCATCATCATGTACATAAGAATATATACAAAAAAAAATTACTAATCCTGATTACAATTATCAACTAGTACATAAGAATATAGTTAATTAATAACAGCTTCTGTGACACACAACATTTGGTTATTTGGAGATTAGACACAATGATATCAATTAGACAACTTCTTAACCAGTTAATTGTTGATGATCTTGTTGTTCTGTTTTTCTTTACTTGAAGAAATCAATGGGACAAACCAAGTATTATACTTCAATATGAGTCAGCATCCAAAATGGAATCACCACTATTGAACTCTGACCTTAACAATCACTTTAAAGCAGTATACGTGTATATTAAAGGTTACTACTAAATCTTCTACAGTTACACAAACATAAGAACACTAATATGCTATCTGTGTAATCAACAAAATTCCTAGAGGAACAATAAAATATTAAAACAGAAAATCGCTTGAACATGTCAACTGTATTTTAGAAAAGAGAAACTGCAACAGAAGCAATCAATCTAACATCCAAAGAATGGCTTTTTAGTTTTTGACAATAGCAGTAAATCAAAATCTCACCCAGAAATTAAAATGTCCAAAAGATCTTTGTTGGCTTCCAAATAATCAGATGCAATTAACCTTGATTGAACCTGTTGCCTTTGCAAATTTGCCACAACTTGAGTAGCATCTTTTTTGGCCTTTAAAATGACATGAACCAAATTTTAGCTCCAAATAAGTAAATAACTCTCAATCAAGAAGATTGGAAAAAATATGTATGAAACCTTCAAAAAAAAAAAAACTCAAATCCATGGAAGTATTAACATTCTGAAAATAGGAACATTTAAGTAGCAAATTACTTCTAAGTTCAATTTTGGAAGACAAATTATTAATAGTCGCAAGGTGTTCTGTCGGAAGAACTCTTGAGTCAACTGTGTACAAGCTTCCACAACTGGCTCTGATTCACTACTACCATAGAGAACAATTTTCAACTCCCGTATATTTTTACATAATTCTGACATCTGCAGAACAATAAATCACAGATTAGCTTGCAAGAGGTAGAATGCTAGACTGAATGTTGTATGAAATGACAAGTAAATTATTTGAAAAGATCAACATGATCCATCTAGAACCATGTTTTACATATGCATTAAAAGTCATGGGCTATAGATAAATATATTAAAATGCATAGCAATAGTTCCGGTGATTAATTGATTTTCTATCTCATGTAACTGTCCTTGACAAGTTAAGATATAAATACGGCACTAGTCCAAGATAATCATGCCATGTGATACATTGTGATTACTTTACTACATAACATATGAATGCATGGTTTAAATTTCATACCGTCTGCCTCCCGGCACCATTACCGGCATTGTGGCGACCTTCGCGGCATCGCCGTGATTCAACATTTTTTCTTTTTTTAAAAAATTATTATTATTATTTTATATTTTAAATATCTTTAATATTTAAGTTAAATTATTAAAGAAAATATTGGGCTATGTTATATGACGCTAAATGTTGGACTATAACTCAAACACATGAGCAGAAAATGAGAGTTGCAAATATGGGAATGTTAAGGTGGATGTGTGGGCATACAAGAATGAACAGAATAAGAAATGAGAACATTAGAGAGAAAATCGGAATTGCATCTATTAAGGAAAAACTCTGAGAGACACATTTAAGATGGTACAGATATGTACTTAGACGCCAATAAAACAAACGAGGAAGAATCCATATAAAATTTTAAAGCTGATGGTATAGACATGTACAAACATGCATATCAAACAAGGAAGACAAAAAAAACTTAGTTAACAACAATAAAACCAAATAAAATTTATTTAAGTTTAGATGATGGTATAGTAGGGGATAAAGCCCAAGGGCGTAGAAGAATCCGTATAGCTGACCCCACCTAGTGGAATAAGGCTTCGTTGTTGTTGTATTTAAGTTTTTAAAAAATTATTTTAAATTAATATATTTTATATTTAAAAAATACTAAAACTTTATTCACACAATACGATACGGTACCAAAACCGTATTGTTTTGATCATAAATCGAAACTACAATATGACTCGAAATTCTAAAGCATATGTAAAAGCACATCTACTAGATGAAGCGACAGTGTCAACAACGTATCGAGGCAGTGTTGCTCGGCACCAAGGAGGAGGAGGAGGAGGAGGAAGAATCCAAGAGTTTAGAAGAAGAAGAAGAAGAAGAAATGGACGAATTCCATAGATGGCATTGCAACTAAATCATACCTCACGAAACTTACAATGCCACTAGTCTTACAAAATAAGGCCCTGTGGCTCTGGTGGCGACTTCTATGGCTAAAGAATACACTTGCTGCCCTCCTCAATTCAGCATCATGCTTCCCATTGTGACTCCGATGGTGACTCACAAAACTAAGGAAGATGATCACAACCAGGGTTTAAAGTATCGTTCCGTGCCGTCCGGCACGGGGCGATTCTTACCGTTCCGCTGGAAATCCGAAACCGGCACGGACGGCACGGTCGATTCGCGTCACGCGGCGATGGGCGGAGGCGGCAAGCGCCGGAGGAAGAAACGCCAACGCGAGGAAGAAACGCCGCGTGGCCCGTCGTCACGTCGCAGGTGCCGCCGAGGGCGTCGTGACTCCTCCGACGCCGCCGGAAGAGTCGCCGGGCTCCTCCGGCGCCGCCGGAAGCTCCGCCGGACGAGTTGACGGGCACACGCAGCCTCCGCCTCCCCGTGCGTCGCCCGTGCTCGCCCGCGCGTCGCCCGTGCTCGCCCGCGCGTCGCCCGTGCTTCGCGGCTAGGGCTCACAATGTGAGGAAATGTTTATAAAACATTTCCTCACATAAATATTTATTTTAATAAAATATTTAAAATTAAATAAATTTTATTAATTAATTTTCTGAAAATTATTTTTAATGTTTCAAATATTATTTAAAAATTCTAAAAAAAATTAAAAATTTAAAAAAACCTAAAAAAATTTCTAAAAAATCATATTTATATTTTGATATATTTTTTATTATTTTATATATTTATTGTTTTATTATTTAAATAATATTCTGATATTTTATCATTTTAAATATATATTATTTAAATTAATAATTAATTAAATGAATAAATAAATAATTTATATAATTATTATATGTAAAGTATCATTTTATGTTAATTTATAAATTCATTATAGATAATATTTTTTATCTTAGAATAAATTTGAAATTTGGATTCATAAATATTACGATATTAAACTTTTTTACTTTTAGCATTTTTGCTCCAGAACATATAAAGTTTTGGTATTAGTAACTTAGTAAGATTTAATTAGAGTTATTGATAAATTATTTTTTTTACAAAAAATTATATTTAATTTTTATAACGATATTAAGTTATTCAATAATTGAAAACTTATATAAAATTAATATATGATTTATTTTTAAATTATACACAATAAACATATTTATCTCATAATTATTATATATAAATAAAAAATTACCGAAACCGTACCGGCACGGCACGATACGATACCGAAACCGTATCGTTCCGGTATGGGACCGAAACCTCGGCACGGGTCGAGATTTTAAACCTTGATCACAACTCTCCCTCACCTCTATTAGTTGTGTTTATGTGTTCCATATGACAATGGATGGGTGGAATGGTAATTGTCACCTATGTTGTCCACATATAATGAGATTTAAATGCTTGGCATCTACTAAAACTTTTGTTTTAACTGCATGACCAGTGACAATAATGTTATCTTACTCAAAGCAATCAAATTATACCAGCCACTAACTTTAATTAACAAGAGGAAAAGCATCAATTATTGAGGTAAATGCCACTACAAAACCTATGATGTAGAACCATGGTTATAAACTACTATATTGCATTTTTTTTTTGTTTGCTAATAACATGAGAATTTTTTCCCCCAAGACCGATAAAAAGCTTTAACATAATTGAAAATTGATAGCACTACTTAAAACTTGAATCTTAAATAAGTATTGTATATCAAACGAAAGAAGGCCAATTAAGAATTTATTTTGATAGACAAACAAGGTAAATAAGCCTTTCTAGTGCAGTTTAGATACCAAAGATAGAAATGATCATACTTGAAAAAAGAACTCCACATAATCTCACTACTGGTTTGCATTGGCTAGTAGTGTGATCCTCAAAAGGTCAAAAGTAAAAGATTGCAAAATTTCTGAGTTTGAAATAGAAGACTTATAAAATTATAAGAAATAATAATAATAATAATAATAAAGGACTGATCTTTGCAACTTAACTAAAAAAATTAACATCAATAAGTGTGTTAGTGGCAAATATTTGGGGTTGGCTTCATGGACATTATCCTCCCTTCATTGAACTCTATGCAAGATAATATAGATCACCATTCCATATTTGTCTTTGGGGTTAGTTACATGAATCTTATCCCTCCAAGATCTAGTTAAAAATTCATGTCCATAGATTTATACGATTTTTTAACAATGATTGTCTAGGTCTAATGCAACTTTCAATTTTGTGTCCGATCTAGGGATTGACAATGGCACTCTTCATGTGAGACTATAACACAAGTAATATTCAGATAAAATAAATCACTTTTTCTTACATTAGTTAGTGTTTTCTTTGATCAATCTCTACTCATTACACTTCCAATACTAATAGATGCAATTCATCTTAGTTGTAGACCATATCAGTCACCTTTGAACAATCCATGTCATCTCACTTCACTTTTTCTCATTATACCATCTATTGTAATTATGTACAAATGCTTTTAGATCAAGGTTCTAAAATTCGTTAGGTGTAGTCGGGCGCCAGGCTCGCACCTAGTGCCTAGACCGCCTAGGCGGGGACTGCTAGGCGGATTCCACAGTATCAACATAAATTACATAATAAATCACATTCTATAACTCTAACACAATAATATCAAATTTAAAATGAGCTCAAAATTACACAACTAATAAAATATCTCAAATTTATGTTATATTTTAACTCTCCAAAATGTGGACTTCTTTAGTCGCTCTAATTTCTCTAGCTCTGGTTACTCAGTACGTGAAAATGAAATTTGGTGCTAGCCGCTAGGGCAAGCCAACAAATCAATTTTCTTGTTGGACCAAAGTTTAGGATTTATAAAACTTAAGCCCAACACAAAAAAAAGAGTTACATTTCAATTTTTTTTTAATTGGGCTTTAAATTTATTTAAAAGTCTAAACTAACAAAAATCATGAAAAATCTGTACTATTTCTGTGGCGCCTAGACGATTCAACCGATTAGTCGGCGCCTAGGGCCGCCTAATCCCGCCTAGGCGCCAAAGCCACCTAGGCTAGTTGACTAGGATGTTTTCGGTGCGACTGGATGGCGCCTAGCGCCTAGGCGACCACCTAGGCCGATTTTTAGAACATTATTCTAGATAATAGTATTTTATATTTTTCTAATAATGTCATACATTAGTCTTAGCATGTTCTTTATACTACATTGGCTTTTGTCAGTGTAACTATCCAACACTAATCTAAAAGCAACTGAAAGCAAAGATAACAAATGCCACAATGAGTTTATGGCATAAAATAACAAATTTGCTTCAATAAAAATATCTTAGTACTAGTAGATATCAGGCATCTCCCATGTGCGGTAAAATATTGAATTCTCTATATAAAATCAGCCTTTTGGTTATGCTGATATGAAGGAAAAGTGAGTTAGGCAGGGCTATTTAGTTCAACCGAAATAGGCATTGGGAAGACGGTTCGTTCGATCCTACCTGTAAGGCCAGTACCCTTACCCTTTTTTTTTAATTTTAATTTATTTTTGACTTATGGGTATATCATTTAGGGGTTTGCCTTTAGGATTTAGGGGTCGGGTTATAATATTAAGCACAAAAAAAATTTCAAAACGAAAAAAAAATAGGTGCCAACGAACGACATAGTTCAGCCGCACTCCTTACCTCACACACTTTGTGAGCACCTAAAATTTATTTTTGTTTCGAATTTTTTTTTGTGATATATAACCCCAATTCCTAAACCTTAAAGGGAATAAATGATATATCCATAAGCCAAAATAAAATAAATAAATAAAATAATTTAAAAAAAGGTAAGGGCACTGCCTCACTGGTAGGATAGAACGAACCCGGGATGACAGTATACTTCAAACAAAAAATTAAATCAGAATTGGCAGAGACAGAGACATACTTCAAGAAGAAGCAGCATACTTATTCTGATCATAATTCACAATAGATATATAACTGTCATGGGAGGTAGCAAAGAGTTCTATAACTATTGCCCATCTATTCTGGGAAATCTAAATTTGCAGAATGTATATACACACCACATGAGACCAGATAAGAGACTGCATCTAACAGTACTCTGCAACATGGATCAAATCCACCTTGCGTGCTGCTCCAAATGAGCAGCACTACCATTTTGCACATGCCCAAACTTGAAATGTTGTAGAAATGGCAGCACCGAAACAGAGGTGGACAAGTAAATTCCAGCTTGTAACTAAACGCCAATATAAGTAAACGCCTTGTCTAGACTGAAATGGATTTGTGCTATCCGATATAACCAAGCAGCTCAACTGATTTGCGCACTGTCAGTTAACCAACAAAAAGGGCCATTACGTTGAATCCGACTTAATGAGAACATCCTGAATTGAATGTTGTTTTTTCGTATCGAGAACCCATATCAAGTTTAATTTCTAGACGAAGGAAACGAAGTGCTCAAGTTCGAGTTCAGTACTGAACAATAAGATAAAACAAGCCGATCTCCTTGGAACCGCTAACCTTCTCCTCACGCTTGGGGTCCCTGGAAATCGCGTTGAGGTCGATGTAAATGAGGAGTTCCCGTGTGTGTCGCACGACGTCGGCCGGAGTCCGCGGCTTGGACTTGAAGAGGCTCTTCATTGTGCGCCCCAGCGTCGATCGCCAGGCACCGCCACACCCGACCGAAGCAGGATTTTCCGGTTAGGGTTCGCGTTCGAGAATGGCGGAAACGTCGAGATTCAAAAACCTGGGGTTCCGGTCGCGCGAGGTCGATCAGAATCGAGGCGCTACGAGCAGCCGACGCCAAAAACGGTTTTGTGTTCGTCTCTCGATCAAAAAGAAAAAAAAAACAACGGAAGTAAAAAAAGGAAAAATTATACGTATTATTAACTTCCTTTTAGACTTGAAATTTGATTACTATCTTAATTAGACTATCATCGACTTCACCCGGGGTACTCGTGCTTTTATTAGATAAACTTGGTGGAGCCCGTGTAAAACCGCTATCCGTTGCGATGGTGGACCACCAGAGCATTCGTTGCAGGTAACGACACACTCTTACTTTCAGACGGCTGGTCCATAGTCATCCGTAAAGAAATATATCGGAAAAGTATTATTGAGATATTATTTTTATTGAAATTTAATTAATGTTAATTATAATAATATTATCATATGTTAGTCCATTCCTTTTTAATAAGGATTAACAAAATTT
This sequence comes from Boesenbergia rotunda, assembly GCA_024364735.1. NCBI lineage: Eukaryota > Viridiplantae > Streptophyta > Magnoliopsida > Zingiberales > Zingiberaceae > Boesenbergia > Boesenbergia rotunda. Next base: position 104,972 of record JAGFNQ010007448.1, read on the forward strand.
TGATTAAATTTTAATTAATGTTAATTATAATAATATGATCATATGTTAGTCCATTCCGTTTTGAATAAGGAATAATAAAAATTTGATTAAATTTTAATTAATGTTAATTATAATAAGAATAATGATTGGGAGAGTGAAATTGAGAGAGTGAAAATCATAGTGAATGAGATGACACCTTGTATACACGATCTCCGACGGGTTCACCGTGCCCCCCAAGATATAGTTTAATTTGGGGCGGCGACCGAAAGTCGCCGATAGTGTCCAAATGATAATCGGATATGTGTATATAAAATGTCACATCATACCACGTCATGTCACATTATTCACTATAATTTTTACTCTTCCATTTTCACTCTCTCTATTATTGTTCTAATAATAATATTGTCATATGCTAGTCCATTCCGTTTTGAATAAGGGTTACAAAAAATTTGATTAAATTAAATTAACTGATTGAATCTATCAAAAATTAAAAATCTGATTCAATTAATTCAGAAATGTATTTTTTAAAAAATATATCAGTCATATCCATTTAATCGGTTTGGTTCATTTTGATTTTGAAAATAATTTTTTTTTCAATTTCAATTTAATCAATTTGACCATTCGAAAAAGTTTTGATTTAACTCGTTCGTCAGTGTTCACACCATTTCGCTAGCAATCTTCTTGGAATGACTACATTGACTTTGAAATAGAGATTCATTTCTTCACATAATCAATAACTAGAATAAAAAAAATAAAAATGACAAGGCATCCGAAAATAAACGATTAATCTCTATTAATAAGCTTGCTAAAGACTCAAACCATAGAATACTTAGCACAAGTGCTACAAAGAGATATGTTTTTATATCTCACATCAAAAATCTTCCTTTCCTATGAATTGTAATACATCTGTTTATATGGCTAGATCTTGTAGTTCAAGATCATTTGTATTTAGAATTCCAAACTAAATGCTAAAATGGATATGTACTATAACGAATTTAATCCAATTTTAGGGATCCTTGGAAGTGGTAGACTTTTTTATATCTCCTCATATCAGTCTATAGATCAAGCCAAGGGAAAGACTCCTTCTACCCATCATCCTATATATTGTCTTTTTCGTTGTATGCTGAAATAGAAACTTAATTATTTATTATGCGATAAATAAGACTGAGAGAATTTCATCAAAATCTGATGAAGAATCCGATATATATATATATATATATATATATATATATATATATATAAAGCTTTATTTTTTATTGGGAAAAAATTATAGCAACTTTTTGTCTTGAAAAAAAACATAGTTTAACTCGTTATCCAACCATCAACACGTATTCCATCTTCTTTTTTACTAGAAATGCTCATTGATCGAAAGAGCGCGAAACGAGAAAAAATAGACAAGAATATTAAAAAAAAAAAATTTAAAATGAGAATGATAGATAGTAATACGATGGTAGAATATGAATATCCGATCCTCCGACGGATATGAAATTGAGTATAAAAATTAAATACTTAATTAGGACATCCACAACCGTTTAACTCCTTTAACTTTATAACACCTACCACCTCATCAAAAAATATGGGACCCACATGCCACATATACATTAACATTAACATCTGTATTCTCTCACATTCGTTTAACATTCAACCCCCATTATTTGTGGGGTCTACATGTCACATACACATTATTCTCACATATGCATTCTCTCACATATTTATACTCTCACATACATATTTTTTTTATTTTCAATTTTATTTGTCAATTTAAATGATTATTATTTAAAATAAATAATAATAATATTTTTAAATATATTTATCATTATTTAAAATTTAAATTATTATTATAAATTTGAAATGAAAAAGAACAACATAAAAAAATACACTTGTATATAATTAAAAAATAACATATAAATTAACATAAAATGAAACAATAAAATACTAATTCAGGGGTTGTTGTATTTTGACCAAATATGTTCAACTAAGTCGACACGAAGTTAGTGATGCACATGACTGTCACGTAGTTGGGAATTTATCCGGAGATAATCATGAAATCCTCAGTTTGAGCCTTGAACTGGTTGTGCGGGACAAGTTGTACGGGTTCGTAACCTTCATCGTTGTACCAATTTGTCATGTGATCCCCCTCATCTTCTACAATCATGTTGTGCAAAATAATACACGCTAACATAATATGTTTTAACTTTTTTCTACACCAATAACGAGCTGAGTCTCTTACAATTACCCATCGAACTTGAAGCACCCCAAATGCTCGTTCAACATCTTTCCTTGCAGCCTCTTGTCTTTCCTTAAACAATCTCCTCTTAGGATCTTTCGGACAAGGAAAAGCCTTCACGAAAGTAGCTCATTCCGGATATATTCCATCCGTTAGATAATACCCCTTCTTATATTGAGTGTCGTTTACCATGAAATTAATCTCCAAGGCAATTCCTTGCAAGACGTTATTGAATATGGGAGATTCATACAATACATTAAGATCATTACGTGAACCTGCGACACTAAAGAATGCATGTTATATCCACAAATCTTGAGGGGCGACCGCTTCAAGCACGATTGTTGGTGATCCATGTCCTCTTGTAAATTGGTCTTTCCAAGTAACTGGATAATTTTTCCATTCTCAATGCATGCAATCAAGGCTGCCTAACATTCCGGGGAAGTTGTGCCTCTCATCATGCAATTAAAGAAGACGTTGAATATGATCAGCATTTGGTCTTCTCAAGTATTGATCTCCAAATAGTTCAATCACATAAATGCAAAACTTGAAAAAACACTGAATGGCGGTTGATTCACTCATGCGTAGGTACTCGTCAAGATGGTCGGCTGAGACTCCATAAGCTAATTGACGAATCGCAGCTGTGCATTTTTGTAGTGGTGTCAAGCCTTGTCTACTCGTAGCATCATCCCTCTGCTGAAAAAATGATTAACAACTCTCAAGTGCATTCACTATGCGACAAAATAAATATCTTCGCATGCGAAATCGTCTTCGAAATATTTTATCTGGATATACTAGATTTGTGGAGAAATTATCATTGAAGAGTCTCACATGCCCGACTTCACGATTTTTTTGAATAAACCTTCTTCTTCGTCGCATCTCGTTATTACTTTGATATACTTCAACTATTTGTCGGCTTTGTTGAAGTATCAATGACATTAGCTCATTCCCTAGATCATAACCTTCGTCAACATCTTCAACATGAACTTCATTTTCACTTGTCGAGTCAGATGTGGTGCTACTTGAAGATTGAGACATATTTGGAGGAAGAATGAAGAGGAAATGAATTCGTCAGCTACTTGAAGAATGAAAAATTATAGAGCATAAGGTGTCTATTTATTTATTCTTGTCAACGACTATATTCTAACAGCTATATTACAACGGCTATATTCTGTTGGTGCAAGTTGCATCAATGATATTCCTCTTTAAGTGTTTTAATGTTCGACAATATACTTAAGTCAGTGATACAATGAATAGACAAAGGGGAGCAAAAGTGAAGTAACCAAAGCTGAAGAAAAGTCTTAGTTAAACTAGGCATCGAAACCCCAAGTCCTAGCGAAGGGCTGCTAGGCACCTAGCGAAGGGCTGCTAGGTATTGTAACCTTAAGACCTAACGAAGGGATGTTAGGCACCTAGCGAAGGGCTGCTAGACACCTAGCGAAGGGCTGCTAGGCATAGAAGACCTAGCGAAGGATTGCTAGGCACCAGGCGAAGGACCGCTTGGTAACAAAGACCTAGCGAAGGGCTGCTAGGCACCTGGCGAAGGACTGCTAGGAAATGAAGACTTGGTCCGAGGGACTAAGTAGCTTAGCTGAGCGATGACTAAGGACAGGAGTAGAGACGGGTCGGGGTTCGGGCGTCTCGAGATCCGGAGTAATCGGAGGCTAAGCAAAAGTCCATCCGAAGGACTGGGTGGCAACCGTCTCCTGAAAGGAGTAGGTGAAGGGCGAGTTCTCGGGGATAGGAACTCGTGCCGGTTCGACCTAGGGTTTCATGCAAATCTGAAGTCCGAACCAAGTCCTTTAGGCTAACATCACATGTATCTATGCTTTGTGTTTGTGTATCTTGCAGGTATCAAGAAACGGAGACAAAGCAGGTAAACCAGACAAAATATGGTATTGCAGGCTTTAAGGGGGGCGCCCCCAGCAAGGGGGGCGCCCCCATGCAACCAGGGCGCCCCCAGCAAGGGGGGCGCCCCCAGCAAGGGGGGCGCCCCCAGCAAGGGGGGCGCCCCCAGGTGGTACTAAACAGGCAAGTTTCGTAAACCAGGGTGATAGGTGTCAACCGGGGCGCCCGGAGCGTCCGGGGCGCCCTAATTAGTAGCTGTTTTGCTGTTTCGAAGCCAGAACACAGGATAAGCCTCCACGGGGGCGCCCGGAGAATCCGGGGTGCCCTGGTCAACGATCGTATCACCTGCGGCGAGGTAGGCGCAAGGATAAGAGTTGACCGAGTCTTCCGGGGCGCCCCCAGCGACCAGGGCGCCCCCAGGAGGCCTATATAAGGGGTCTCGACCCCCTTGCTTCAGACACGACTTCGAAATACTGTTCTGATCATTCTGACCTACTGCAACGCACGAGAAACGAGGCTCTACGACCGGAAGGCTCCAGGAGGAAGTGTGCGGCACTTCGGAGGTCCAGATCGGCCGAGTTTCAGATTTTTGTTGGTTTGCATTTTATTAATTACCGCACTTAAATTTCATTATATTTTGATTGTAATATCGCACTGTAAGTCGGGTTTCTCCGCCTCCGGAAATTCCGGAAAGGAGACCAATAGTGGACTCACGCCGAGTACATAGGCCTTGGACGTACTGACCCTGGGGGGTTGGGAACCAAGTAAATAATCCCGCTGTGTCTGTGTATGGTTTTTATTTTATTCTTTATTTGTTTTCCGCTGCTACTAATATTCTAAGTCTAGAACGAACGGGTTTTCCGCGAAAGATTTTAACGATCGATATTCACCCCCCCCTCTATCGACGGCACCGGTCCTACAATTGGTATCAGAGCCGAGCCGCTCTTCACCGGACTAACCGCCGACGGAGCAACGACGCCAGGAGTTGAGGGGGAGCTCAGGGGTGAATCAGGTATATTTATTTTAATGTCAAATTTTAAATTCCATATTATTTGTTTCACGTGCAGGGAGAGAGGGCACTACAAAAATCAGTGCCCTACTAGTAAGAATCGTTCGTCACCGGCGGCAAAGGAGATACCAGCGCCAGGAGTCCGGAAAAACAAGGATCACGTGCAATGCTTCAAGTGTGAAAAATTCGGACACTACAAAAACAAATGTCCGGCAAAGGTACGAAAAGTGTATGTTCCAAAAACTTTACAAATTCCTGCAATGTCGTTTAATAATTTAGATAATTTTCCTGAGAAGTTAGAATTATTGCATAGTCAATTAGATATTTTAAATAATAAGTTACATAATGTGAATATGGCTAAAATGTCAGAAATAAATTATTTAATCATTAATACCAATTCAATAATTACTAAAATTAATTCTGATATTAAATCTAAAATAAACTCTGATAATTCTACAGATAATGATGTAATTAATTCTGGATCTAAATCTGAAATCAATCCCGAACTTGAAATTGAAAATCCTAAGGATAAATCCGAATTCAAATTCGAATATCCTAAGGATAAATCCGAAATTAATTCTGAAAATCTCAAGATTAATTCAGAAATTAATTGTGAAAATCTTAAAGATAATCTAGATAATATTGAAAATATATCTGAGGATAATTTTGAAGTTAAACTTCTCCTAGATAATAACTTAATCATAGATAATATTGAATATTACTATAAAACTTTAACTAGTGGCCCAATTTACTCCACCTACTGTGAGAATACTGAAAAATCTAATATTAAGGAGGATATAGAGTTTTCTAAAATAAAGGCCCTAATTAATGAAAATTATAAAAATTCAAATAAATCAAAATTATTAGAAAAACTTGAAAAAAAAGATAAGAATGAAGAAGAAATTTTTGAAATAATGAAAATGATGAATTTAAACCCACAATTATTAATTAATCATCATAACCTTAATTAAATTAACTCAAATAATCAAATTAAATTTGAATTAATTAAATCTTAATTATTTAAATTAAATTCGAATTAATTAAATCTTAATTATTTAAATTCAAATTAAATTCGAATTAATTAAATCTTAATTATTTAAATTAAATTCGAATTAATTAAATCTTAATTATTTAAATTAAATTCGAATTAATTAAATCTTAATTATTTAAATTAAATTCAAATTAATTAAATCTTAATTATTCAAATTAAATTCAAATTAATTAATCTCAATTATTTAAATTTAAATTAAATTCGAATTAATTAAATCTTAATTACTTAAATTTAAATTAAATTCAAATTAATTAAATCTTAATTATTCAAATTAAATTCGAATTAATTAATCTTAATTATTTAAATTCGAATTAATTAATCTTAATTATTTAAATTCAAATTAAATTCGAATTAATTAATCTTAATTAAATATTAATTAATTCTTAATAATTCAAATTCTAATCAATTAAATATTAAACAAGTCTAAATAATTCAAATTAATTCAACTTCAATTAATTCAACATCAATTAATTAATCCTTAATCATTATAATCTCCAATTAATCCTTAAATAACTTAACTCGAACTAAACTAAAATTTTACCCAAAGTATAAAAATTAAAATTAATAACATTAAATATGTCAATGTGGGTTGACATATTCGCGGGTTCACTCGACATGTATCAAATCGGGAATTTGATACATTTTAGAAACTTAAATAAAATTATTTGACTTGTTTGACTCATGCATAACTGCCATGACATGCATTTGCTATGCTTTTAAAATATATGACATGTCATTCATATTTAAATTTTATGCATATATTAGACTGACTATAGGAAAAAGAATAATTGAAACTTGATTAACCTAGTATTGGGTGGAGGTGAGATGATAGTACGTTAGGGAAGCCATCTTGGCGGAACTAGCCGAAGCTACCGATCCAAGACCCAAACTAGTTAGACCAGAATTTTTCAAAAAGTAATTTTGAAAATGAAATTTCATTAAAAGGTTTTGTCAAGGAAAGGGTGGATGATCCCATAAGGCTACGGCCAAAGAAGGCCTAGTGCCTCGCCAAGACCTGGAAGCCAATTTTTGAAATTCAAATTCAAGTTACTTCGTGTCAAATTCAAATCTAACACAAGCTTCAATTAAATCTTAGAATTAAAAATAAATTAATAAAAAAAGATCCAAGCATCTCACAATACACCCATAAGGTAACTATGCTTGTTGTATTGATACATCTAAAATGGGTGAGATGTTAAGGACTAATGAATTGAAATTTTTTTTCAAAATTGTTTTTCAAAATGGTAAGAATATTTTCCTAAAAATATATTTTTAAAATAGTGCTTCAACATAATAATGTTTTTATGGAATTCATGCTTGTCTGTTTGATTATATATATTATACATTTTCCAAAAATATATCTTTTCAAAAATTTGTTTGACTCACTCAATTAGACACAAGCCTCTTAGGACAACACTAAAGTTCCTTAAGGCACTTAGATAGAGTCAAATGGTGTTGGATGTAGGGGGAGTGTTTTGTTCTTTTTATTAAAAATATTTTTCAAAAATTGCACCTTAATTTGCATTACATATGTTTTCAAAATTATCTTCTTTCCAGATTGTGACTTCAAAATTTATCTACTTAAAAAATTATCGGTTCTTTGACTTTGATAAACCCTAAAGACACAGAGGAAAAGTCCACTTTATGATCTTCAAGGACTCCTAGGACGTGTCAAATTTAGGGGGAGTCTAACAAGTTTTAAATCATCTTGAAAATAATTATTCTTTTGATCTGAATCAAACCTTAAGACTCAGAGGAAGAGTACTTGTGGTCAACAAGCTTCCCGGGACTGGGTCAAGTTTAGGGGGAGGTCAAATTAAAAGAATTATTAAATATTTCAAATGCTTTCATGCGCAGTATTTTCAAATCCTGTTAAAAACATAAGTATTATTTTTAAAAGCTATCAATTTAAATATATATATATATATATATATATATATATATTTATTCATCTAATTTTGATCAATGTGAAATAATATCTTGAGTTTGAAAAATCTTCCAGGACACTTAGGAAAATGTCCTTGTAGTCAACAAGGCTTCCTATGATTGTGTCAGACTGGAAGAAAACCAAATCAAGTATTATAACCTTAATTTTTTTTTAAAAAAAATTTAATTAACTTACATACTATTATTCCATGACTCATGAAAATTTTGAAATAATGTTTACTTGGGTTGAAAAATTTCCAGGACACTTAGGAAATATCCTTGTAGTCAACAAGGTCTCCCAGGATGGTGTCAGACTGGAAAATAAACCAAGTAAAATCTAATATTATTTCAAAAGTACCTAGTTTTCAAAAACTCAATACATTTTTCAAAAATTACTTATTATCTTTCAAAATCTGATCTTTCTTCAAAAATAACTTACATTTTGCAAGTACTTGCATGCTTCAAAGATCATCTTTCAAAATATTGTCTAAAGTTTTCTGAACTCATAATACTTAAGTATTAGTTTTATGGTACGTCTTCAAAATTTTATACTAAGTATTTTCAAATACTGTCATGGTTGGTGCAAGTATTATTTTTGATGTATGACAAAGGGGGAGAGGTGTGCTTAAGTTAGAAAAATTTTCTCTCAAAAATCAAAAATGTAGTTTCAAAACTTTTTTCATTTTTTTTCCAAGGATAGTGATTTAGCCCCTTTAAACCAATCTAACTTAAGTTATTGTCAAACATCAAAAAGGGGGAGATTGTTGGTGCAAGTTGCATCAAGATATTCCTCTTTAAGTGTTTTAATGTTCGACAATATACTTAAGTCAGTGATACAATGAATAGACAAAGGGGAGCAAAAGTGAAGTAACCAAAGCTGAAGAAAAGTCCTAGTTAAACTAGGCATCGAAACCCCAAGTCCTAGCGAAGGGCTGCTAGGCACCTAGCGAAGGGCTGCTAGGTATTGTAACCTTAAGACCTAACGAAGGGATGTTAGGCACCTAGCGAAGGGCTGCTAGGTATCGTAACCCTAAGACCTAGCGAAGGGCTGCTAGGCACCTAGTGAAGGACTACTAGGCATAGAAGACCTAGTGAAGGGCTGCTACGCACCTAGCGAAGGGCTGCTAGGCATAGAAGACCTAGTGAAGGATTGCTAGGCACCAGGCGAAGGACCGCTTGGTAACAAAGACCTAGCGAAGGGCTGCTAGGCACCTGGCGAAGGACTGCTAGGAAATGAAGACTTGGTCCGAGGGACTAAGTAACTTAGCTGAGCGATGACTAAGGACAGGAGTAGAGACGGGTCGGGGTTCGGGCGTCTCGAGATCCGGAGTAATCGGAGGCTAAGCAAAAGTCCATCCGAAGGACTGGGTGGCAACCGTCTCCTGAAAGGAGTAGGTGAAGGGCGAGTTCTCGGGGATAGGAACTCGTGCCGGTTCGACCTAGGGTTTCATGCAAATCTGAAGTCCGAACCAAGTCCTTAAGGCTAACATCACATGTATCTATGCTTTATGTTTGTGTATCTTGCAGGTATCAAGAAACGGAGACAAAGCAGGTAAACCAGACAAAATGTGGTATTGCAGGCTTTAAGGGGGGCGCCCCCAGCAAGGGGGGCGCCCCCATGCAACCAGGGCGCCCCCAGCAAGGGGGGCGCCCCCCAGGTGGTACTAAACAGGCAAGTTTCGTAAACCAGGGTGACAGGTGTCAACCGGGGCGCCCGGAGCGTCCGGGGCGCCCTGATTAGTAGCTGTTTTGCTGTTTCAAAGCCAGAACACAGGATAAGCCTCCACGGGGGCGCCCGGAGAATCCGGGGTGCCCTGGTCAACGATCGTATCACCTGCGGCGAGGTAGGCGCAAGGATAAGAGTTGACCGAGTCTTCCGGGGCGCCCCCAGCGATCAGGGCGCCCCCAGGAGGCCTATATAAGGGGTCTCGACCCCCTTGCTTCAGACACGACTTCGAAATACTGTTCTGATCATTCTGACCTACTGCAACGCACGAGAAACGAGGCTCTACGACCGGAAGGCTCCAGGAGGAAGTGTGCGGCACTTCGGAGGTCCAGATCGGCCGAGTTTCAGATTTTTGTTGGTTTGCATTTTATTAATTACCGCACTTAAATTTCATTATATTTTGATTGTAATATCGCACTGTAAGTCGGGTTTCTCCGCCTCCGAAAATTCCGGAAAGGAGACCAATAGTGGACTCACGCCGAGTACATAGGCCTTGGACGTACTGACCCTGGAGGGTTGGGAACCAAGTAAATAATCCCGCTGTGTCTGTGTATGGTTTTTATTTTATTCTTTATTTGTTTTCCGCTGCTACTAATATTCTAAGTCTAGAACGAACGGGTTTTCCGCGAAAGATTTTAACGATTAATATTCACCCCCTCTCTATCGACGGCACCGGTTCTACATATTACAACTGCCATATTATAACAACTATATTCCAACGGCTAGTTTGCAATGGTTATATTTGTTAGGATCTTACCGTTAAGCTAGAGGGGGTGAATAGTTAATCTTCTATTTTCTTCCTACATGTGTTAGCGTGCGGAAGCGGAAATACTAATAACAAAATCAAAAAATCGTTAACACGTCACCTTTACGTGGTTCGGAGATAAAGTTCCTACTCCATGGCTGTCCGTAAGGTGGACGATCCTGATCCGTCGGTGGATGACTCCCTGGAAGACCTCCGACTAGCTTGTGTAGCTCCTTGTGGGTGGAAAAACCTCGCCACAATCCAGACAACACTCCTGAGCACAAAGACTACTAATTGACCTTTAACCAAAGCCAATTTCGTCAAGAACTCTCAGCCAAAATCGAGCCCCTTTAAATAGTGCTCTAGGCTGATATGATCGTTACCAGTCGACTGGTCCTACTCAAATTCGACCGTTACAACTTAACGTTCAAATTTAAGCCACCATCAGTCGACTGATCCAGGGGCAGTCGACTGACCACTGATCTTTCTATAGTATACACCAGTCGACTGATCCACTTCTACACCTAAGGTTTCCCTTCCTCGAGTACATTTCTCTCAGCACTCGAACTTTAGGATTTCCCGAGTATATTTCACTCAGCACTCGTACCCTCACGACTCAGCTAACTCTTCACCCAGCAGCCTCGATCTATTGCCTTCAAGCCCTCTTCGACTTTGGCCCTCATCCCTCAGATGCGCACACAAGCCCTCAGCTTGCCTCCATGCCATCCTTCACGTACGCCTCGAAGTCTGCTTCCCTCAGCTCATCGTCCCTGCTATGTCCATGGTCCCTTGGATGTGCACACAAGCCCACAACTTGCCTCCATGCCACCCTTCACCGTACCCGAAGCCGTCCAGCTAAGTCAATGTATATCCTGCAAACCTGTATACTCAAATACACACATCAAATACAAGGGTGAACCTAACTTAAACCCTTTGCCCAAACATCAAAACACATGGTCACTCCGGACCATAGATTGCCCCAACAATCTCCCCCTTTTTGATGTTTGGAAATACGTTTAAATTAGGGAAAACAAATAGCAAAAACCAAGCTAATAACTATTTGGACTTACGTTTCCAAGGCTTCACCTTGGACTTACACCGCCAATGCATATGCAAACATGCATGGATCCTATCACAAGACATCCCCACACCTAACCTCCCCAAGAGTTTAGGATTTTTACCAGAACGGGTTTTTTAAAACCTCTCCAAGGCTCTCCCTACATTGGACTTACAAAGGTTTTTTAAGAACCTCTCCAAGGTTCCCCTTACACCAATAACGGAGCAACAATGCTCCCCCTTTACCTAAGCTCCCCCTAGACCTAGGATTTCTTGTAAAGCCGCGTTTGGTTTCCCACTTAAACCCAACACTTCTCCCCCTTTGTCATACATCAAAAAGACTAACAATTTCCCTTTTATTGGATCTTTTAACCTCTAATGACCATAAACATAGTGTACTAACCCTCCATAAGCTTACACACTTATTTTACATTATTTGGGAACCTTTTGACTGCTGAAACACCACTTCCAGCCTCTACAAGTCGACTGCCTCCTGGACCAGTCGACTGGCACCCTGAAAACCTAAATTTCAACATTTCTGACCCAATTTCAGAAATGCACCAAAAATTTCACAAATCTCTAAAAATTTCTAAATTTTGTGGAGAGGTTTGTGGTACCCATATCTACCTGGGAAAAATACATCCAAACATGTATCTATCATCATTCCCAAGATTGACACAAAATCCAAAACTAGCTAAATGGTTCAATTGAACTTTGACCTAAAGTCCTAGTTTTAACCTCCTCTTGATGTCTCTGCCCATACCAAACCACAATGTGTTAAAATACTAGAAATTTAGGGACCAGAATGCAAAGTTCCTAAACTTAAGGGCATATGTCGAATAGTCCAAAATTAGAGGGGCAAAGTGCAAAAAGGACCAGCCATTAATAATTTCCTTTCTCTTCTATTCCCTCGCCGTAGCTTTTATTTCCCTTCCGAGACCTAGCGGCAACACCCTCTTCTTCTCCGTGAGTCCTAGCGCCGGATCTTCTTCTTCCCTTTTCTTCTTATTTTCTGATCTCACCACAGTCATCTCTAGTGTTGCTCGGGGCCCTACCGGTCGAGTGCTTCTTCTTCTCGTTGGGGAGAGATACGGATGGGGGAAGTGTCGACCTAACCACCGTCGACTCTTTATCTTCCGTCGAGTGAAGGTGAGTGAATGTTTTGATCGGGTTTTCTTCAACGATTTGATGCGAAGGCCGACAGTTTTGGATTCGGAATTCCTTTTTCTAACCGTCAGCTAACCTTGAGGTTGATCTGCCATTTTAGGTTTGTTGCGATTGATCCTTCTTCTCTACCTGTTCTCGGCCTGTTGGAGTGGATCGGCGTAGGGGATGATCCACGCACGTGAGCATTAGGAGGTGAGATCTTGAAGCTTTGGCTATGGATCTTGGATTCTCTGTTCCTTTGTATTCTGTGATCGGTGGATGTCGATCTGAGTTGAGGCTGTGAAACTACGTTTTGTTTCTGCTTCTAAGTTGATCAGATCTTGGATAGTTTATTGGAGTGATCTGATCGTGGGTTTGCTAAGTATGTAATTGGTAGTTTGTGAGGTTTCTTGTGGTTGTTGGAGTGAGATTGTTAGTTGTTTTTTTCCTTTGATCCTGGAATAGGCGAATTGTTCTTGGGGATTAGAATAATTCTTGCTTAGACGATGCTGCAACTTTACTGTGAGCTGTGAATGGGTTAGGGTGTTGTTTAGTTGATAATCTGATTGGATCACAGGTAAGATCAAGGGCGTTTAATTAGTTAGGGTTAGATTCTGATATTGTTTAGTACTAATTTAACTATCGTTACTATTGTAAATAGCTAAATTTATGTTCATGACACAGGACATTGACTTGGTGATCAGTTACAGATTTTTGGACAGGGGTTCTCTTCGTTTACGAGTTACTTCACCGGAGGCGGGTATCTCTGACTCTTCTTTTAGATTTGTCACAGATATATATATACTTGATATGCTTATTTAGCAATAGAGTAATAGATTGTGGCATGACTCTTATATTCATTTTGCTGATGTTGTTTGTGCCACAACTGACATGTGATACCTATACCTTTAGGACTTAGGTTATGGTGCATTATCCACGATCCTTGCATATTATATTGATATAGGTGGACTAGATAGTGGATGTTGTTTGACCAGGGTTATGCATCATCGTGCACTGTGCATCACTGTCGATCAGGGGCCCCTTTTGGATGAGCTAGGTCGACAGTCATACTGGCCTATCCATATGGCCACTCATGGGTTAGTGGTTGACAGAGTATGGGTAGTGTGCTCTGTGCTGCTTCGCTCGTGCACTCATGGGTTAGTGAATCAGAGCGTGATAGCAGGCAGATGTCCCTCCTTGAGTGGTCCATATACCAGGAGATGAGAGAGAGAGGTCTCTCCCCCGTTTATATACATGGGGTAGGGGTAACACTCAGATAGAGATATCCTTCAGAGATGACCTGAGGCTAATAGAGTTATCGCCAGGATAGGTCATAGAGTAGGGGTGTTACACCGGTAGCATTCCGTCTACTCGATCGCTCAGGAGTAGTGATGGCAGAGTATGGACGGCAGTCACAACCCTACGTCGGAGGGTGGCCTCCGCTCAGCTTCCTCCCGTATATAGGTGACGATGTCTGACCGACAGCAAGGGTGACCATGTCATTGCACCTTGTGTATTCGTTTATTTTGCCCTTACTTGTGCTTATTTTTATTTGATGCTGCATATGATTGACATGCACTTACAGGAGACCCTTATGTCTGGTCTTAGCGACTCTGCTACATTGGTATGGTAGTGCTTATTTTTCTCTTGCATCTCTTCTTATTACTGTCTGTGCACGTGTTATTTCGGTAGTCTATTACACTGTTGCTATATTAGACTATCTTGTATATATATATGATGAGATATTCGCTAAGTTCTATGACTCATTCCGTTAGCTCCTGGTTTTTATTTCAAGATGATTGACTGAAGCGTGCCCGACAGCCTGTCCCAGATCGCATACTCGTCGAGATGTCTTCGAGTTTTTTCGTCTAGTTTGTTGGTAGTAGTTTCTATATTTTCTTCCGTTGTTGCTTTTGTGTTGGATTTAATCATACTATATGACAGTTGTAACGCCCGCTTTTTTTTTTCTTTTCATAAGCGGCGTTACGTTAACATGCTTAGGGCATGTAGACATCATAAAGCAGCGGAATAACTTAACTTATACATGCCCTGTTGCCATTCTTAACTTATTGACATGGGAACCTTAGCATATTAACTTTGAACTTAAGCATCATATCATGTCTCACATAACATCTTATCATAAGGTTCCACAAGTCATTATTCAAACATATAAGTAAACATATAGTTTCCTGGGCCAAGTCACTACGACACACATGCGTTCTTGCCCTCCTGCTGCTTCCTTCATTGTCCCCTTGAATGATCTGCGGTATAAGGAAATAAGACTATAAGCACACAGGCTTAGTAAGACTCTTTCCTACTCACAAAACCATTCATCATTCATCATCTCATAATGAGCACATAAAACATTAACATACTTGGTGCTCTACTTAGAACATAACATCTTTCGTCACTTGTCGTATACATAGCATGGCATGAACATAATCATAGTAACATTCTAAGCATGGCATGATACATGACATAAACATAAACATCATAAACATTCTAAGCATGGCATAATTCATGGCATAAACATAAACATCATAAACATTCTAAGCATGGCATAATTCATGGCATAAACATAAACATCATAGACATTCTAAGCATGGCATAATTCAAGGCATAATTCATAAACATAGTGAACATAATTCATGGCATAGATCATAAACATAGTGAACATTCTAAGCATGGCATAATTCATGGCATAAACATAAACATCATAGACATTCTAAGCATGGCATAATTCATGCATAATTCATAAACGTAGTGAACATTCTAAGCATGGCATAATTCATGGTATAAAACCTATCATAGCATATGAACCTCTTCCTAACATAATCATGGCATAGATCATTCATTCTCATGCATACTTCTTAACATGAAACGTAAGCATAAAATCTTATCATTATAGCATAATGCATAACATGAATGGATGCATGAGTGGAATGCATATACATAAGGGATGCTTAACTTTTAAAACATACTTTTAAATGCTTAAACATAATCATCATACATCATTTGGGGTCCCCGGCTTGTACCACATACATACATCATAGCGCGCATCCCTAGCAAGTCCGAGGTCGCGAGCCCCAACCTACTAGGGTAAGGACAGCATAGTCGGTAGTCCCCGAACCGAGGCGTTCTTAAGGTGCCCATCCCTGTTGCCCAGCTCCGGTAGGGCCAGAACCGTGGACAGCTACGGTAGTCCAAAACCGGGGCGTTCTTAAGGTGCCCATCCCTTGGACCCATACTTCGGTCCGGTACAAGCCCATACATAAAGTAAAATACTTTTCATGTGTCATCATTCATCATTCATTCATAGCATACTTAACATAGCATAACTTGTTACGGCTCGGCCCGTCTACCGGCCCATTTACCGGTCCTCTCGACCGTCGTACCGTCAACCATCGACCGTGCCGTTTAGCATATTTATGCCTTAAAGACATAAGCATCATCTTTCATTCATCATACTTGTCGTTCATCATCATTCATTCATCATACTTGTCATTCATCATACTTAACATCATAGCTGTGCCTTAAAGGCATGTACTTAACTTCATTCATAAGACATGGCATACATACATCTTATTCATAAATCATGGCATACATATGTATCATTCATAAGACATGGCATGTATCATTCTTATCATGAACATAAACATAACATACTTAACATGGCATCATTTTCATTCTTAAACATGGCATCATTTTCATTCTTAAACATGGCATCATCCTCATTCTTAAACATAAACATAACATACTTAACATGGCATCATTCATATCATGAACCTAACATATCATAGCATCATTTTTATCGTGATCATAACCCTATCATTCTTATCATGGCATCATTCATATCCTGAACATAAACTTATCATACTTATCATGGCAACACATAAACATATACTTGAAGTTAAAGGCTCAACCCTAACCCTTGGGTCCTTGAGGTTGGCCGAAACATATGGGGTCTCTAGGGTACCCCAAAAATTCCCAAAAATTGTATTAAACCTCTAGACATCATGAGAGTACATTAAACATCATGATTGGGATTTTTATCATCATTTTAGACCCTTAAACATGGCGGCCGAAACCCTAGGGTGTCCTAGGGTGCTTGCTTAGGTTCCTTCATGTTGGCCGAAACCCTAGGGTATCCTAGGGTAGTCCAAAAATTCCCAAAAATTATACTTAACCTCTACACATCATAAGGGAACATTAAATAACATTATCAAGATTTTTGGCATAATTATAGACCTGTAAATCATGGTGGCCGAAACCCTTAAACTTAGGGTTCCTAGTTTTGTTTCTTTCATGTTGGCCGAAACCCTAGGGTGTCCTAGGGTACTCCAAAAATTCCCAAAAATTATACTTAACCTCTACACATCATAAGGGAACATTAAATAACATTATCATGATTTTTAGCATAATTATAGACCTGTAAATCATGGTGGCCGAAACCCTTAAACTTAAGGTTCTTAGTTTTGTTTCTTTCATGTTGGCCGAAACCCTAGGGTGTCCTAGGGTACTCCAAAAATTCCCAAAAATTATACATAACCTCTACACATCATAAGGGAACATTAAATAACATTATCATGATTTTTAGCATAATTATAGACCTGTAAATCATGGTGGCCGAAACCCTTAAGCATGAGGGTCTTGGTTTTCTTTCCTTTCAACATCAAATTCGAAAACTAACCAATATATCATGCTAAAAATCATGGAAATCATAGGGAACTATTATACCACAGGTGAGGGAGTCTTACCTTGGGTTTCTTGATTTTTCGAATCTTGGAAGAGAAGAAAATGGTAAGATCTTTGGACCCTTGAACACCCTTGTCCTTGTATCCTTGGAAGAGACTTTAGATCTAGGAGATGGACCTTGGTGGAAGTTTTCCAAGGGGAAAACCCTCTTCTTGGTGCTCGGCAAGAATGAGGGGAGGAAGAGTTTCGAAATGCAAGTAATGGGAGGAAGAGGTAACTCCCAAAACCCCCCTTTAATAGCCCATTAAGGAGGTAAATGAAGAGTCTCTCCATGACTCTTCATCTTCTTCTTAATCTTAACTTATATCCACTTCATTTCCTCATAGAAATCCCTTGCTAGGTGAGTTGGTTAAGGCTTACATGGTTGTACAAGAGGTCCAAGGTTCAATCCTTGGCTCATGCACCTTTATTTTTATTTTATTTTATTTCATTTATTTTATTATTTTTATTTCCTAAATTCCGAAAATCCCCCTAAAATCACCCATAATTATGCCAATATTCCTAATAAAATTCTTTTATATTTATATTAATTTTACCTAATTTATATTAATTTTACCTAATTAATACCCATTTTTGGAGCCCATTTAAAGCTCATTGGTACTTAGTTTTCTCAATTTAAATGAGAAAACATGGATTTTCTAGGCCTAAGTTCTCCTTAATATTTCTAGGTCCCTTGGAAAATTATTTAAACATGCTTAATATTTTAAGAAAATATTAAGAGAATTTTTCGGGTCGTTACAATCCCCCATACCTCGTGAAAGTTCGTCCTCGAACTTAGAATAACTCCGGGTACTTGCGCCTCATCTCGTCCTCGCGCTCCCAGGTAGCTTCTTCGAACCGTTGACTTTGCCATAGGACCTTGACTAAGGGCACTTCCTTACTCCTCAGCTTCTTGATTTCCCTGTCCAAAATCTGGATGGGTCTGCTCTCATAGCTTAGGTCCTCTTGCACTTGCACCGTCTGTGGCTCGATCACTTGGTCCATGTTTGGGATACACTTTTTCAGCAGGGACACATGGAATACGTTATGGATAGCTGACATCTCTGGAGGCAGCTCCAGCTCATATGCCACCTTACCGACTCTTTTCAGAATCAGGTACGGCCCCACATAGCGCGGACTTAGTTTTCCTTTCCTCCCGAATCTTGTCACCCCTTCATAGGAGCCACTTTCAGAAACACCCAATCTCCAACATTAAACTCCAGTGGTCTACGCCGAACATCGGCATAACTCTTTTGTCGGCTCGGAGTAGTTTCTATCCGTTGTCGAATATTCTGTATAGCTCGGGTGGTGCTGTCAATGACATCCGTTGTGAGCCCCATTTCCTTCTTTTCACCACCCTCATACCAACAGACCGGCGACCTACATCTCCTCCGGGTCGCTGGTGTTCTGCTTTTACTTGCTGGCAAGTCATGCAAGTACTAACATACTGAGCCACATCCCTCTTCATTCCGGACCACCAAAACTTCTCCTTCAGATCCTGATACATCTTGGTGGATCCTGGATGCATCGAGTAAGGGGTTCCGTGAGCTTCTGCCAGTATTTCCTTTCGAAGCTCCGGATCATTAGGAATACATAGACGATCCCTAAGGTAGAGTACTCCCCCTTTGGCGATATGGAAACCATCGCCCTTTCCTTCTAGGATCTCTTGTTTAATTTCCTGAAGACTCAAATCACCCTTTTGTTTAGGGTTTAGGTGGAAAGTCGCTCGGAGATGACTTCGACCCTAAAATTCATAATTTCTCTTTCGAGTGGTCGGGGTAACTTAGATATGGACACCAAGGTGGCACTTGACTTTTGGCTAAGTGCATCGGCCACTTTGTTTGCCTTCCCTGGATGGTAGAAGATCTCGCAGTCATAGTTCTTCACCAACTCAAGCCATCGGCGTTGTCTCATATTCAGGTCTTTCTGAGTGAAGAAGTACCGCAGACTCTGGTGGTCTGTATAAATCTTACACTGTGCTCCATATAGATAATGCCTCCATATCTTAAGAGCGAAACCACCGCAGCCAATTCCAGATCGTGAGTGGGGTAGTTCTGCTCATTTTCCTTGAGTTGCCTAGAGGCGTAAGCAATGACCTTACCACTCTGCCTAAGTACAGCGCCATGTCCTAGCTTGGAAGCATCGCTGTATATATCGAAGTTCTGATTATCTCCTTGACATATAATTGGCTAATGTCATTATTAACTCTATGATATAATTATATGCATATATCCTAATTATATACTTATTTTAATTATGGGTAAACCTAATAATAGTATGCTTCTGAAACATTAGTTCTCAGCCCGGGTTATGAATTATATTAGTTGTATGATTATTATAGAATGGGTGAGATCCTACTTATTATATTACCATAAAATAACTTAAGGTAGTCTTATATATTATATCTAAGATATCAGTGACCCATAACCTATAATAAGTGTTACCATAATTAGAACCCTACCCTATGCGCCCCTACCTAAGTTATACCATATGACCTATACCATTAATTATATCAGTATTAATATCATGGAACTAATGCTATACGTTTACATAGGTGAGAGTGTTATAATCTCCTGTGGGTAGGCTATCAGATAATTTTCTACATGTGGCTTTATTATAGATTATACATAATATCATAAATTATAGTTTTTTTCTACACCTATATCATTCTAAATATTTAATTCCTAAAATAAGATAAAGTATCATTCGTCGTTACATATCGTAACATACTTTTCATCATAAATATCGTTCATACTGGCATACCTTAAAATCATAAAACATCTTCCTATTATAAGATATGTAAAGAGGTACTTACTTGGAAGCGGCAGGAAGAGGGCTTGATGTGTGTGTAGTGAGATGGTTACTGCTCTGATACCAACCTGTAACGCCCGCTTTTTTTTTCTTTTCATAAGCGGCGTTACGTTAACATGCTTAGGGCATGTAGACATCATAAGGCAGCGGAATAACTTAACTTATACATGCCCTGTTGCCATTCTTAACTTATTGACATGGGAACCTTAGCATATTAACTTTGAACTTAAGCATCATATCATGTCTCACATAACATCTTATCATAAGGTTCCACAAGTCATTATTCAAACATATAAGTAAACATATAGTTTCCTGGGCCAAGTCACTACGACACACATGCGTTCTTGCCCTCCTGCTGCTTCCTTCATTGTCCCCTTGAATGATCTGCGGTATAAGGAAATAAGACTATAAGCACACAGGCTTAGTAAGACTCTTTCCTACTCACAAAACCATTCATCATTCATCATCTCATAATGAGCACATAAAACATTAACATACTTGGTGCTCTACTTAGAACATAACATCTTTCGTCACTTGTCGTATACATAGCATGGCATGAACATAATCATAGTAACATTCTAAGCATGGCATGATACATGGCATAAACATAAACATCATAAACATTCTAAGCATGGCATAATTCATGGCATAAACATAAACATCATAAACATTCTAAGCATGGCATAAACATAAACATCATAGACATTCTAAGCATGGCATAATTCAAGGCATAATTCATAAACATAGTGAACATAATTCATGGCATAGATCATAAACATAGTGAACATTCTAAGCATGGCATAATTCATGGCATAAACATAAACATCATAGACATTCTAAGCATGGCATAATTCATGGCATAATTCATAAACGTAGTGAACATTCTAAGCATGGCATAATTCATGGTATAAAACCTATCATAGCATATGAACCTCTTCCTAACATAATCATGGCATAGATCATTCATTCTCATGCATACTTCTTAACATGAAACGTAAGCATAAAATCTTATCATTATAGCATAATGCATAACATGAATGGATGCATGAGTGGAATGCATATACATAAGGGATGCTTAACTTTTAAAACATACTTTTAAATGCTTAAACATAATCATCATACATCATTTGGGGTCCCCGGCTTGTACCACATACATACATCATAGCGCGCATCCCTAGCAAGTCCGAGGTCGCGAGCCCCAACCTACTAGGGTAAGGACAGCATAGTCGGTAGTCCCCGAACCGAGGCGTTCTTAAGGTGCCCATCCCTGTTGCCCAGCTCCGGTAGGGCCAGAACCGTGGACAGCTACGGTAGTCCAAAACCGGGGCGTTCTTAAGGTGCCCATCCCTTGGACCCATACTTCGGTCCGGTACAAGCCCATACATAAAGTAAAATACTTTTCATGTGTCATCATTCATCATTCATTCATAGCATACTTAACATAGCATAACTTGTTACGGCTCGGCCCGTCTACCGGCCCATTTACCGGTCCTCTCGACCGTCGTACCGTCAACCATCGACCGTGCCGTTTAGCATATTTATGCCTTAAAGACATAAGCATCATCTTTCATTCATCATACTTGTCGTTCATCATCATTCATTCATCATACTTGTCATTCATCATACTTAACATCATAGCTGTGCCTTAAAGGCATGTACTTAACTTCATTCATAAGACATGGCATACATACATCTTATTCATAAATCATGGCATACATATGTATCATTCATAAGACATGGCATGTATCATTCTTATCATGAACATAAACATAACATACTTAACATGCATCATTTTCATTCTTAAACATGGCATCATTTTCATTCTTAAACATGGCATCATTTTCATTCTTAAACATGGCATCATCCTCATTCTTAAACATAAACATAACATACTTAACATGACATCATTCATATCATGAACCTAACATATCATAGCATCATTTTTATCGTGATCATAACCCTATCATTCTTATCATGGCATCATTCATATCCTGAACATAAACTTATCATACTTATCATGGCAACACATAAACATATACTTGAAGTTAAAGGCTCAACCCTAACCCTTGGGTCCTTGAGGTTGGCCGAAACATATGGGGTCTCTAGGGTACCCCAAAAATTCCCAAAAATTGTATTAAACCTCTAGACATCATGAGAGTACATTAAACATCATGATTGGGATTTTTATCATCATTTTAGACCCTTAAACATGGCGGCCGAAACCCTAGGGTGTCCTAGGGTGCTTGCTTAGGTTCCTTCATGTTGGCCGAAACCCTAGGGTATCCTAGGGTAGTCCAAAAATTCCCAAAAATTATACTTAACCTCTACACATCATAAGGGAACATTAAATAACATTATCAAGATTTTTGGCATAATTATAGACCTGTAAATCATGGTGGCCGAAACCCTTAAACTTAGGGTTCCTAGTTTTGTTTCTTTCATGTT
Source organism: Boesenbergia rotunda (assembly GCA_024364735.1). NCBI lineage: Eukaryota > Viridiplantae > Streptophyta > Magnoliopsida > Zingiberales > Zingiberaceae > Boesenbergia > Boesenbergia rotunda. The sequence goes on from JAGFNQ010007448.1 coordinate 127,672, forward strand.
GGCCGAAACCCTAGGGTGTCCTAGGGTACTCCAAAAATTCCCAAAAATTATACTTAACCTCTACACATCATAAGGGAACATTAAATAACATTATCATGATTTTTAGCATAATTATAGACCTGTAAAACATGGTGGCCGAAACCCTTAAACTTAAGGTTCTTAGTTTGGTTTCTTTCATGTTGGCCGAAACCCTAGGGTGTCCTAGGGTGCTCCAAAAATTCCCAAAAATTGTACATAACCTCTACACATCATAAGGGAACATTAAATAACATTATCATGATTTTTAGCATAATTATAGACCTGTAAAACATGGTGGCCGAAACCCTTAAGCATGAGGGTCTTGGTTTTCTTTCCTTTCAACATCAAATTCGAAAACTAACCAATATATCATGCTAAAAATCATGGAAATCATAGGGAACTATTATACCACAGGTGAGGGAGTCTTACCTTGGGTTTCTTGATTTTTCGAATCTTGGAAGAGAAGAAAATGGTAAGATCTTTGGACCCTTGAACACCCTTGTCCTTGTATCCTTGGAAGAGACTTTAGATCTAGGAGATGGGACCTTGGTGGAAGCTTTTCCAAGGGGAAAACCCTCTTCTTGGTGCTCGGCAAGAATGAGGGGAGGAAGAGTTTTCGAAATGCAAGTAATGGGAGGAAGAGGTAACTCCCAAAACCCCCCTTTAATAGCCCATTAAGGAGGTAAATGAAGAGTCTCTCCATGACTCTTCATCTTCTTCTTAATCTTAACTTATATCCACTTCATTTCCTCATAGAAATCCCTTGCTAGGTGAGTTGGTTAAGGCTTACATGGTTGTACAAGAGGTCCAAGGTTCAATCCTTGGCTCATGCACCTTTATTTTTATTTCATTTATTTTATTATTTTTATTTCCTAAATTCTGAAAATCCCCCTAAAATCACCCATAATTATGCCAATATTCCCTAATAAAATTCTTTTATATTTATATTAATTTTACCTAATTTATATTAATTTTACCTAATTAATACCCATTTTTGGAGCTCATTTAAAGCCCATTGGTACTTAGTTTTCTCAATTTAAATGAGAAAACATGGATTTTCTAGGCCTAAGTTCTCCTTAATATTTCTAGGTCCCTTGAAAAATTATTTAAACATGCTTAATATTTTAAGAAAATATTAAGAGAATTTTCTGGGTCGTTACAGCAGTATAGTTGTACTTTTGTGAGACCTTTATGCCTTGTGTTTTGTCGTAAGTCGGATCGGTCTGCAATCAGGTATGGTTTACCCGGTTTTATTTTATGTTATGTCTTGATTTGAGGCCTGAGGCCATTTAAACTGCGTGATTGTGATTTATGTGATGTATGTATGTGTAAATTGTCCGCCGGACAGGGGAGGTGCTGTCCGATTTTCTATTGGATCAGCGTCTCCTGGGGTCTCTGGGCGTGACACAATGCATCCCTAGCATTTGTTTATATGGTATTTACACATCAAAAACCATCTTTCATGATATATGACCGCAATGTCATATTTTCATGCATGAAACTCAAATTCATTGTGCCAAATCTCTAGGATTGAGACCTCAAATCCATCTCCACATCCTTTGGCACACATCATGACCCATCTAGACTTCCGAGAGAAATCCTCCCGGGATCTAAAGACCATGGGTCCCAACTTGGCTCCTAGAGCTCCCCCTTGAGCTCTTAGCCTTAGCCACCTCCCTAGGTGACTCAACAAATGCTAGATCATACCGGTGTACCTCCAGTGACTCTTGGTTTACAACCCTAGCTTCCTTAACCTTGGACCCCTTGTCCTTAGTTAAGACCTTCTTCTTGCTTTTAGATATCATCCCCTTGCCATTTTTAGACTTCCCCTCCTTGCCATAGTTATATGCTACCCTAGCATACTTCTTTTTATTGGCATCGAAGAATTTAGATCGGTATCCTAACCCCGATCTATTATTGTTGGGTTTTTGACTACCCAATCCCATACCCAAACCCTTAGATCCAATAGTGAATCTATCTAGGGTCTTTTCTAATTTCTCAAGCTTTGCCCTTAAAGCTTGATTTTCCAACTCTAGAACTCTAACCCTAGAGTTAACATGTCCACCTTGGGCATTCCTAGACCTACCTACCTTCCTAGGCATATGTCTCCCCTTCTTGGGATTTGTACCTCGATCATTAACCACCTTCCTTCCCTTAGGCATGGTAGTTTGGGTCTTTCTTAGTCTAGCATTGGGTAATGATTTCCTAGAATTATCTACCTTGTTAACCCTATCCCTATCATTGTACCTAAATCCATGATTATTCTTAACAAGCATGTAAGAATTTGAAATTGCATTTAACTTTAAATAAGAGATTACCTTCCCTTTTACCTTTGAAGCTCCCCCTTGACTTGAGCTCCTCTTCTTCTCCAATTTCTTCAAGTGCACCAATTTCTTGATTTCTCCTTTCTTTAGGCACTTGGTGTGGTAGTATCCATGCTCACCACACGTGAAGCAAATTATATGCTTCTTATCCTTCTTTGCTCCATCCCTACAACTCATGTTAGTTTTCAAACTATTTGAATTGAGTTTGGGGTTTACCTCCTTTTTCTTACCCAATGGACACTTGTCCTTGTAGTGTCCCTTTTGGTTGCACCCAAAGCAAATTATATGATCTTTTGACTTTGGTTTGACGGAGGTGGAATCTTCTTCTTGCTCCGGTATTGAGGATGATCTTTCCTCCCCCTCAAACCTTGAAGTAAAGACTTCTTCTACTTCTTCCTTACTTGAGGATGTGGACGATTCCACTTTTTCCTCCTCTTCAAATGTTGAACTTGACTCATCTTCCGATTGGTCCTTTTCCTTGGCCTTCTCTTCTCCTTGTCCTTGTGTCGACTTTTCATGTAGAGCTATCACCTTTCTCCATAGCTCATATGTATTTTTGTATTCTCCTACATTGGACACAATATATGAAGGTAATAAATTTAATACAACTCTAGTTACCTCCTTATCCGCCTTTTCTTCCTCCGTTTGATCCTTGGTCCAATATCAAGGTCGAAGGCGTTTTCCTTTCTTGTCCGTTGGAGCTTCAAATGGAACTTCCAATGCGGTCCAATGATCCTAATCCATTTGGAACAACGTCTCCAACCGCTTCCTCCAACATTTGAAGTCATCTCGATCGTATGGAGGTGAGATCCGAATATCGCATCCTAGAGGACCTTCCGATTCCATCTTCCTCTAGCTTTTTGCTCTCCCGGCGATTAGTCCGTAGACGAGCGAACCTTGCTCTGATACCACTTATTAGGATCTTACCGTTAAGCTAGAGGGGAGGGGGTGAATAGCTAGAGGGGAGGCCGCTACGATACGCACTAAAAACGCTATTGTAATTTGCATTGAAGTGATATACCTTTTTTGTATGGTATTGTGCCAGTGCGATCGTATGATACTTGTATTTCTGTTGGGTGTATCTTGAGAACGATTCTCATTGTAGTAGCTAGCAACATGACCCCAGAAAGCATCCATCTTCTGATCATTGCCGATGATTGGATCATCCCTGATAGTGACAAATGATCTGGCCAAAATTTCATCTTCAGACTTACTCTATGTTGATCGTTTTCTTCTACTCGCAATGCCAGAATCCGCCTTCTCTAAATTAACAACTTCAATTAGAGATTCACGGTCGGACACTTGAGTCTCTGGAACAAAAGTCGGAGTAAATGGATCACTTTCCATCGAAGATGTAAAAGGCATGCCGGTTGCAGGTGGATTAGATGAATAATTTTGTGGATATGGATTATATAGATAATTAAGTAGATATGGACCATAAGGGTTATTTGGTGGGTATGGATTATGTGGATAATTTGGTGGATATGAAAAATATGGATAATTTGGTGGAGTTTGAGAATTTTGGGAAGAAGTATTTTCTTAAAAAATTCTAAAAAAAACCACGATTATTTTCATCCATTTCGGAAGAAAATACTAGAGAGGAGATTTTTAGGAGGGAGGAAGGTGTTTGAAGATTGCAATGAGAGTGATTGAGAGAGAGGTGTTTGAAGATTGAAATGAGAGTTGATTGGTATTTATAGATGAAAATTTATTTATTTATTTATTAAAATAGTCATTTGTGACAGTTTACTAGCCGTTTAGGTGACCGTTATCTATTTTTAATTGATTACGGTAGCCCCAATCGATTCAAGTCACAGTTCAAGAGTGTTCCATAGGTCTCCCCAATGTCCTAATCGATTGGGGAGACCCGTAATCGATTACCCAATCGATTACGGGCGCCCATAATCGATTGGGGACTCCCCCAATTGATTGGGGGATGTTGTGTTACACGCGATGAACGCATTCAAACATCTGAACACGTTCATCGCGTCAACGCATTAACGCGCTCGCCACAACGACTTTAACACGGGAGGTGCATTAATCGAGCTTTATACGCTCGATTAACGCACCGTTGCAGGTGCCCATATAGATATAGAGATGAATATAAAGATGAATATAATAAATGAAAATGAATAAAGGATATAAAATTCTATTAAAATCCTATCATTATCCTCCTTACTTCTGAAAAAGGGCATTGTAAGAAAATCTTGCCCAACTAAAATAATGAGAGCCTCTGGAATTATTATATTATAAAGTATCAGACTAGGATGGCAATGATCGACGACCCCACCATCGTTATCAATGGCTCCTCGGGAGATTTGTCATATGTTTTTTTACTCTTTCCTTTCTCTTTTTTCTTCCTATCTCCTTTCCCTAAATCCACCCTCCCTAGTTCATTTCTCGTTTGTCATTTCCCTAATTCCCTTCCTTTCTCCTTTCCCTTGGGACATTGTCTTTACCTAGGGATTCTTTTTTTCACTATAAATTAGTTTCCATTCCATCCTGGGAAGATACACAATTAATGCTTTGTTTACTTGAATGCCGATGAAGAGGGGAAAAATTCATAGGGGTCGTTTGATTTGGGGTAATAAGGAATAGAAAATGGGAATCAATGGTAATCATTTTCATTGACACCGTTTAGTATGTGTCAATGGAAATAAAAATAAGAGAATCATTCTCTCATTTTTCATTCTCTACTCTGTTGGCGGTCCTGTGACCTTTTTGTAATCTCCACGGTATTTGACTTAGTCGATTTTACTCGACCGTCGAAACTTCCGGGAGGTTGCTGCCGGGAGGTAGCAAACTGAATTTGTTTATGTCAAGGCTAGTGTTGGACACTATCTCCGTAAAACGATATTGCTCCGCTACGGTTCTCACGGATAGCAGCAATTCGTTCCCAAGATACAACGACGTTGTCTCGGAATAGTAGCACTTCAAATTCCGAGACCGACGAACCTTTCCGTAGGATTTTCGGACTCTCGATGCAGAAGATGAGCTCTCTAATGCTTAGATGCTTGAATGCTTCGAATGATTGAATGAATGAATATTTCCAAAGGAGAGATCCTTTATATAGTAGGTGAAGAGGCAAGTGACCCTTGGCGAGGACTGATCTGAACCATCAGTTCATAACCCTTTAAAGGTTCTGATCTCAGCCATTAGATCTGAAGAGTTATAACTCTTCAGATGGCTTTTAATCTGGTTCGTTAGATCCGAAGAGATTTTAACTCAATCTAATCTCGTCCGCTGGATTCGAAGAGTTATAACTCTTCATACCATCTTTGATCTGAGCCGTCAGATTACTTCATTTAATCAGACACTCCAGATCAGTCCCCTCACTAATGGTCTGATCGTGACCCTGCAGTATCAACGATCCAGATCGCGCCCCATGCGATCTTGTTGCCATCTTCGATCCAACGATCGTCATCTGTCTACCCAGTCAATAGCCCAGTCAGCGCTCTCCCTGCACAATCATGTGTCACGCAGGCACGCCACGTCATCCGTGACCATGCCACGTCACTGCCACGTGGAGCGACGACGCGTACGTACGAAGTGCAAAGTGCGCCAACAAAGCGCCCATTGCGCGCGTGCGCGCGTGCGCGCGTGGCGGGTGGCGGGCTCGCAGGTGCGAGCACCTACTCGCCCAAGGGTAGAGAGCACCTGTGCTTTTTGTATTGACTGCAAAAGTACAACAACACATATAAGGAAACATTGGCTTTCACCAATTAGCGATGTGGGACTAATCCCCATCTTTCTCCTTAACGCTATTTTGAGCACGACTTTAAACACTTAATTTCTCATTCACCCGTAATTGGTTTTGAGCAAATTAATAGTCTAGATTTATCTACGCGAAACGTAGATTTCGATTTTGAAGTCAAATATGACTTTCATCAATCGATGGTACTTTGATTTCGCCTCGCAAAATTATATCCAATAATCCCCCACATGAATGGAAATTAATGTATGCATGTTGACACTTTACAAGAGTCCAATCGATAAGTTAAAGCATCGGGAGAGGTAGCTTGTGGCTTTGAACCTTCCGTAGTGGAATGCTATCGAGTATACTAGGCTGCGCAGTGAACGTGATGTCTTGAACTGCTCAGCTGTTGGTGTATACTAAGACAATAACACTCACACAGAGACTTATCTCCCCTACTTTTGGTTCTCATGGTTGGTTCCGTTTCGGCCATGGACACCTTCTTGGATTCATGAGTGTTTCATTGAAGCGGCCTGTCTTCACACTCACATAGGTGACACTTCTATCTAGAGTATCCTACCATACTCTACCTTATAAAGGTATAGAAGTCATTAAAAGCATATGCTTAACCTCACTACATGTGATAGGACAGCACCAATTCATCCTAGGTTTGGGATAGAGATAACACATCTCTTGTGCTGTTACACAACTTCTGTAACTTCGTTGTCCCATTGAACCAAGATCTTGGGATCTCCAGTCAACAAGGTTGGGTTACCGCTACAGCCGTTTTTAGTTGTAGATTTTTAATCCCATTCCTCTTGATGAGCAGTATACTTGATCTCGATTTAGCCCCTTCGTAAGGGGATCTGCCAAATTATCTTTAGATTTGACATAATCGATTGCAATCACTCCATTCGAGATCAACTGCCTAATGGTATTATGTCGACGGCGTATATGTCGTGACTTACCATTGTACATGCTACTCTGTGCCCTTCCAATCGCCGATTGACTATCACAGTGGATAAGTACGGCGGGCACAGGTTTCATCCAGCTCGGAATATCTTCCAAGAAGTTCCGCAGCCATTCAGCTTCTTCAGCTGCTTTGTCAAGTGCTATAAACTAGGATTCCATAGTAGACCGAGCAATGCACGTCTGCTTAGTGGATTTCCAAGACACCGCTCCCCCACCGATCGTGAATACATATCCACTAGTGGATTTGGAGTCTTTTGTATCCGATATCCAATTAGCATCACAATATCCCTCTAAGACAGCGAGATACTTTCCATAATGTAATCCGTAGTTCATAGTATATTTCAAATATCTAAGAACTCGCATTAATGCTTTCCAATGAGTGTCGTTTGGATTACTCGTGAAACGATTCAATTTGTTGACCACACAGGCAATATCCGGGCGAGTGCAGTTTGTGAGATACATCAAACTGCCTATTATCCGAGAATATTCCAATTGTGATATGGGCTCATCATGGTTTTTTGCTAAGTGTTGACTTAGATCCATCGGTGTTTTGATAGTAGAGAGGTCATATGCATTGAACCTTTTCAATATTGACTCTACATAATGGGATTGTTTTAAAACTATCCCATCGGATGTCTTGAGAATTTTAATTCCCAATATGACATCTGCTAGACCCATATCTTTCATGTCGAAATTCTTGGTCAACATTTTCTTAGTATTCATGATTATATCATGATTACTTCCCATTATAAGTATATCGTCTACGTATAGACAGACGATTACATAGCTTTCAGGTGTGCTTTTGACATAAATGCATTTGTCACATTCATTTATTTTGAATTCGTTTGACAACATTATTTTGTCAAATTTTTCGTGCCACTGTTTGGGCGCTTGTTTAAGTCCGTACAACGACTTAACAAGTCGACACACCTTGTCCTCTTTTCCCGGAGCTACGAACCCCTCGGGTTGCTCCATGTAGATTTCTTCTTCCAATTCACCATTTAAGAATGCAGTCTTAACATCCATTTGGTGTATTTCAAGGTCATACAGTGCTGCTATAGCTATCAGCACTCGTATGGACGTAATCCTTGTCACCGGTAGGTAGGTATCGAAGTAATCTAAGCCTTCCTTTTGCTTGTACCCTTTGGCTACAAGTCTGGCCTTATACTTGTCAACCGATCCATCAGCTTTATACTTGCGTTTTAGTATCCACTTACAACCTAATGGTTTAGTATCAGATCTACTAATTCCCAAGTATGGTTATTCATGATGGACTCGATTTCACTATTGACTGCTTCTTTCCACAATGGGGCATCGGGACCAGAGAGAGCTTCACTTAATGTTCTTGGCTCCATTTCCGACATAAAAGTCATGAAATCTGGCTCGAACGATTTCTCAACTCTAGCCCGTTTGCTTCGTCGTGGCTCTTCGATTTGATCGTCAATAGTCCTTTTATGACAACTAAGTTTTGGAATGTTATCTTCGTTTGGACTTTCGTTGTCATCATTTTGAACGTTTCCCTTTTTATTTGGGAACACGTCTTCAAAGAATATTGCATTCCGAGATTCAATGGTTGTACCCACATGAATATCAGGAATGTCTGACTTATGAACTATGAAGCGATATGCACTACTGTTTTGGGCATATCCGACAAATATCGCATCGAACGTTTTAGGTCCGATCTTTGCTTGCTTTGGCTTAGGTACTTCGACCTTTGCTGCACCCCCACACTTTCAAGTATTTGTATGACGGCTCGCGGCCTTTCCATAGTTCATATGGCGTTTTGTCATTTTTCTTGTGAGGGATTTTATTGAGAATGTGGTTTGCTGATAATATAGCTTCCCCCCACAAGTTCTGGGGTAAGCCTGAATTTATTAGCAAAGCATTCATCATTTCTTTCAGTGTCCGATTTTTACGTTCGGCAACGCCATTCGATTGGGGTGAGTAGGGCGCCGTTGTCTGATGAATAATGCCAAATTCTGAGCAGAATTCATCAAACGGTGCACCATATTCTCCACCTCTATCGCTACGAATTATTTTAATTCGTTTATTAAGTTGATTCTCAACTTCAGTTTTATAGGTTCTAAAAGCTTCTAAGGCTTCGTCTTTACTTCTTAAAAGAAAGACATAACAGAACCTCGTGCAGTCATCGATAAAAGTAACGAAGTACTTTTTACCTCCTCTAGTTTGCACGAATTTTAAATCACATAGATCACTATGTGTTAATTCTAGAGGCGTCGTTGACCTTTCCACCGAGTGAAAGGGTAGTCTCGTCATTTTCGCTTTCACGCACACTTCACATTTGTGCATTTCGTCAATATCGATGTTCGGTAATAAATTTAGCTTGACGAGACATTTTAGTGTATTATTGTTAACATGTCCGAGTCGATCATGCCATAAATAAAAACACTCAACAACATAGCTGGAAGCTTTTATTTTATTACTATTAAATTCATGGTGTACAGTCATTACAACCATCTTGAACAAATTTTGTTCCAAGTATCCCTTGCCTATGAAGACACCGTTCTTCGTAAGTACAAAGTTGTTGGACTAGAACACCAATTTGAAGCCGACTTTAACAAGTGCCGCTCCAGAAACTAAGTTCTTCCTGATGTCGGGAACATGGAGCACATCAATGAGAGTTAGCTCCTTTCCGGACGTCATTTTCAGAACTACTTTCCCGAGTCCAACAATCGGGGATGAAGCGGAATTGCCCATAAAGAGCGTTCTTCCGCTTATCGGGGTATACGCGGAGAACAGCGCCTTATCTGAACAGATATGGCGTGTTGCTCCAGTATCGATCCACCACTGCCTCGGGTTGTCCACCACCATATTGGCTTCAAACACGACCGCAGCGAGGTCCAGGTCCATTTCGTTGGAAGTTGCGACCTGGTTTGCAACATCCTTCCGGCCTTTGGTTGGCTTCTTCGGACGTCTGCAGTCTTTGGACATGTGTCCTGACTTTCCGCAGTTGTAGCAGGACCCCTTGAATTTGCCTTGAGCCTTCTTGATTGGTTGTTTCGGCTTCTTGGCTCTCGGTTCCGCCAGGTTGGACATCTCGTCAACTGTCCACTTTGTTCCTTTAGAGTCGGAAAATTTTTGGTTATCCTCCTCTATGCGCAGCTTCAGGATCAGGTCTTCAAGTGCCATCTCCTTTTGCTTGTGCTTCAGGTAATTTTTGAAATCCTTCCACGACGGAGGGAGTTTCTCGATTACCGCGGCCACCTTGAATGATTCGTTTAGTGGCATGCCTTCGGCGTCCAGATCATGCATTATTATTTGCATGTCTTGGACTTGAGACATTATGCTCCTGGAATCCACCATCTTGAAATCCAAAAACCGGCCGACGATGAATTTCTTCAGTCCGGCGTTTTCGGTTTTGTATTTCTTCTCCAGAGATTCCCACAGGGATTTGGCTGTCTCAATTACGCTAAATACGCTGTACAACGCATTGTCCAGTGCATTGAGAACGTAGTTGCGGCACAGAAAATCCCCATGTGACCACGCTTCGCGAGCAGCCTGACTCTCGGAATTATTTTTCGCAGCGGCTGGCGGGTCATCACGCAAAAACCGTACAAGGTTTAGCGTGGTTAAGTAGAACAACATCTTCTGCTGCCATCTCTTGAAATCGGCTCCGACGAATTTCTCCGGCTTCTCGGCGTGCAGGATGGAGGTCGGTATGTCGTTGATCACGACCATTTCAGTTTGCCAATAACATTTTATGATTGTTGGCGGTCCTGTGACCTTTTTGTAATCTCCGCGGTATTTGACTTAGTCGATTTTACTCGACCGTCGGAACTTCCGGGAGGTTGCTGCCGGGAGGTAGCAAACTGAATTTGTTTACGTCGAGGCTAGTGTTGGACACTATCTCCGTAAAACGATATTGCTCCGCTACGGTTCTCACGGATAGCAGCAATTCGTTCCCAAGATACAACGACGTCGTCTCGGAATAGTAGCACTTCAAATTCCGAGACCGGCGAACCTTTCCGTAGGATTTTCGGACTCTCGATGCAGAAGATGAGCTCTCTAATGCTTAGATGCTTGAATGCTTCGAATGATTGAATGAATGAATATTTCCAAAGGAGAGATCCTTTATATAGTAGGTGAAGAGGCAAGTGACCCTTGGCGAGGACTGATCCGAACCATCAGTTCATAACCCTTTAAAGGGTTCTGATCTCAGCCATTGGATCTGAAGAGTTATAACTCTTCAGATGGCTTTTAATCTGGTTCGTTAGATCCAAAGAGATTTTAACTCAATCTAATCTCGTCCGTTGGATTCGAAGAGTTATAACTCTTCATCCCATCTTTGATCTGAGCCGTCAGATTACTTCATTTAATCAGACGCTCCAGATCAGTCCCCTCGCTAATGGTCTGATCGTGACCCTGCAGTATCAACGATCCAGATCGCGCCCCATGCGATCTTGTTGCCATCTTCGATCCAACGATCGTCATCTGTCTGCCCAGTCAATAGCCCAGTCAGCGCTCTCCCTGCACAGTCATGTGTCACGTAGGCACGCCACGTCATCCGTGACCATGCCACGTCTCTGCCACGTGGAGCGACGACGCGTACGTGCGAAGTGCAAAGTGCGCCAACAAAGCGCCCATTGCGCGCGTGCGCGCGTGCGCGCGTGGCGGGCTCGCAGGTGCGAGCACCTACTCGCCCAAGGGTAGAGAGCACCTGTGCTTTTTGTATTGACTGCAAAAGCACAGCAACACATATAAGGAAACATTGGCTTTCGCCAATTAGCGATGTGGGACTAATCCCCATCTTTCTCCTTAACGCTATTTTGAGCACGACTTTAAACACTTAATTTCTCATTCATCCGTAATTGGTTTTGAGCAAATTAATAGTCTAGATTTATCTACGCGAAACGTAGATTTCGATTTTGAAGTCAAATATGACTATCATCGATCGATGGTACTTTGATTTCGCTTTGCAAAATCATATCCAACATACTATTTCTCATCAATCAAAGTCCTCAATTATTCCTTCATATTCATATATCCAAAATACTCCTTTTTTATTTTATATTTTTCATATTACTATCTCTTTTTGCATTCTCCTATTTTACTTTCTCTCTCTTTATTTTAAAATTTCTCTCTACATATTTATTCTTTTCTCTCACTACCTCTCTTATTATATTTTTTTTCTCTACATATTTTATATCACTTTCTCTCACTATTTATTTATCTCATTTTCTCTTGTTATATTTTTCTATATCACTTTCTTTGTCTACCTCTCATATCATAATTTATCCATCTTTATTTTTTTACTTTCTCTCTATATTTTCTATACTACTTTCTCTTTATATATTTTCTATATCACTTTCTCTCTCTACATCTCTTATAATAATTTATCTATCTTTATTTTTTCACTTTCTCTCCATATTTTCTATATTATTTTCTCTCTCTATATTTTCTATATCACTTTCTCTCTCTACCTCTCTCACCTCATTTTTTCTCTATATATTTTCAATATCACATTCTCTCTCTACCTCTCAATCATAATTTATCTATCTTTTTTCACTTTTTTCTATATTTTTTATATGACTTTATCTCTCTACATTTTCTATATCACTTTCTTTTTCTACCTCTCTCATCTTATTTTTTTCTATACTTTTTTAATGATTCCTCCCTCTATTTTTTTTATCATATCTATCTTATCTTACTTTCTCTCTATACTTTTAATCTTTATTTTCTCTATCATCGTATTTTCTCTTATTTATTTCTTCTAATTTCTTTTTCCACCTGCTCATAATTTTTCTCTCTATATTTTTCTACTTTATCTCTCAACCCATTTTATTTCACTTTCTCTATTTTATAGTAATTCTATTATTTTAGGTAACTTGAAATTTTTATGGATTCTCATTACTAAAGTTAAATTGAACCAAACATCCTTAATAACAATAATTTTCATTTCAGAATTTGAACCAAACACTACCAATGCAATCATGATTCTCATTACCATTGACCCCTCAATGAATCTCTACTACAAGAAAATTGCTTTTCCGCAGCGCGTTATTAACAGCGCACATTAAAAGCATGTTGTTAATAGTATTATTAACGGCATGCATATTGATGTGCACTGTTAATACCATAAATAATTTTAAAAGAAGAAGCATCAACAGCGTACATTAAAAGTAAGCTGTTAATATTATTATTAACAGCATATTAACATACGCTGTGAATAAATAATAACAATAACAACATGCAAAAATTGGTACGCTGTTAATGTATTTATTTATTATATGTGATACGTTACAAATAAAACTACAAATAATACTACAAATAATCACTATTTTATTATTTTCTTTATTTTCTATTTTTCTATTTTTTATTTTCCTTATTTTTTCTTTTTTCTTTTTTCTTTTTTTATTGCTATTTTTTCCTTATTCTGTTTTAAAATATCATTATTTCACTATTTTCCTTTTTCTTTTCTATTTTCCTTATTTCTTTTTCCTTATTTTCATTATTTTACTACAAATATTCTTCTTTTAAAATTATTATTTTTTCCTAAACCCTCGCCACTACAATTCTTTCGTTCCCAATACGCTAGCGCAGCTCCTCATCGCCGCTGCTTCTTTCGTTCCCAACACGCTCGCGCGACTCCTCATTGTTGATGCTTCTTTCGTTCCCAACACGCTCGCGCGGCTCAACTCTTCGCCGCTTCTCATCGCTCGAGTTTCCGCCCCCTCATCGCCGCTTCTGTAAAATACGGTTCTAAAAATAATAATAATAATAATATAAAATAAATAATTAAATAAACATATTATAATTAGAATAGTATCAATATTATTATTTTTAGATATAGTAATATAAAAATATCATAAATAAGAGTTAAAATTTGAAAAGGGAAAATTTTTGAAGAATTTTTTTGAGTTTTTGGAAATAATTGAGAATTTAATTGGATGCAAATGAGTTGGTTTGGGATTATTTAAAGAAAAGTTTGATTTTTCTGGAATATATATATATATATATATATATTTATTTATTTAAGTATTTATATATATACTCTTCCCTTCCCTCGCCGTGCCCTAAACCCAAATCGCCGACCCTCTCCTCTCCGCACTTCATCCCATGTATGCGGTGTTTCCGCCGCAAGGCCGACGGTGTCGTCCGGCGTCCCACCACCCTGCTGCCGCAACCCCCTCTCCCTTCTAGCCTCGCCGACAGCCTTTCCCCCTTCTCTGACTCGCCGACGCCAAAGGGGAGTTGTCGCCTGAGAGGTTGGTCTCCACCGACACCGCGCCGTTTTTCCTTCCTCTGTGTTGATCGCCCGACGCCAAGTACGATTGTTGGACACCACTGTTGGGACCGGTAGGCGAGCTAGAGGGGGGTGATTAGCTCCGATTTGCTTGTAGATGATTTGTCGCGGCGGAAGACTCGAGCAAACGCTAACACAAAGGATTTACTTGGTATCCACCCCGGTCGGGTGACTAATCCAAGGATCCACTCTCCTCACTCTCTCATACACTATGAAAGTTCTCCTTCTTGAGGTGGAGAAACCTCTTACAAGCTTTCACAAAGATACAACAAGAATCAAAGCAAACACAAAATGAAATCTTACAAGATTTACAATGAATAAACTCTCTTTGCTTTCCTTGCTATCTTCAAGCTTGTGGTTGCCTCTAGAACCTTGGAAATGCAGCAGCAAAAACCTCCAAGACTTCCCTTGAGATGGCACCAATGAAGGAGGAAAAAGGGGAGAAGAGTTGTGGCTCAAAACCTGCGTGAAAACCCTTATACCCGACACCTAGGGTTTCCCAATCGATTAGCCAATCGATTACCACGTCATCTTAGCCGTTCAACGGCTAGTTTTTGAACCTGAATCGATTAGCCAATCGATTACCACTGCCCTTAATCGATTGACCAATCGATTAAGGGAAGGCTGAATCAATTACCCAATCGATTCAGCCACCTTCTGTTCTCGCAACAAAATTCTCTTAATCGATTACCCAATCGATTACCACTACTCTTAATCAATTACCCAATCGATTACCACTGCTCTTAATCAATTACCCAATTGATTAAGATCCTCCTTAATCAATTACCTAATTGATTACAGTCCTTCTTAATCAATTACCCAATTGATTAAGATCCTTCTTGTTCTCGCGAGACAACAACCCAATCGATTACCCAATCGATTGAGACCAACCTAACTTGTGTTCACGGTCAACCCCTTTGACCAACCTCGATTTCACGGTCAACCCCTTTGACCAACCTGGATTTCCTCTGCCTAGTTCCCAACTAGGACTTAACCTGATTCCCCACCAGGTTTGCCTAACACTCGAGTTAGGTCTAGTCTCTCGGTAGACTTCCACCTTGCCAGCATGCGATCTCCCCGATCCATCTGGACTTCACCTAGTCCCACTAGGTCTTCTCCCATGCCAGCGTGCGATCTCCCCGATCCACCTGGACTTCACCTAGTTCCACTAGATCTTTTCCCATGCCAGCGTGCGATCTCCCCGATCCACCTGGACTTCACCTAGTCCCACTAGGTCTTTTCCCATGCCAGCGTGCGATCTCCCCGATCCACCTGGACTTCACCTAGTCCCACTAGGTGTGCCTAGTCTCACTAGGTCTTTTCCCATGCCAGCGTGCGATCTCCCCGATCCACCTGGACTTCACCTAGTCCCACTAGGTGTGCCTAGTCCCACTAGACACCATACGACATTCAAACATAATTATCAAACATCGAAATATCCAAACATAAGCTCACCAAGCTTACCAGACATCGGCTCACCCAAGCCTAGTCAACCTAGGTCAACCCTGACCTAACCAAGATTGCACCAACAATCTCCCCCTTTTTGATGTTTGACAATATGTTTGAGAAAGACTAATCCCTATTAGCCTTTCAATTTTCTCCCCCTTTGACACACATCAAACACTCTCCCTGAAAGTCTATATGGTCAAAGGTGTACACAATGAAAATCCCATACTTTTTATTGAACCTATGCTCAACCTTGAGCATTCATCATAATGAAGATTTCCAATCTTCATCCTTTCATTTTACCAAAAATAAAAATACAACCACATGTTGTTAAGGAAGACCTCCCCCTCAAAACATGCTCTAACCCTCTATCATTGCACCAACAATGATTTTTGAGTTCCTAAAACCTTTAGGAAAACTCAACTTGAGGTGATTGAGATTTTGGGATTCAAAACTTGAACGAAAACCTCTCCTTAACCCTTAAATGTTCACCGAACCGTTTCCCTTTTTGATTTCACAATGAAATTTACCCAAATATACTTATAAATGTATTCCAAGGGGTTAGGGATTGGTAGGTTACTCAAAAATGGGTTAATGGACTGAAAACTGACAGTTTCAGTCTCACCAATCGATTGGTGTTGGGAACCAATCGATTAAACTAGCCTTAATCGATCAACGGATCGATTACGACTGACTGTAATCGATCAGATGATCGATTACGCGAGCTTCTGTGCACGCAAAAAGATCCACCAATCGATTGACCAATCGATTGGCTACTGCCCCAATCGATCACCTGATCGATTGAGAGTTTCTGAAATCTGAAAACAATTTCAGATTCGAATTTCAGAAACTCCTAAATAATTCTACAAAATTCGAAAAATCCTAAAATTTCGTGTAGACATTATTTATACCATATACTATCAAGGAAAAATAATTTTCTATGAAAATAACCTTCTTTTTCAAAGATTGACACAAAATTAGAAACCATTGAAACATTTCAATGTTTTACTCTATTTTGTATCCATTTCATCAATGATGAGTGCTATCAAAAGATAGTCTTCACCAAGATTTTCCAAGATAGTTTTAAAATATTTTTCAAAAACAATATCCAACCATGTTCCTTGGGCTAAATGCACATGACTTGTACATTAGCTTTCCCAATGATTGGAGTTCATTGAATCTCATGTTTTGATGATACTAAAACTCAAATATGATGTACTTTATCAACACCTTGAGTTTTGTTCATCACCCTAACTTCTCACTTGTTTCTAATGTGTCTCAAAAACACACACAAGTCAACTTATGGTCTTAGTGAGATGTGAAAGTCATGTTCTCCCTAATCTAAGGGTTCATGCATTTCTACCTAGGCATTATAAACCTTGATCATCCACCTAGGATGTCAATTAATGCCAATGTCCTAAATTTCAATAAAAATTGATTTATGCATGATTAATGACTATGACATGCATCATATTAGGATTTTCAAAGGAAATTATAACTATATGATGCATGTATGACATGACATGTAATATTTTCATAATAACATGTGAATGATGAAATATGATGTCATGGCATGTGATAGGACATACAAAAACATGGCAAAAAAAATATACCTAGATTTCCTATTTAAGTATCAATAACTTATCGCTAAGTCATTGATAATCCTAAATTTGCCTTAATTTCCAAGATAATGCCAAAACTCCCCAACTTGGCCTATCATTGGATTCTAACCTAGTTGTGCCAACTTTATCAAGTTTAATCTCTCAAAAGTATAGTTTGGCACAAATTTACTCCTCCTAGAGTAAATAAATGAATCCTTCATTTTCAAGGGTAGTAATTCCTTGAAAATGTCCCAAAGTGCCAACTTCATCAAGGTTGGGTTAACTACCCTTCCAATTAGAGTTGACACTCCCTAGACCTATCTAGGGTGTGGCGAACACACTCTTAGGAACCCAAAACCTATTGGTGCTCCTTGGGTGTTCTAGGTATTCACTAGGGATGACTTCCCTTGATACCTTCCTAAAGACTTTCTTAGGCTTCTCCGAAGCCTTAGTCACCTTTGTCTTGTCTTGGTCAACTCTAGGGATGGCTTCCCTTGCGACCTTGACTTGACTCCTAGACCTAGATTTAGTTCCATATTTATATGGAACTCTATGATAGGATGGACCATCATCCTTAGTCTTAGGTTTGTACCCCAAACCTTTCTTGCTCCTAGAGAGTCCTTGATTTCCTAAATCTAGGTTTTGATCCTTAGATCCCTTAAATAGATTTTCTATTCTTTTGAGGGATTTTTCTAATTTATCAAGTTTGGACCTCAAAACTTGATTTTCAATCAATACCTCCTCAAGGCTTGGTTTTCTAATATAGCCTTGGTGATTGTTTTTCTTAGCCTTGGATTGGGTAGGTCTACCTTGGAAATTCCTAATTGTTCCCTATCCTTAGAGGTGGTAGTCCTAGCATGGAAAGCTCTATAGTTTTCCTTAGGTTTTATACCTCCTATTTTCATGATAAATAGCATTAAAATGATAATAGTTATCTCTAGCATGCATATTATCATGATTTAAATAAGTACCATTACCTAATGGTACCTTAGTGTTATTCTTGGAGGCTCCCCCTTGACTTGAGCTCCTCCTTTTAGCCTTGGTCGGATTCTTCCCCTTTGGACATTGATTTCGATAATGTCCCTTTGCTTTGCATGAGAAGCACACAATGTGCTTCTTATCCTTCTTTGCCACGGGGCCGACCTCCTTTGGCTTCTCTTTGGTCTTGGTTGCCACTAGCACCTTTTTCTTGACCAATTTGGGACACTTACTCTTATAGTGTCCTCTTTCCCTACACTCAAAGCAAATAATATGATCTTTATTTTTACAAATTGAAATTTTTATACCTTTGCTTGTAGGGGTGTGGCATGACTCTTCACTTGATCCGGAAGTAGATACTTCTTCTTCTTCCGGAGTCAATGACCTTCGCTCCCCCTCAATCCTAGAGGTGGAGACTTCTTCTTTCTCCTCATTGACCTCGGATGATGATGTTGACGCTTTTCTTTGATCCGATGCCAATGGCACATCTTGCTCCTCTTCAAACCTTGAAGTGGAGGCTTCTTGAGCTTCATCTTCGGATGTTGAGCACCTCTCAATTTCTGAATCTTCACTTGATGAATCTCCCTCTTCGGATTTTTCTTGATTTAGTAGAGTGGAGGGATCTTCATGAAGCTTTGCCAATTTGCTCCAAAGCTCTTTGGCATCTTGAAATTCTCCAATTTTGTCCAAAATGGTGCTTGGCAAAAGATTGACCAATAACTTGGTCACTTTGTAGTTGGCCTCGCATCTCGTGATTTGCTCCTCATTCCATTTGCTTTTCTTGAGGAGCTTACCTTTAGTGCTTGTTGGAGCTTCAAAACCCTCCATTAGAGCAAACCATTGCTCTATCTCCATCATGAAATAATTTTCGATCTTTGACTTCCAAAGACCAAAATTCGCCTTGTCGAATGGTGGAGGTGCCCTTGTGTCATAGCCAAACTCCATTCTTGAAGTTGAACCCTTTGATGATGACTTCTTAAAATTGGGGTTTTTTCCAACTTCTTCTTCTTCCTCTAGCTCTTGCCCTCTTGGCGATGAGTCCAAAGAAGAGCAACCTTGCTCTGATACCAATTGTTGGGACCGGTAGGCGAGCTAGAGGGGGGGGGGTGATTAGCTCCGATTTGCTTGTAGATGATTTGTCGCGGCGGAAGACTCGAGCAAACGCTAACACAAAGGATTTACTTGGTATCCACCCCGGTCGGGTGACTAATCCAAGTATCCACACTCCTCACTCTCTCATACACTATGAAAGTTCTCCTTCTTGAGGTGGAGAAACCTCTTACAAGCTTTCACAAAGATACAACAAGAATCAAAGCAAACACAAAATGAAATCTTACAAGATTTACAATGAATAAACTCTCTTTGTTTTCCTTGCTATCTTCAAGCTTGTGGTTGCCTCTAGAACCTTGGAAATGCAGCAGCAAAAACCTCCAAGACTTCCCTTGAGATGGCACCAATGAAGGAGGAAAAAGGGGAGAAGAGTTGTGGCTCAAAACCTGCGTGAAAACCCTTATACCCGACGCCTAGGGTTTCCCAATCGATTAGCCAATCGATTACCACGTCATCTTAGCCGTTCAACGGCTAGTTTTTGAACCTGAATCGATTAGCCAATCGATTACCACTGCCCTTAATCGATTGACCAATCGATTAAGGGAAGGCTGAATCAATTACCCAATCGATTCAGCCACCTTCTGTTCTCGCAACAAAATTCTCTTAATCGATTACCCAATCGATTACTACTACTTTTAATCAATTACCCAATCGATTACCACTACTCTTAATCAATTACCCAATTGATTAAGATCCTCCTTAATCAATTACCTAATTGATTACAGTCCTTCTTAATCAATTACCCAATTGATTAAGATCCTTCTTGTTCTCGCGAGACAACAACCCAATCGATTACCCAATCGATTGAGACCAACCTAACTTGTGTTCACGGTCAACCCCTTTGACCAACCTCGATTTCACGGTCAACCCCTTTGACCAACCTGGATTTCCTCTGCCTAGTTCCCAACTAGGACTTAACCTGATTCCCCACCAGGTTTGCCTAACACTCGAGTTAGGTCTAGTCTCTCGGTAGACTTCCACCTTGCCAGCATGCGATCTCCCCGATCCATCTGGACTTCACCTAGTCCCACTAGGTCTTCTCCCATGCCAGCGTGCGATCTCCCCGATCCACCTGGACTTCACCTAGTTCCACTAGGTCTTTTCCCATGTCAGCGTGTGATCTCCCCGATCCACCTGGACTTCACCTAGTCCCACTAGGTCTTTTCCCATGCCAGCGTGCGATCTCCCCGATCCACCTGGACTTCACCTAGTCCCACTAGGTGTGCCTAGTCTCACTAGGTCTTTTCCCATGCCAGCGTGCGATCTCCCTGATCCACCTGGACTTCACCTAGTCCCACTAGGTGTGCCTAGTCCCACTAGACACCATACGACATTCAAACATAATTATCAAACATCGAAATATCCAAACATAAGCTCACCAAGCTTACCAGACATCGGCTCACCCGAGCCTAGTCAACCTAGGTCAACCCTGACCTAACCAAGATTGCACCAACAACCACTTCTTCCTCCCCATAGTGGATCTTCTCGATCCCTAGCCGGACTTACAGAACCCAGATCCGTCGTCGGCGCATCTAGGATCTGATCGATAGATTGGTGCTAGAGGAAGACTGCGAAAAATCACTGGATTGCTCCTATCTCAGGTGAGTTCTTGGCTTACGAAGAGAAGGGTTCTGTTTTCTTTGAAGATTATAAATTGTGAATGGTTTAGCTGTTGATAACTGTTGGAGTTGTGCTAATTAGTTAGTATTGGGTAGTTATATTTGGTCATGATGATGTCTACCGTGAGCTTTAAAATTTGGATATAGGGTTGCTAGTTTTGTTCTTTTGATCCTCTGTTTTGGGTGTGGGATCCGTTGAGAGATTGATGTTGTTTGTGGCTTAGGGTGGAGTGGGATTTGGTGAGGTTGTAGTTCTTTCCGTGAGCTGGAGTGGTTCATGTTTTCTTTGGTTGGGGAGAGCTGATAACTCTAATTGAATATTAAAATGGTGGTGTTGTTTATACTATTCTGGTTGTGTGTAGCCGTACTACCATGGGTGTTTAAGGTTGGTTAGTGTTGGATTAATTGAGATTAATGATTAATAATTTAAAGATCAAACCTCTTGTTGTTGTTAATGATGATTAGAATTGGTGAGGGTATTGGATTTATTAGCTCTTGGTTGGTTAAGGGATTAATGGATGAAATGGTGATTAATTAAGATGATTAATTAAGTGTGTTGGAGCTATTGAGGTTATTGTGTGGTTAACTCTAAGTTTAATTAGGTGGTTATCAATACATGGGGCTTAATTGAATTATTAATTAATTAATAAGTTGGTTAACTAATTTGGTAATTGATAAATTAACTAATAGGATATTATATTGATG
Organism: Boesenbergia rotunda; assembly: GCA_024364735.1. NCBI lineage: Eukaryota > Viridiplantae > Streptophyta > Magnoliopsida > Zingiberales > Zingiberaceae > Boesenbergia > Boesenbergia rotunda. The sequence continues at coordinate 149,403 of JAGFNQ010007448.1, forward strand.
GTAGATATTTAGTTTTTGCTTTGTATCTTGCATTGATAGGATCCGAACGGGAGGCTATCTCTCGGACTTGAAGACGATTAGTACGACATTTACGAGGCGGGTACTTCTCCTTTGATTCTATAGTTCTTTAAGAGGGGTTTTTGTTTTGTTTTATTTTGTTTTGTTTTTAAACTTTCATATCGAGTAGTTTTTGACTTTCTGTGGAAGAGATTGTACATGGAGGAGAAGAAAACGAAACAGCAGTGGACTGCCTTAATGTGTGAGAATGCTACTCTGGGGTAAAACACAACGGTCTTGATTAGATTGATCTTTTCTTAACTGCTGTGCATTCGTTGTGTGAGTTCAAGTGAAGCAGGAAAACACGAATAAGCTAGCATGACACATTTTCTATTACAAGTTTGATTATACTTTACAAGTTTGATTATGTTGTACAAGTTAACTGCTGTACAAGTTTTCTTAACTGCTGTACAAGTTTGATTATACAGATTTTTTCTTACATTCGTTGTACAAGTTAACTGTTGTACAAGTTTTCTTAACTGCTGTACAAGTTTGATTATACAAATTTTTTCTTACATTCGTTGTACAAGTTAACTGTTGTGCATTCGTTGTACATTTTCTTACAGATTGTTTTAATTATACAGTTACAACTAAAGACCTTGAGTCGTGGAGATATCATTGATAATACTAAATGTAAGCTGCTTCATTGGAGTATTGACGGAGTTGTTACAGAAGGTCAAATTGCATCCACATATCCCAAAGTAAAAGTGCATCACGTTCCTCTTGGTGGAGCTTGTTGGAAAGTTTGGAGTGATTGAGTGTTTGTGAACAAGATGGATCTCATTCGACCAAATGATGAAATATTGTTTCTCGATGATGCAATAGGAAGCACAGTTGCTTGGTTATCTAAGTTTATAGTTTTTGACTGAGTTACTTACTTTAGACTTATAACTAGTTTGTAATTTTTTTTTGCTACTCAGTTATTTTAAACATGACTAATTTGTAATGGTTTTTGCTAGTAAGTGAAATGCTATTTTTGTAAAGTGTGGTGTTGATGATTAATTATGATATAAATGTTTTAGTTTTGGATGTTGTTAATTGAGAGATGTGATATGGTATATTTATTGTATTATCAAATTATGTAAGATGTGTATATGTGGGATTTTAATTATATGGAATATATTAGTATCCGCAGCGTACAAATATACACTGCGAATATGTACATCCGCAGTGGCCGGCCGCGCGCTGCGGATGCACATATCCGCAGCGCGCAACCACTCGCTGCGGATGTAATTATCCGTAGTGTATATGTGTGTGCTGCGGATCCACTGTGAATGCAACTTATCCGCAGCGCGCTTCTGCACGCTGCGGATAAGTTATGATTTTTAACAGCTTGGAGTTATGCAGCATTCGATGCGCGCTGCGGATACAATTATTGCGCGCTGCGAAAAGACATATTTGTTGTAGTGAAATATCCTTGGTGAGGGGAATGGAAAGACGAAGAGTAAAACATACACAAGAAGGAAAGTCAAGCAGTGACAAACATGACGAGGTCGCGACTCACAGATGCCTTGGTGACGACCTTGCTCGCAACCTCGTCGCTAGGTCGTGAGATCTTGAGGCTAAACCTCACAGCGAGGTCATGAAGTCGGACCTTGCGTCTAGGTCGCCTGAACCTCGCCCACGACCTCACAGTGAGGTCTCGAGACCAAACCTCGCAGAAAGGTTGAGAGGTCTGATCTCACGATGTGGTGAGGTCGTGAAGCGGGACCTCCTCTCTTGTTATGGTTGTTGGTGGCAAGGGAGGGGAGAAGGAGAGGGGCGGGAGGGAAGTAGTAGAGGAGGTGGTGATGACCATGTAGACTCTGGAATGAGAAAGCTTGTGTTGGAAATATAAATGGAAAAGATGTGAAAAAAAAGACTCCATTATGAATGAGACTTTAATCTTATATTGAGATTTTCAAGGCATATTGATTAGTTTATATTGATTCACAAATATGATAGTTGTGAACAAAATCATGGGGAGAGGCTCTCTCACACATGGGTGCGCAAGGGGATGCAAGTCCAGGGTCTAAATTGTACTAAACCAAGTTGACTCGTATGCGTGTAAGCCCTATGTGCATCAAATGTTGGACCGATCGAGATAAAATATGCCCAAGAAAATGATTCAACTTGTTGGAACTTGGATGGCTAGGGGGTGAATGTAGCTAGACACCAAAAATCGCTTTCTTTTATGAACTTCTGCACTTAGGGTTAGTAGCACAGTGGAAGCAATACAACAAAAACAAAGTGCAGAAATGAAAGACAAACGAAAACACTAACAAAGAGGATTTACAAGGTTCGGGGATAACTTGCCCATACTCCTTGGCGTGCCCTTAAGGTGGGCGATCCTTTGATCGTCGGCAGATCAAACCCCGGAAAATCCGGATAGAAAGCAACCTCCTTCTCGGTGGAGTAACCTCTCCACAGCGTTTCAAGATGAATGAAGTATTAAGTACAGGAAACACAAGAAGAAATCATACTGAGCACTTAGAACCTCAAGAACACAAGCAAACTTCTCACGCAGCTCCACTCAGCACAGATCTCAAGCAAGAACTCCCTTCTTTGTGTCTTCTTGCTGATGGACTTGCCAAGCTTCTTGTTTCTTCTTCCCAAGTGCTCAAGTAACAGCAAGTTGCTTCACAAACAATGGATCAACATATCAGAGTAATCGCACAAGTGATAGAGCCAAGCTTTCGATGGTGGAGAACCGCTCCTTCACCACTTCTCATCTCATCTCTTAACCTGCGCTGCCACAGATGCTCCTCTGCAGCTCCCAGCTGCTCATCTGAGACAACCGAGCTACCCTGACCTCTCCTGGACTCCCTGAGCTCTCCTCAGCCGAGCCCCAGTCGAGCCCCAGTCAGCTGCCAGTCGTCGCCAGCGTCCGTTGCAACCTGAGATGGAAAACTGCCCAATTTCTCATAGCAAAAGCCTCAGTTTGACTCTCTTGAAGTAAACCTGAGTAACCTGCACACTTAGCAGCTCATTAGCTCAACAAATCAATGGAGTATCAACAATCAGAAGTTAGGAGCAGAAATCAGTAGCGAATCAGCAGTGAAACAAACACAATCAGAGCTCTGACAGCGTTTTTGAATTAAAGCTGCCAGCTACTGATCGGTCGCCAGACCGATCAGGCTGGGTTCAGACCGATCAGGTTCCATCCTAATCGGTCCCCAATGCGTAATCAGAAATCGCGACTTCTCTGGGACCGATCACCAGACCGATCCCAGGTCGTGGATCGGTCACCAGACCGATCCATCCCTTTGCAGGGTGATTTCTCAGCTTCGCAGTCCAACCCTCCTGATCGGTCACCAGACCGATCAGGGCATGCTCAGACCGATCAGGCTCCATCCTGATCGGTCATAGTGAGGAGCTTGCGACACTTGATCGTTCACCAGAACGATCTAAACAGTATCTTTGATCGGTCACCAGACCGATCAGGAGCCAAGCAGTGAGGTTCCCAATCTTCACTGTATGCTCCCTGATCGGTCACCAGACCGATCAGGAGCCGAGCAGTAAGGAAACTGCATACTCCATGATTGGTCACCAGACCGATCAGGAGCCGAGCAGTGAGGTTCCAAACTCACTGTATGCTCCCTGATCGGTCACCAGACCGATCAGACATAGCTGGATCGGTCACCAGACCGATCCATGAGGGAACTTCGTGCCAACTTCCCTGATCGGTCACCGGACCGATCCAGGCAAGGCCAAATCCACTCTAAGTCACGAGAACAAGCCTCCAGCGCTTCCCTTACTCGTGCTTGGTCCCTCGGACCAAGACTCCATGCCCAACTTCACTCACCGAGACTTCAGTTAACCTAGCTTCACTCACCAGGACCCGGCTTCACTCACCGGGATTTCAGTCAACCTGACTTTACTCACCAGGACCCGACTTCACTCACCGAAATTTCAGTCAACCTGGCTTCACTCACCAGGACCCGGCTTCACTCACCGGGATTTCCAATCAACCTGGCTTCACTCACCAGGACCCGGTTTCACTCACCGGGATTTCCAATCACCTAACCCTCCGAGTTAGGAATTTTCACACCTAGCCCTCCAAGCTAGGACTTTTCACACCTAGCCCTCCAAGCTAGGACTTTTCCAACCTAGCCCTCCAGGCTAGGACCTGGCTTCACTCACCAGGATTTCTATCACCTAGCTCCCTAGGACCTGGCTTCACTCACTAGGATTTCCATCACCTAGCTCCTCAAGCTAGGACCTGACTTCACTCACCAGGCTTTCATGCCCAGTCCCCGACCAGGACTTAATCCAAATCATCTCATCAACCTAAACTAAAATCAGTGTCAACACCAAAACAACAATCAGGGTTAGACTGCATTAACAATCTCCCCCTTTTTGTTG
>JAGFNQ010007448.1:154983-460905 GCA_024364735.1 Boesenbergia rotunda
TTGTTGTCAATTTAAAAACCAATTCAATTTAATTGTCAATTAACTGTCCATGAATTTGTCTAGACTTTCTTAAAGAAAGTGCCCAAAATTGCGAGATTTCGAAAATAGGTTTTCAGAATAATTGTAAGTTTCTGGTACAAAGAAAACTTACATATTTCCAAAGTTGGAAAATTTCTAAAATAGAAAAATTTCCAAAATTGGAAAGTTTCCAAAGATGGGAAATTTTCACAATTATTATAAAAATTTAGAAACTAGAAAATTTCAAACGTTTGCGAAATTTCATGACGATTTCCAAACTTTGAAATTCCTAATTCTAAAATTTATTATAATTTGAAAGTTTCCATAATTGGAAAAATTTTCCGAAATTGAGATCATGACAAAGTTTTCCACAAAACAATTATATGATTAAGTCGAACACTAACCGGCTCTGATACCACTGTTGGGACCGGGTGCATGTCGACAAGGATACGAGTTCGTAAAATTTAAAATTTTTACGTGCAGCGGAAGAGTTTGCATAAAATAATTTCCTAAATTATTTTAACTTCGTATCTAGCATGCAACCTTATAGTGTATCGACATAATCATGAAATAAAAGTTTGCGGAAAAGTAAACTAATTTACTTTTATACCTCGCGTAACTTGAAGAAAGGGACGAGATCCAACCGTAGCGTCCCTTGGAAGCTTCGCCTCTATTCGCGTCCACGCCGAGTTCTCTTCGGGATGACTTCGCAAAGTCACGAGTTTTGTGCCGACGAGAACTACTAGATTCTCGGAAGGCACAACTAGAAGGACAAGAGAAAAATTAGGAAAACTAACCAATGAAGTAACGGAATCGTATTCCGGAAGAGAGGAGTCGCTATCCGCTTCTTCTACTTCGCGTTCGGGTTCTCCTTCTTCTTCTTCAATGCTCACGGCAACTTCACCTCTTGGATTTGGTTGGGCGCCGGCCCTAGAGGAGCTAGGGTGCGCCGGCCCTAAGGGAAGAAGAAGAAGAGGAGAGGAGAGATTAAGAGAGAGAGGGAGAGATCTAATTAATCTCTTGATTAATTGATTGATGTTGTGAATAAAGGGCTAGCCTTTGGGTCCTTTATATAGTAGCAACTCTTTGCTAAGTCTCCCTCTAAACGGAATTAGTTATAAGAAATTTATCCTATAAATTTTCTTAACTAATTATTCCGTTTAAACCAAGTTTTATTATAAACTAATTTATAATAAAACTAATTCTTCTTCTCTTTAAATTATGGAATAAATTTTATAAGAAATTTATAAACTTTCTTATTATGGAAAAATCAATTCATAATTGATTTTATAAAATTAAAATAAACCAATTCATGGATTATTTTAATCTTCCATAAAAGAATAAATTTCTATAAATTTATTTATATAAATTTCTTTATACAAATTTATTTATCCATAATTTATAAAACAAATCATACTAGATTTATTTTATTAATTAAACCAAAATAAATTGGTTTTATTCTCTCTCTTGGCCGGCCACCCAAAGAGGGATAATACCCTCTTTGGCCGGCCCAAATCGACCCGAACCGGTCGCGAATTAAACTCATTTAATTCGCCCAAAAAGCCTTCAAAAGACTTAGCCATTTTTAGCTTCCATTGCGCCTCTGACTAACTCAGATTCGACTTGTTTCTCTTGATCGGAAAATCCAATTTTCAACTCGTTTTAAATCCCTCGGATTACTCGTATTGCGTGTGACTAAATAGGCTTTCGATTTATGTTGGCCGTCTATAATTAACCCATTAATTATAGAACGATCATGAGTGGCACCTAGTAGTACATCATGATCCCCAATTAATCGAAAGATCAACGGTTTGACCCCAGAAGAAATTATTCTGAAACCCTTCAGCAGCTCTAATGAATCGTGCCTCATTCCCTTCACCACCTTATACCCACTTGGTTCAGGACACGGTCTATGGTGTCAGTCCCCACTAGGCTGACTACGTCACACCTAGCCCAAGTAGTGTCTTCCTCGTCCTTTGGATTTCTAATTACTCTCATGTATTTAAGAGACTCGCACTCTTAACATGATATGCTCTGGCCAGAGGCTTTGAGTAACAATCCGACGATAGGCCTGGGTATACATCTCCTCGCAAGGAGTGGTGAATCCTTTGTAGGCTGTTCAAACATCTTCGGGCACTTCGGCTTATACCCAACCATCCCGGGTCCACACCTCCTTGGAGATGCTTGCTTAAGATGTTAAAGTATAAGTCTCCATGACCAAGATGACTTGAACACCGCAAGTCAAAGGAACATCGCACTTAAGCCGCAGTAAGATCTTCATTGACATATCTACATGTAGATTCCCATATGAAGTCTTACAGCCAGTCACTCCAATGAACTAGTTCCCTTAACTAGCATCCATGTTTATCTCCGGACATCCCAATGTCACCAGCTAGTGAGAATCAGCTGATTAGAGAATAACCCATGCTAGTCTCAACAGAATTGATAGTGTCCATTTTTATCAATTCATCGACTAGGGATAATTTCAATACTTCACAATTGCACATTAGAGATAATCACTAGTTGTGATCCCATCACAAATTCTCTTATGCTGTGAGTTGTATTGCAGACATTCAGTAGATGAGTTTAAGATCCCAATCAAATACACAAAACATGTATACTCAAATAGTGAATTATCATTTATTAAAATAAATGTTTACATCATAAGGCGATTGCCTTAGGACACTTCTCTCATATTACTAACAGCTTGACCCTCTCCGAAGACCCCCTCCTCGCAAAGATACGGCGTAGTACAACATTCAAAAGGCAGAAAAAAAGGAGGGGGAACAACGATTGCAATTTCTCTCCGGAGCGTGTAAAGACGCAAAGAAGAATTGCCTTAACAGAAGAAGGGGAACAACAACCATAATTTCTCAACGAAAAAAAAGAAAGAGAAAGAGAAAAACCAGCGGTTGTGGCCCCTCCCCTCTTGGTGACGACGGATCCCATAAAACGCCATCCTCCGCCCAAAATATGGGGAAAACAAGGATCCGAAAGAGGATGGCGTCTGCTGGCGCAGGAGAAGGCAACCATCAGGATACGCCATCTCCTCCATGCCCCCTAGAGGGCCATGTAAGGTCTTTTCTGAACTCCTCAGATAATCCGGGAGTCCCACATCCTCCAGGATCTTCAGCGAGACCCCGGTCCTCATCTCCACCATGCTCCCCGGTGAGGGCAACGCCACAAAAGTTTCTACCTCTAAGGGGTCCCTCAGCCAAAAACAATCCTGCATCCTCGGCATTGGGCAGCTTGGGTGCCGACGAGGATGAAGGAAAGAGAGGTGGCATCCAGCCATGAAGAAGCAAGCAGACAGAAGGGATGAGGGAGACGACACTCCCCTCCCCCCTATTTATAGTGACGGTTGTCTCTCCGTGTAGTTAATGCGAAGAGAGCGCCAAGGCAGCAATAGACGCCGAAGCGTCGTTTCGACCAACACGCCCACCCTGTACCTCGGAACCCGCGACTCTTTATGAGTCCATTCAAGAGGATTGCGTATAAGGCGGAAGTGACGGTTCGGGAGCCGCTCGCATAATCCAGAAGGAAGCATCGGCGGGGACCCGTCATGGACTTAAATGCAGGCATGTAGTTTTGACTTGGAGAATTTTTTAGGAGGGATCTGCCCTCAGGATCAACCTCGAGGTAAACAAATACCTTTTCCATTCATTATACCCATAAAAGTAAAGACGTGAGACACATTGGGCAAAGACTCATACACCAAGAATAGTGAAAGTGATTGCATTAATGCAAAACTTCTACAATGAGGCCCGATCCCTCGAGGAGCGGGGGACTCCGCCAACATGGCCCCTCGGGCAAAGACCCCTCTTTAACGTAGAAGGCACCTATAATCGTGGGTCGTCATTGTTGGGACCGGTAGGCGAGCTAGAGGGGGGGTGATTACCTCCGATTTGCTCCGTGATGATTTGTCGCGGCGGAAGACTCGAGCAAACGCTAACACAAAGGATTTACTTGGTATCCACCCGGTCGGGTGACTAATCCAAGGATCCACTCTCCTCACTCTCTCATACACTATGAAAGATCTCCTTCTTGAGGTGGAGAAACCTCTTACAAGCTTTCACAAAGATACAACAAGAATCAAAGCAAACACAAAATGAAATCTTACAAGATTTACAATGAATAAACTCTCTTTGCTTTCCTTGCTATCTTCAAGCTTGTAGTTGCCTCTAGAATCTTAGAAATGCACCAGCAAAAACCTCCAAGACTTCCCTTGAGATGGCACCAATGAAGGAGGAAAAAGGGGAGAAGAGTTGTGGCTCAAAACCTGCGTGAAAACCCTTATACCCGACGCCTAGGGTTTCCCAATCAATTACCATGTCATCTTAGCCGTTCAACGGCTAGTTTTTGAACCTGAATCGATTAGCCAATCGATTACCACTGCCCTTAATCGATTAACCAATCGATTAAGGGAAGGCTGAATCAATTACCCAATCGATTCAGCCACCTTCTGTTCTCGCAACAAAACTCTCTTAATCGATTACCCAATCGATTACCAGTACTCTTAATCAATTACCCAATCGATTACCACTGTTCTTAATCAATTACCCAATTGATTAAGATCCTCCTTAATCAATTACCTAATTGATTACAGTCCTTCTTAATCAATTACCCAATTGATTAAGATCCTTCTTGTTCTCGCGAGACAACAACCCAATCGATCACCCAATCGATTGAGACCAACCTAACTTGTGTTCACGGTCAACCCCTTTGACCAACCTGGATTTCCTCTGCCTAGTTCCCAACTAGGACTTAACCTGATTCCCCACCAGGTTTGCCTAACACTCGAGTTAGGTCTAGTCTCTCAGTAGACTTCCACCTTGCCAGCATGCGATCTCCCCGATCCATCTGGACTTCACCTAGTCCCACTAGGTCTTCTCCCATACCAGCGTGCTATCTCCCCGATCCACCTGGACTTCACCTAGTCCCACTAGGTGTGCCTAGTCCCACTAGGTCTTTTCCCATGCCAGCGTGCGATCTCCCCGATCCACTGGACTTCACTAGTCCCACTAGGTGTGCCTAGTCCCACTAGGTCTTTTCCCATGCCAGCGTGCGATCTCCCTGATCCACCTGGACTTCATCTAGTCCCACTAGGTGTGCCTAGTCTCACTAGGTCTTTTCCCATGCCAGCGTGCGATCTTCCCGAGCCACCTGGACTTCACCTAGTCCTACTAGGTGTGCCTAGTCTCACTAGGTCTTTTCCCATGCCAGCGTGCGATCTCCTCGATCCACCTGGACTTCACCTAGTCAAGTCTCCAGTCAACCTTGACCCACTTGACACCATACGACATTCAAACATAATTATCAAACATCGAAATATCAAACATAAGCTCACTAAGCTTACCAGACATCGACTCACCCGAGCCTAGTCAACCTAGGTCAACCCTGACCTAACCAAGATTGCACCAACAATCTCCCCCTTTTTGATGTTTGACAATATGTTTGAGAAAGACTAATCCCTATTAGCCTTTCATTTTTCTCTCCCTTTGACACACATCAAACACTCTCCCCGAGAGTCCCATACTTTTCATACTTTTCAATGAAAATTTCATACTTTTCATTGAACCTATGCTCAACCTTGAGCACTCATGAAGATTTCCAATCTCTATTCTTTCAAAAATAAAAATTCAACCACATGTTGTTAAGGAAGACCTCCCCCTCAAAACATGCTCTAAACCTCTATCATCGCACCAACAATGATTTTTGAGTTCCTAAACCTTTAGGAAAACTCAACTTGAGGTGATGAGATTTAAGAGATTCAAAACTTGAATCAAAACCTCTCATTAACCCTTAAATGTTCACCGAACCGTTTCCCTTTTTGATTTCTCAATGAAATTTACCCAAATATACTTATAAAAGTATTCCAAGGGGTTAGGGATTGGTAGGTTACTCAAAAATGGGTTAATGGACTGAAAACTGACAGTTTCAGTCTCACCAATCGATTGGTGTTGGGAACCAATCGATTAAACTAGCCTTAATCGATCAACGGATCGATTACGGCTGACTGTAATCGATCAAATGATCGATTACGCGAGCCTCTGTGCTCGCAAAAAGATCCACCAATCGATTGACCAATCGATTGGCTACTGCCCCAATCGATCACCTGATCGATTAAGAGTTTCTGAAATCTGAAAACAATTTCAGATTCGAATTTCAGAAACTCCTAAATAATTCTACAAAATTTGAAAAATCCTAAAATTTCGTGTAGACATTATTTATATCATATACTATCAAGGAAAAATAATTTTCTATGAAAATTACCTTCTTTTTCAAAGATTGACACAAAATTAGAAACCATTGAAACATTTCAATGTTTTACTCTATTTTGTATCCATTTCATCAATGATGAGTGCTATCAAAAGATAGTCTTCACCAAGGTTTTCCAAGATAGTTTTAAAATGTTTTTCAAAAACAATATCCAACCATGTTCCTTGGGCTAAATGCACATGACTTGTACATTAGCTTTCCCAATGATTGGAGTTCATTGAAATTCTTATTTTGATGAATCTAAAACTCAATTTGATGCACATTATCAACACCTTGAGTTTTGTTCATCACCCTAACATCTCACTTGTTTCTAATGTGTCTCAAAAACACACACAAGTTAACTTATGGTCTTAGTGAGATGTAAAAGTCATATTCTCCCTAAACTAAGGGTTCATGCATTTCTATCTAGACATTATAAGCTTTGATCATCCACCTAGGATGTCAATTAATGCCAATGTCCTTAAGTTCAATAAAAATTGATTTATGCATGATTAATGACTATGACATGCATCATATTAGGATTTTCAAAAGAAATTATAACTAGATGATGCATGTATGACATGACATATAATATTTTCATAATAAAATTATGAATGATGAAATATGATGTCATGGCATGTGATAGGGCATACAAAAACATGAAAAAAATACCTAGATTTCCTATCTAAGTATCAATAACTCATCGCTAAGCCATTGATAATCCTAAATTTTCCCTAATTTCCAAGATAATGCCAAAACTCCCCAACTTGGCCTATCTTTGGACTCTAACCTAGTTGTGCCAACTTTATCAAGTTTAGTCCTCCAAAAATATAGTTTGGCACAAATTTACTCCTCCTAGAGTAAATAAATGAATCCTTCATTTTCAAGGGTAGTAATTCCTTGAAAATGTCCCAAAGTGCCAACTTCATCAAGGTTGGGTTAACTACCCTTCCAATTAGAGTTGACACTCCCTAGACCTATCTAGGGTGTGGCGAACACACTCTTAGGAACCCAACACCTATTGGTGCTCCTAGGGTGTTCTAGGTATTCACTGGGGATGACCTCCCTTGATACCTTCCTAAAGACTTTCTTAGGCTTTTCCGAAGCCTTAGTCATATTGGTCTTGTCTTGGTCAACCCTAGGGATGGCTTCCCTTGTGACTTTGACTTGACTTCTAGACCTAGATTGAGTTCCATACCTATATGGAACTCTATGGTAGGATGGACCATCATCCTTAGTTTTAGGTTTGTATCCCAAACCTTTCTTGCTCCTAGAAGGTCCTTGATTTCCTAAACATAGGTTTTGATCCTTAGATCCCTTAAATAGATTTTCTATTCTTTTGAGGGATTTTTCTAATTTATCAAGTTTTGACCTCAAAACTTGATTTTCAATCAATACCTCCTCAAGGCTTGGTTTTCTAATATAGTCTTGGTGATTGTTTTTCTTAGCCTTGGATTGGGTAGGTCTACCTTGGAAATTCCTAATTTGTTCCCTATCCTTAGATTTTGTAGTCCTAGCATGGAAAGCTCTATAGTTTACCTTAGGTTTCTCATGCCTCCTATGTTCATGATAAATTGCATTAAAATGATAATAATTATTTTTAGCATGCAAATTATCATGATTTAAATAAGTACCATTACCTAATGGTACCTTAGTCTTGTTCTTGGAGGCTCCCTCTTGATTTGAGCTCCTCCCTTTTGCCTTGGTCGGTTTCTTCCCCTTTGGACATTGATTCCTATAATGTCCCTTTTGCTTGCATGAGAAGCACACAATGTGCTTCTTATCCTTCTTTACCATGGGGCCGACCTCCTTTGCCTTCTCCTTGGTCTTGGGTGTCATTTGCACCTTCTTCTTGACCAAAGTAGGACACTTACTTTTGTAGTGCCCTTTTTCCCTACACTCAAAGCAAATGATATGATTTTTCATTTTGCAAATTGAAATATTTATACCTTTGCTTGTAGGGGTGTGGCATGACTCTTCATTTGATCCGGAAGTAGATACTTCTTCTTTTTCCGGAATCAATGACCTTTGCTCCCCCTCAATCCTAGAGGTGGAGATTTCTTCTTCTTCTTCATTGACCTCGGATGATGATGTTGAAACCTTTTCTTGTTCCGGCGTCAATGTCATAATTTGCTCCTCTTCAACCCTTGAGGTGGAGGCTTCTTGAGCTTCATCTTCGGATGTTGAGTACCTCTCAACTTCCGAGTCCTCTTCACTTGATGAATTTCCCTCTTCGAATTTGTCTTGATTTGGTAGAGTGGAGGGATCTTCATGAAGCTTTGCCAATTTGCTCCAAAGCTCTTTGGCATCTTGAAATTCTCCAATTTTGCTCAAGATGATGCTTGGCAATAGATTGACCAATAATTTGGTCACTTTGTCATTGGCCTCGCATCTAGTGATTTGCTCCTCACTCCATTTGCTTTTCTTGAGAGGCTTTACTTTTGAGCTTGTTGGAGCTTGAAAACCCTCCAATAGAGCAAACCATTGCTCTATCTCCATCATGAAATAATTTTGAATCTTTGACTTCCAAAGATTGAAATTTGCCTTGTCGAATGGTGGAGGTGCTCTTGTGTCATAGCCAAACTCCATCTTTGAAATTGAAACCCTTCTTGATGATGACTTTTTGAAATTAGGGTTTCTTCCAACTTCTTCTTCTTCCTTTAGCTCTTGCCCTCTTGGCGATGAGTCCAAATAAGAGCAACCTTGCTCTGATACCACTTGTTGGGACCGGTAGGCGAGCTAGAGGGGGGGTGATTAGCTCCAATTTGCTCCGTGATGATTTGTCGTGGCGGAAGACTCGAGCAAACGCTAACACAAAGGATTTACTTGGTATCCACCCCGGTCGGGTGACTAATCCAAGGATCCACTCTCCTCACTCTCTCATAAACTATGAAAGATCTCCTTCTTGAGGTGGAGAAACCTCTTACAAGCTTTCACAAAGATACAACAAGAATCAAAGCAAACACAAAATGAAATCTTACAAGATTTACAATGAATAAACTTTCTTTGCTTTCCTTGCTATCTTCAAGCTTGTGGTTGCCTCTAGAATCTTGGAAATGCAGCAGCAAAAACCTCCAAGACTTCCCTTGAGATGGCACCAATGAAGGAGGAAAAAGGGGAGAAGAGTTGTGGCTCAAAACCTGCGTGAAAACCCTTATACCCGACGCCTAGGGTTTCCCAATCGATTACCACGTCATCTTAGCCGTTCAACGGCTAGTTTTTGAACCTGAATCGATTAGCCAATCGATTACCACTGCCCTTAATCGATTGACCAATCGATTAAGGGAAGACTGAATCAATTACCCAATCGATTCAGCCACCTTCTGTTCTCGCAACAAAACTCTCTTAATCGATTACCCAATTGATTACCACTACTCTTAATCAATTACCCAATCGATTACCACTGTTCTTAATCAATTACCCAATTGATTAAGATCCTCCTTAATCAATTACCTAATTGATTACAGTCCTTCTTAATCAATTACCTAATTGATTAAGATCCTTCTTGTTCTCGCGAGACAACAACCCAATCGATCACCCAATCGATTGAGACCAACCTAACTTGTGTTCACGGTCAACCCCTTTGACCAACCTGGATTTCCTCTGCCTAGTTCCCAACTAGGACTTAACCTGATTCCCCACCAGGTTTGCCTAACACTCGAGTTAGGTCTAGTCTCTCAGTAGACTTCCACCTTGCCAGCATGCGATCTCCCCGATCCATCTGGACTTCACCTAGTCCCACTAGGTCTTCTCCCATACCAGCGTGCGATCTCCCCGATCCACCTGGACTTCACCTAGTCCCACTAGGTGTGCCTAGTCCCACTAGGTATTTTCCCATGCCAGCGTACGATCTCCCCGATCCACTTGGACTTCACCTAGTCCCACTAGGTCTTTTCCCATGCCAGCGTGCGATCTCCCCAATCCACCTGGACTTCACCTAGTCCCACTAGGTGTGCCTAGTCTCACTAGGTCTTTTCCCATGCCAGCGTGCGATCTCCCCGATCCACCTGGACTTCACCTAGTCCCACTAGGTGTGCCTAGTCTCACTAGGTCTTTTCCCATGCCAGCATGCGATCTCCCCGATCCACTTAGACTTCACCTAGTCAAGTCTCCAGTCAACCTTGACCCACTTGACACCATACGACATTCAAACATAATTATCAAACATCGAAATATCAAACATAAGCTCACTAAGCTTACCAGACATCGGCTCACCCGAGCCTAGTCAACCTAGGTCAACCCTGACCTAACCAAGATTGCACCAACAGTCATCGAGAGGGAGGAGCTGGTCCTTCTTCAATTTATCGATAGCCCCATGGAAGCCCTGCTGTAGGCACTGCATTACCTGTCGGCTACAATGGCACGGAACTCATCCGACTCCAGAAACTTCATCTTGAAGCCTACCTCGATTTCCTTGGAACTAGAAGCTTGGGCAACTCGAAGAGTAAGGAGCTCGGCCTCGGCAGCCTCGTAGGAATGTTTCAACCATTCCAGCTCTGCAGACATCTCCGCCTGCTCGGCCAAGGCCTCTTTGAGTCTCTCCGATGTGGCACACTCATCCGACCGAGCCTGGACCAAGTCATCCTCCAGGACGGACGCATGGTCGATGGTCATCAGGAGATTAGACTCCTTCTGACTAAGTTGTTGTGCCTGGTCCTGATTGCGCGAATTCAGTCTCTTGACCGAGGCTACCATGAGCCGGATGTCATCCGACAACTCCCTCTCCCTCGCCTGAAGCTGGTCTCTCTCCTGCGTCACCTGGAGCAGGTCCTTGGTGACACTCATAGCCTTCTTGGATGCCAAACGTTCTCTGTGTGGGGAATTTTGAAGAGACTGCTCCTTGTCTTGCAAGAGGTTCATCAGGTAATTGACCTTCGTCCGAAGAGCCCTGCTGACCCCCGCCTGCATCAATCCTGCCCGATGCTTGTGGTTAGTTGTAGCCTCCGCCCTCAATGCCCACCGGAGCATGGCTTCAACCCGGGGCCAGGAATACAGACCCCAACCAGCTGTCATGCAATCCTCAGTGGCCTGCCATTGTGCCAAGGAGTCAGGTAATGGACAAGAGAACATCCAATGCAATAGTGATATGTACCTTTAGGAGAGTCTCCCGAAGCGTAGTGAGTGGGTCCGCCGAAACATGTACGGCCGCCTGATGGACCCAAAATAGATGTCACGAATGTGAGTCTCAAATTTTGATATTTATAAAGCTGAAAACCCTTTGGCTAACAAAGATTATATATAGTAGAGGGGTCTCAGGTCGTATTTTTCCAAGGACTAGTTGAATGAATGTTTAACTCGAGCTTGCAGGTTTATTTTTCGTCAAATGTTTTGGGTTTTCTAATAAAACGGGGGTTTTGGCGATAAGGAAATGAAATAACAATGCAAAATGAATTGAACTTAACTAAGCAGAAATGAAGTAAGAAAGTGCGAAACTAAACTTAACCTAATTGACAATTGAGCAAGTAAATTCAAACTCTTGAATTGAAACTTAAAGAACTAATTGTAGAGAATTAATTGCAGGACATAAAGTGTAGAAAATTAATTGCAAGGAAATAAAAGCGAGATCAAAACAATGCTTAAGTCATTGACTTGAAGTGAAGGTAACAAGCTAGAACAATTGAAGAAAACAAGTGTTTGGAATAAGAAATTATCGTAAATTCAACATCAAATTAGTTTGTATCCAAAGCTTCCCTTCGCCGTCACACGAAGGATGAGCTATGAACCCCCTAGCTCAAAAACCATTGAAGGAAACCTCCCATACTCAGCTTGCTATGAAGTGATTGCTCTGCTCTTCCTGATCGGTCAATCGACCGATCAGGTCTTCCTCTGATCGGTCACGGGACCGATCAGAGACCACTTTGTCCGATCAACCCGATCGGTCAGAAGCTGAAACCCGCGATCTTCTCCTTGCGCAGAGTGCCGATCTCGTTCCAACACCCTTAGATTACCTCGGAGAACCCCTTTAAAGCTCTGATGGCATCAGCTCGATGAAGACAGCCGCAATCGGATGAAGAAATCAGTGGATCGGATGCTTCGGAGAAACCCTCTCCAAAGCTCCTCTCAGCTGCGAGATTTAGTTAGTAAAACTGAACTGGAAAGATTACCTGGATGATTTGAGATCTTGAAGACAAACGAATTGATGGGTCGCGTGATCGGATGAAAGAAAATAATGAAAAAAATGATGCATAAACGAAGGAAAATGAAGAACACTAAGAACATTGAAGCAGACGATGAAGATGCGACGACGCTGCGACCTGGGGAGAATAATTGCTTATATACTTTAAAACGAACGGCTGAGATTGTTTAAGACTCATCCAACAATCGGATCTCCTCCGATCTGAATCAAACTCCACAGATCCTGATCAATGGTCCTGATCTACCTATCCTAGCTCGGATCATCCAGATCAGTGGCGGATGGCTCAGATCTTCCCTTTTCTTGCTTGGATGGTCTAGATCATCTTGAGCTTGATCCAACGGTCGGATTACTTCTGATTTGACTGAAATTTTCAGATCTTGATCTGTGGTCATGATTGACTTTATCTTAAACTCAGATTTATCAGAAGTTGACCGATGGCTCAGATCTAGCTGTTCTTTGAATGGACGGCTCATATTAACTCGATGCTTGATCCCTTTGATTTGGATCCAATGCTGACTCAAGTTTGACCCAATTTGATCTAGGTCCATGATCATTTGAAACCTACAAAATGATATTCAAATTTAGTGCCAAAATATCTCAAATATAGAAAGAATTATATCCAAAGCCAAAATAGAGGAAATTCATGAAACCTAATATAAATGCAAACTTAAGCATGTGAAATGTGGATCAAACATATATTTAAGAGCCTAAAATAATCAACAAACTGATAGTTATCACCGCCCCTCCAGAGGCACTCCCGCACCCCTCAGACCGAGGTGAACTCGGACGGGAAGGAAGTCGCTCGATGGTGGGGGCTTCAGGTGGTAGACTGGAGGGGCCAGAATCGTTTTCCTCGGAGTTAGAAGTTTCCTCGGACATGACCCCCTCGGCCGAAACCTCCTTGAACTGCACCGGGGGGAAGGATTGCATGGAGGCCTCTAATGTTGTGTCCAACTTCTTCTTTAGGCGGTCTAGTCGCATCCGGTATTGGGTTCATAACACCCTTATCCTTGGAAGACGTAGACAGGTCAATGGAGCAAGCCGGAGGCATTGCGATAACCACCTTCGGAGCAGGGACCGGTAGAGCAGGTACAGAGGCTACTACCTCGGTGGGTAGAGCCGCTTCCTCAAGTTCCGAGGGAAGAGGGGAGGAACGTGCAGAGCGTAGCTTTTTCCATGAAGGACCCAAGCCCTTGGGGAGCCATCTCTTCTGCCGCCCAGCAGACTGGACTACTGAAGAAACAATAGGAGGGGAGGCCCCCTCGCTAATGTCCTCTGGACAGACAGCCTTCGGCGAAGATCCATGCCCAGCGGAAAGATCCGCCTTAGGGCCGAGCTGCTGATCGAAAGGCCCCAGGCTCACAATCGGCGAGGATGTAACAGTAGTCTTGACCCTCTCGAGTGAGGCAAACCCACGAGGCGAGACAGTAGGCCCCTCAGGGGATTCGATGGTAGCAGGGGGAGCGTTAGGAGCGGTTGGAGGAGGGTTCAATGCCTCCTTGTTGGCCTCCTCCCATCTGATGAGCCTGCCCATCACCTTGGTGAACATGACTTCCTTGCAAAAATCGAACAAAAAGAATATCAATCAGTACCAAGAGGCATTAAAGGAGAAAGACGAATGTACCCAGGGAAGGGTTGATTCGCGTCACTTTAGGACTGAGGCCTGTCTGGTACATAAGTTCTTCACTCTGCACCAGCCCCGGGCTGCTAAACTCCATACTAGCGATCACCTCCTTAGCACGCTGGTACACCGGACTGTGGAGAAAGCTCCCTAGAATAGGAGGAGTCAGCAAATCCTCTATCCAACATAAGGGACTGAAGGGTAATGATGGCAGCTTAATGAAGAAGAATTTCTCTTTCCACCCTTTATGCGAGAAAGAAAACCCCCCTAAAAACCTATAACTCGGTCGGGCTACGAAACTAAAGACCCCTCTAGACCCTATCGGGACAAAGAAAGAATGAAAGAGATGAGGGGTCAGAGGAAGATCAAAAATCTTGAAGATGATATACGCCCCTCCCATCTGAGCGAAGGCATTGGGAGCCATCTGGTGAAGGGGGATATCAAAATAGGAGACTATGTTCGTGAAAAAAGGAGGGGTAGGGAAGCGGAGCCCTAACTCCATCTGCCCTAGGAAGAAGGTCAACATGCCTGCAGGGGGCTCCACGGGCGTCTGCCCCACTTTGGGGATGACCATTGCCATCTCGGCCGGAATGCCATAGGCCTCGGTGGCCGCCTACAAGGATTCCGGTCTCACTCTCAAGGAGGTGGGCTCATATCATTCGGCACGGTAGCTTTCCATGATCTCTAAGAAAGAAGACAGGAAGGAGACAAACTACTCACACGCAAAAGAGGCTTTACGAGAGAGGAAGACAAAGTGCACCTAGCCGCCGAGTCGGAAGTAGGCCTAACATCTGCACCTTCCCCTCTTATACTCAGACAGTCGTCTGCCTGGACGCAAGGGAGAGGAGACATGTGGAAAGCAAGAAACCACCGCACACAGGCAGTCGCTTGTCGCAAGCCGGTCAAGATGGCGCACGTCTATAAAAGCTCGTGGAGATGGCCGTTGGGTCACGTGACAATAAGGTATTCCCTAGGGCGCCCCCTCGCCCCCATAAAAGAACCATGCACCTTTATGACGAAGAGACAGACATCATCATAGTCCCTCCAGAGTCGAAGTAGCCTTTTGTGAAAAAGGACAAGACCATTAAGGGGGATTTCTCGGAACTCAGGATAAAAGTTACAATCCAGAGGCCCCCTATAACTATAGGGGTAGTAGGGAGGGCGAAGGCCCACAACCTCTTCATCTCTGCGCTAGTCCGATCAGTCAGTCAAGCTTCCTTTGATCAGACTTGAAGGGAGGGACTTGTGATAGGGTTGAGTAATCCGTGCCCGGCACGAGGGATGAAGAAAGCCACGGGGAGCGACATGACCGAAGCGACTTCCCTTCCTGGGCCCCGGGGCCCCCTTAGGAAACGCGCCCGGGAAAGGTAGTCCGAAGACCCCTCCTGGGAGCGCCCCGGGAAGTTAGGCCCCGAGAGCACCTCGGGAGTTACAGCACCGAAAGCCCCCGAGCTCACCTCGGTAGGTGGAGTCCCCGCAATAACCAACCTCAGGCACTGACCCCCCCCCTCTCGGTACGGATAAGCATCCCCGCAAGAAGAGGTCCCCACGACCCTTAAAGGTCGCAATAGGTGGACGCGTGATAACGACGCAGACTGTTTCAAAGGATATCCCGCTACCGCTGAAATAGGGGGTGTGGCTTACGTATCGGAGACGTGGCACTGATCGAGGGGCACGTCTAGTCTGTCAACATCAGTATAAAAGGTAGTCCAACCCCTCTGATAAGGGGGTTACGCTGTCTCAACTCTAGACATCTTCTTTACTTTTTGCAACTTTTCCTTCTCGACAGACACTGACTTGAGCGTCGGAATGGACTCCGCTGAACCCCTGTCGGCATGTCCTCTAACGCTCGTGTTAACTTTGCAGGACCCTAAGTTCCTCCCCACCTCAGCAACTACCACAGGGGCAAAACTTCGGTGCTTGGTCATCGTCGTCGACTCTTTTCGAAACACCTGCTATTGCTGATCTTCAAATTATCAAAGTATTATTGGAGTTTTACAATATGCCACAATCACACAACCTGATATTACCTCTGCGGTAAATCATGCTTCTCAATTCATGCATGCTCCCACTGAAAAAAATAGGAATATGTGAAAAGAATATTTTGCTATTTTGAAGGTACTATTTTGCATGATCTTCTTTTATATCGGCAATTATCTTAAGATTTATATGCATATAGTGATGTAGATTGGGTAAATTTTCTTGAAGACAGATGCTCTATTAATAGATATGTAATATTTTTTGTGAAAGAAATCTTATCTTATGAAATTCGAAAAGACAACCTATGGTATCTCGTTCAAGAACAGAGGCTAAATATAAAATTATAACAAATACAACATCTGAAATTATTTGGCTTCAATCACTTCTCTCCCAACTTCTTCTTGTGTCAAATATTATACCAAAAATTTGATATGATAATATTGGAGCAACATAACTCATAGTAAATCTAATCTTTCATGCTTGTACAAAATATGAAATATGTGAAAATTAATTTTTATTTTGTTCGAAAGCGTGTGGCGATTCAATATTTGTTGGTCTCTTATATCTTTGCAGAGGATCAAATTGCTGATATCTTTACTAAGCTATTATTCAGACAGCGTTTCAACAAGTTAGCAAGCAAACTCAAAATTAGATATCTCTCGTTAAATTTATCGGGGAGGGGGGGATAAAAGAGAATTATTATTCAATAAAATATCGATCGAATCAAATTAAATTTATATTACAATGTATTAATTATTTATTATTAGATTAATTTTTTTATTAATATGTTAATTGACAATTAATTTCTTTGTTAATCTATCAATTGACCAATTTAATCCCTAGCTATGATATATTTATTGATTCCGACCTTAGCTCAGTTGGTAGAGTGGAGGACTGTAGTTGTCGCAGATAATCCTTAGGTCCCTGGTTCGAATTCGGCAGGTCGGAAATATATATTTTTGTTATCATGGCTAGACTGATGGTTAGTGCGTGAGTGTTGCCGCCTTGAGGTATGAGGGTCAAAACTTGGCAAAGCGTCCCCGTGATTTACCTCCTCCGTGTTGACTCTGGGATGAGTTGACAGGGGTTTTGGAGATGAATGAATCATCTTTTATCATCATCTATAACTTATCTATTTTATGGATAAATTATCAATTAAGAAGATTATTTTATTTTTTTCCTCTGTTTCTATTAAATAGGTCGATTAATAATTATCAAAGTATAGTGTATTAATAATTATCAAAGCTGTGTGGCTGTGTGCCAACTTGGGGGTAATTCGCGATTTAACATGTAAGAAATATCTTCACTGATCATGATTTGAGATTGTACCAAATTTTATTATATTACACGATCGAGCAATCAATCTAGCGTGGCCCAACTCAGAAGGACTACAACTCCTTGTCAGGGATTAATTTTTTTGCGAAGCGTTTTGGAAACGGCGATATTTTCGACTTGTTTTAAAGGTCCGGGCTTCTAACTTGCTTGGCTAGGATTTGCTTCTTTCTTTTCAACTTGACTTTGTGGTAGCCGGATCCATCGGAATCCGATGCCGTGCGCCAGCGGATAAACGTTTCACCTGCTCCGATCGCGACGAGGGATGGAGAAGCTTCGCATTCTTGAATTCGATCGGCCAAGCCCTATATTTTTTTTTTCCAAACATAACGCGCGGCTCTAATTTTATTTTAAATATATCGCACGTAATAATATTATGTCTTCTCGTCATTAAATTAATTGACATCAGGACGTGACACTTTACTACCTAATAAATATTTTTTAAAAAAAAATAAAAAAGAAAGAGTTTCTCGAGACTTTTATGTTGAGGAATAGATCAAAATATATGATGGTCGATGACTCCTAGTGGAGTTTTGCCCTCAATTGGCTAGAGCGCAGCCAACTTCCACATGGAGAACAGTATATATATATATATATATATAATATATATATATATATATATATATATATATATATATATATATATATATAATATTATATATATATATATATGAGTTTTTTTCTTTAGGTTGATGTTGAAGAGGATACAAACTGATATAATATCATCGATATTAGTATTTGATACTATCTATATAAAATGATATTTCTCTGCTATAGGTACTCACGGATAATAGTAATTCGTTTTCCAAGATACAACGACGATGTCTCAAAATATGAGCACTTCAAATTTCGAGACTAACGAATTTTTTCGTTCAGATTTGATCTGACGCTTCGGATTAAGTCTCATCACTAACGGTTAGATCGTGACTTTTCGCGATTAATGCTCCAGATCATGTTACTTACGATCCAGCACCTCTCTTCGATCCAACGGTTGTCATTCATTCAACCAGTCAGCAGTCAGTCATCTCTCTCTGCCTACCCGAGTGTCATGTCACCTGGAGCATAAATTTAAGTTTCTCAATGCTCAAAGTGCGCCAACAAGACGACCATTATGCACGTGCTCGCGTGGCGGGTGGCGGGATCGCAGGTGTGAGCACCTGCTCACCTGTGAGAAGAGAACATCTGTGTTTTTCTTTTTTTTTTAACTCCATTAATACATAAACATATATAAGGAAGCAAACACCTTTGAAATTTTCAGATGTGGGACTATTCCTCATCTACTTCCTCCTATATCAATTTTGAGTTGACTTTAAACAATTATTTTCTCATTTACCCGTAATCAGTTTTGAACAAATTAATAGTCTAGATTCATCTACTCGAAACATAGATTTCGTTTTTCAAGTCAATTCTGAGTTTTATCGATTGGTGGCACCTCGATTTTTCCTTGCAAAATCGTATTTGATCTTTTTTAAGACCTAAATATCCAACAATCTCCCACATGAATGAAAATTAATGTGTGTATGCATGCTGACACTTTACAAGAGTCTAATCGACAAGTCAATACATCAGGAGAATCTATCAAACAGACTAGGCTGTGGAGTGAACGTGATGTCTTAAACTACTCAACTGTTTATGTATATTAAGACAATAATACCCACACATGGACTTATCTCACCAACTTTTAGTTCTCATGGTTGGTTCCGTTTTGTCCATGGACACCATCTTGGATTTATGAGTGTTTCATTGAAGCGACCTGTCTTCACACTTACATAAGTGACACTTCTATCAAGAGTATCCCATCATACTCTACCTCATAAAGTTATAGAAATCATTAAAAGCATAATCTTAACCTCACTACATGTGGTAGGACAACATGTATCTTGTGTGTTGTAACACAACTTCCATAACTTCATTGTCCTATTGAACCAAGATCTTGGGATTTCTAGTCAACAAGGTCGGGTTACCGCTACTGCCATTTAATTTATAGATTTTTAATCTCATTCCTCTCGATGAGCAGTATACTTGATCTCGACTTAGCCCCTTTGTAAGAGGGTATGCCAAATTATCTTTGGACTTAATATACTCGATTGTAATCACTCCATTCGAGATCAACTGCCTAATGATATTGTGTCTACGATGCATATGTCGTGACTTACCATTATACATACTACTCTATACTCTTCCAATCGCCAATTGACTATCACAGTGTATAAGTACGGCGGGCACATGTTTCATCCAGCTCGGAATATCTTCAAAGAAGTTTCACAGTTATTCAGCTTCTTCAACTGCTTTGTCTAGTTATATAAACTCGAATTCCATAGTTAACCGAGCAATGCTCGTTTGCTTAGTGGACTTCCAAGATACCGCTCCCCCACCAATCGTGAATACATATCTACTAGTAGATTAGGAATCTTTTGTATCTGATATTCAATTAGCATCATAGTATCCCTCTAAGACAGTGAGATATCTTCTGTAATATAATCCGTAGTTCATAGCTAAGAACTCGCATCAATGCTTTCCAATGGATATTGTTTAGATTACTCGTAAAACGACTCAGCTTGTTGACGGTACAGGCAATATCCGGGCGTGTGTAGTTTATGAGATATATCAAGCTGCCTATTATCCGAGAATATTCTAATTGCGATTTAGGCTCACCATGGTTTTTCGCTAACTGTTAACTTAGATCCATAGGTGTTTTCACTGTAGAAAGATCGTATGCATTAAACTTTTTCAATACCGATTTTACATAGTGGGATTGCGTCAGAACTATTCTATCAGATGCCCTAAGAATATTAATTCCCAATATAACATCTGCTCGACCCATATCTTTCATATCAAAACTGTTGGTCAACATTCTCTTTGTACTCATGATTATCTCATAATTATTGTCATTATAAATATGTCGTCTACGTATAGACAGACGACTGCATGACCATTAGGTGTGATTTTGACATAAATGCATTTGTCACATTCATTTATTTTGAATTTGTTTGACAATATTATTTTGTCAAATGTTTTATGCCATTGTTTAGGCGCTTGTTTAAGTCCCTATAACGACTTAACAAGTCGACACACCTTTTCCTCTTTTCCTGGAGCTACGAACCCCTCGAGTTGCTCCATATAGATTTCTTCTTCTAACTCACCATTTAATTATGCAGTCTTAACATCCATTTGATGTATTTCAAGGTCATACAGTGCTGCGATGGCTATCAGGACTCATATTGACGTAATCCTTGTCACAGGTGAGTAGGTATCGAAGTAGTCAAGACCTTCCTTTTGCTTGAACCCTTTGGCTATAAGTTTGGCCTTATACTTATCAATCGATTTATCAACTTTATACTTATATTTTAGTATCAACTTACAACCTAATTGTTTAGTACCAGAAGGAAAGTCGACTAATTCCCAAGTATAATTATTCATGATGGACTCGATTTCATTATTGACAGTCTCTTTCCACAATAGGGCGTTAGGACTAGAGAGAACTTCGCTTAATGTTCTTGGGTCCATTTTCGACATAAAAGTCATGATGTTCGACCTGAACAATTTCTCAACTCTAGCCCATTTGTTCCAACATGACTTTGAGCTTTGATTGTCAATGGTTCTTTTATGATAACTAAGTTCAGAAATATCTTGATCGTTAGAACTTCCATTGCAATCACTTTGAACATTTTCCTTCTTATTTGAGAATACATTTTCAAAGAATATTGCATCCAAGATTCTATGGTTGTTTCCACATGAATATCAGGAATATCTGACTTGTGAACTATGAATGATATGCACTACTGTTATGGGCATATTCGGCAAATATCGTATCGAACATTTTAGATCCGATCTTTACATGTTTTGGCTTGGGTACATCGAGAAAGTAATTTGCCGATAATATAGCTTCTCCCCATAAGTTCTGGGGTAAGCCTAAATTTATCAATAAGACATTCATCATTCCCTTTATTGCCCAATTTTTATGTTCGACAACACCATTTGATTGAATCGAGTATGGCGCAATTGTCTAATGGATAATGTCAGATTCTGAACAAAACTTATCAAATCTCCACCTCTATCACTATGAATTATTTTAATTCGTTTATCAAGATGATTCTCAACTTCTGTTTTATAGGTTCTGATGGCCTCTAAGACTTCATCTTTACTTCTTAAAATGAAAACATAATAGAACCTCATGCAGTCATTAATAAAAGTAATAAAATACTTTTTATCTCCTCTAGTTTGCACGAATTTTAAGTCACATAGATCACTATATATTAATTCTAGAGGAGTCGTTGACCTTTTGATCGAATAAAAAGGTAGTCTCGTCATCTTTGCTTCCATAGACACTTCATATTTGTGTGTTTCGTCAACATTGACATTTGGTAATAAATTTAATTTGACGAGACATTTTAGAGTATTATTATTAACACATCCAAGTCGATCATGCCATAAATTGAAACACTCAACAACGTAGCTGGAAGCTTTTATTTTATTACTATTAAATTTACAGTGTACAATCATTACAACCATTTTGAATAGACTTTGTTCTAAGTATCCCTTACCTACGAAGACACCATTCTTCATAAGTACAAAGTTATTGAACTGGAACATTAGTCTAAAACCGGGCTTGACAAGTGTCGATCGAGAAACTAGGTTCTTCTTGATGTTAGGAACATGGAGCACATCAATGAGTGTTAACTCCTTTCTAGATGTCATCTTCAGGACACTTTCCCGAGTCTGAGAATCGGCGATGTAGTGGAATTACCCATATAGAGCTTTCTTCAACTTATCGGAGTATACTTAGAGAACATTGTCTTATCACAACAAATGTGACGTGTTGCTCCAGTATCAATCCATCACTACTTTGGGTTGCCCACCACCGTGTTGGCTTCAAACACAACTGCAGTGAAATCTAATTCTATGTCATCAGAAGTTGCGACTTGGTTCGCAACATCCTTCTAAATCTTAGTTGGTTTCTTCGGGTGTCTACAATCCTTAGACATATGTCCTAGCTTTCCGCAGTTATAGCATGAGCCATTGAATTTCTTGCCTTGAGCCTTCTTTTTGAATTGGTTCATCTTCTTGGCGTTCGACTCAACCAGGTTGGACGTTTCATCGACAGTCCGCTTTGTTCCTCTGGAGTCTGATAGCTTTCGATTATCCTTCTCTATTCGTAGCCTTAAGATCAAGTCTTCGAGTTCCATCTCCTTTCGCTTGTACTTGAGGTAATTTTTAAAATCCTTCTATGATGGAGGGAGTTTCTCGATTATCGTGGCTACTTTGAACGACTCGTTCAACTTCATGTCTTCGGCATCTAGATCATATAGTATCAGTTGCATGTCTTGACTTAAGATGTCACGCTCTTGGAATCCACCATTTTGAAATCAAGAAATCTATCGACGATAAATTTCTTCAATCCAACATTTTTAGTTTTGTATTTCTTTTCTAGTGATTCCCACAGATATTTTGTTGTCTACATCGGACTATACATGTTATACAATGTGTTGAAAACATAGTTACGACACAGGAAATTTCCATGCGACCACGCATCACATGAAGCCTTGCTGTTGGAATCACGTTCAATAGAAGCTGGTGGGTCTTCACGCACAAACCGTACGAGGTTTAGCATTGTCAAATAGATCAACATCTTCTGCTACCATTATTTGAGGTCGGCTCTATTGAACTTTTTCGGCTTCTCTCAGTGTGAAATGGCGGTCGGAACGCTGTTGATCCATCATTTGAAGTCGGTTCTGTTGAACTTCTCCGACTTCTCTCCGTGTGGAATGGCAGCCGGAATGTCATTGATCAAGGTCATATCAGTTTGCATGATATCATTTTACGATTGTGAGACTTCGTCTATAGGTTGCTGTCGGGGAGGATGCAAACTGATATAATATCGTCAAGGCTAGTATTCAACACAATCTCCGTAAAATGATATTGCTCTGCTACAGGTGCTCACGGATAGCATCAATTCATTTCTCATGATACAATAACGATGTCTTGAAATAGGAGCACTTCAAATTTTGATACCAATGAACCTTCTCATAGGCTTTTTAGACTTTGGATGTAGAAGATGAGATGTATGATTTTGAACTCAGGATGATTGAATGAATGATTCCAGCATCTAGGGGATTCTATTCATAGAAGGCAAGAGGTGAGGTACCCTTTGGTGAGTGGGTGTGACCTTTGGTTTAGGATTGATCTGAGTCATTCGATCTAAAGGGTTGTATCCCTTCAGATAGCCCTTTGATCTCAGCCGACAGATATGGATGGTTGTAACCCTTTAGATCCTCCTTTGATCTCAGCCACTAGATTCAATCTGACACTTCGGATTAAGTCTCATCACCAACAGTCAAATCGCAACTCTTCGCGATCAATGGTCCATATCGGTTGTCATTCGTTTGCCTAGTCAACAGTTCAATCATCTCTCTCTAGTTATCCGAGTGTCACATAGGTACTGTCAATCTGACGCTTCGGATTAAGTCTCATCACCAACGGTCAAATCGCAACTCTTCGCGATCAATGGTCCATATCGATTGTCATTCGTTTGCCTAGTCAACAGTTCAATCATCTCTCTCTAGTTATCCGAGTGTCACATAAGTACTGCCACATCACATGACATGTCACTTGGAGCATAAATTTAAGCTCCTTAATGCTCCTCGCAACGATGCGTATATGTGAAGGGCGTCAACAAAGCGACCATTGTGCACGTAGCGGGTGGTGGGCTCGCAAGTGCGAGCACCTGCTCGCCTATAAGAAGAGAGCACGTATGTTTTTCTTTTTTTAACTCTATTAATACAAAAAACACATATAAGAAAGCAAACACTTTTGAAATTTTTAGATGTGGGGCTATTTCCCATCTACTTCCTTCTATGTTAATTTTGGGTTGATTTTAAACAATTAATTTCTCATTCACACGTAATCAATTTTAAGCAAATTAATAGTCTAGTTTCATCTACGCGAAGTATAGATTTTGTTTTTGAAGTCAATTCTGACTTTCATCTGTTGATGACACCTCGATTTTTTCTTGTAAAATCGTATTTGGTCCCTTTTTTAAGACCTAAATATCCAACAATATATCATCAACATTCATGAGAAAATCAATAGAGAGTTTGATAGGGTAGGGGTAGCTCAAAGTCTGACTTTAACTCTTTCAAAGTTGGATTGGGAAGATAAAATCAAGGTCAATGTTGCTAGTGTCATCGTTGATGCCCACAATTCCCTAGTCTTTGAATTCCTCATTGAGCAAGTCCTCAACATCAACTTAAACAATGGCGCAAACTAGCTCTAGGAGTTCAATGACACCACCTTGGTCATTGTACATTTGTTGGGATTTTAATATGTATGAATCTGTGGTGTTGATTCAACAGTTGAGTCTAATTAGTCATATCGATGATTATTGATATGACGACGTACATAGACCTTATCCTATTTATACTTTCGATCGACACACTCTTTGGGGTAATAGACGTGCCCTTCTTTGCATCATCGTTACCGACTTAATTTCATTGGCCATCTAGTTATCCCTTCGGATATCGGCACACCCCCTTTGGGTAAACTTTATCCCTAAGGATAAGAGTATTAAAGTTGAAGTGAAGGTTAGGTTTTCCTTCCTTAAGAAGATATTGTCTAATCATTTACTTAATCTACTATAAATATTAATTAATCAATTAATTAATATTATAATCACGATTAATATTTTAATCAATCAATGAAGTTAACTATATTTTCACACCTCTCAATGTAATCCACCACATGAATACACCAAAACTAATTACTTGCGAAATAGTTCTTATTCCTATTTAATTTATTAGTTACCAAAACTAATTTTCTAATAATCCACCACATGAATGTAAATTATGAATAAATTTCAAGTCTCAAATAAGAGTTTTATGGAAAGACTATCATATCAAAAGAGGTAACTTATGACTTTGAATTTTCTATAGTAAAATGTAATTGGATTTAACTTGGTGCTCATCCCCATAACTAGATTAAAATATCGAGTGTTTTAGGCTCATTGTTGCCTTAGATAGGTAGAATAGTCAATCTCTTGGTAGACCTTTATTATCCCTCAAATCCATCCACGTTTAGAATCTCAACAGTATGCACGATAACGATTGCCCTCTTTAAGATTTTCCTTGAGGTGAAAGTATTTCTAGTAGAGGAAGATGTAGGAAAGATTATGGGATGAGAAAGAGGTGGATCATGCTGATAGAAGTTATTTTAAGTTGTTTTACGTTTGGCACTGTTACAAAATAAAAGTTTCTATATGCAACGAAAAAGTATTACATATTAATTTGAAATAAAAATTAAAAAAGTTGGGCTAAGTTTTAAACAAGTGACAAATTAATTTATTTACATTGATTACATTATTTGATACTTAATCAGACCGATACGATGGGTTGAAATGTTAATCTATCGGGCATAATCTATCCGAGCTTACCGACAAATCCTGCCAGCCTTCCAAGACCGCACATGGTTAAGAAAGTTCTTGTTTTGTTTTGGGGTTCGAACGAAGAAACAGAAAAATAATAATAATAAATTTACAAGCCAAAAACAAGCAGCAAGCTTTGACAAGTTGAACAGTGAGGCATCAACTGCATACACGTTCCCATTAAGAAAAGGGAAAAAAAACGTGGGCAGGAGCAATAACTGCTTATTTATTAATCCAATTGAGAATGAGAGACCCCTCGTCGATCGAGAAGCGCAGAGGCGGCGGCGACGAAGATGAAGCAGAGCCGGCGGCAGGCTCTGCCTCGCGACGAGCCACCGGAAACCGAGAACGAGATCGGTGCGAGTCGTGCTGTCGTTGGCTATGCGTATGGAGTCGCGAGGCGGCCCATCCTTGTGGCGGCTGCCTTATTCACGCTACTCCTGCTCCTCATGGTTTTGTCCGCTTTTCTGCGCAGTTCGCCGTTCGACGTCCTTCTTTCCGGCAACCCGTCACCAGAAAAGAGTGAGACACTTTTTTTCATCTTTCGATCTCCCTTCGATCTTAGTGTCTCTTGTCCTTGAAAATTAAATGGAAATCGATTGCTTAGACAAAAGAAACTGCTAAATGTTGTTTAGATTTGTTATTCTATTCCTGTGAATAATTGTAATAGTTGAAATGGAAGAACATGCGTAAGGAAGATTAGAATAAAAAATGCCTATGTACTTGTTAGATCATTGAAGACAATCATTATTGGTTTATTGTAGTTAAATGGTAGAATCTGCGTAGAATTTTTTTAATTCTTTTTATTTTAATTATTAAAAATATTATTATTTATATCTTTCCTATTTTCATATTATTATATTTTTTCTATTTTTTTTTTTTTTTTTTTTTTTTTTTTTTTTTTTTTTTTTTTTTTTTTTTTTTTTTTTTTTTTTTTTTTTTTTTTTTTTTTTTTTTTTTTTTTTTTTTTTTTTTTTTTTTTTTTTTTTTTTTTTTTTTTTTTTTTTTTAATCCTGCACCGTTCCAACTTCCTTACGTATGGGCTACTGACGTTGACTTTGTTAAGTCTAATTAACTCAGAGCATTAATCATTAATTAAATTGCATATAATAAATATTACAATGTGTTGAACGGTCGCTCCTCGGCGTGTGTTACTTTTCTTGTTTAAGTTACTCTCTAAATATTTTTCACTTTCTTCAGCATTCAACACCACCACGTGTTCTGCCGTTTCCAACGAACCTCGTCCGACCGACAAATTTCACGGAGACTTCCTCTCCACGGCGTCGAATGAATCCTCCTGCCTCAGCCGCTACCAGTCGTCTCTCTACCGGAAGCCTTCCAACCACACTTCCTCAGCCTACCTCGCGCAGAAGCTCCGGCGGTACCAAGCCCTCCACAAGAAATGCGGCCCCGGCACCGAGCTTTACAGGCAATCCATCAAACACCTCGAGTCCAACCGCACCACGGGACCTCTGGAATGCAACTACGTGGTATGGCTGCCGGCCGACGGCTTGGGAAACCGGATGATCAGCATTGCCTCCGCCTTCCTTTACGCTCTTCTCAACGATAAGGTCCTCCTGCTCGACCTCCCTCACGACATGGCCGACCTCTTCTGCGAGCCTTTCCCTGAAGCTTCATGGCTTCTTCCTCGGGACGATTTCCCCGTCAAGAATCTCGGCAGGATTTTTGAGCACGACCCTCATAGTTACGGGAATCTGCTCAGGAACAAGGTGCTCAGCAACGATATGAACGTTTCGAGTTCTTCTTCTTCGTTGCCTGGTTATCTCTACCTCCATTTGTTGCATGCTAATGATGATTTCGACAAGATGTTCTACTGCGGAGAGGGGCAACAGTTGCTGAAGAACTTCCCTTGGTTGTTGCTGAGATCGAACGAGTACTTCGCGCCCGCATTCTTCTTCATCCCGGAACTCCAAGAGGAACTCGACCTGCTCTTCCCGGAGAAATCGACGGTCTTCCACCATTTGGGAAGATACCTTTTCAACCCGACCAACTCTGTTTGGGGATACATAACCAGGTACCACGAAGCTTACCTCGCCAACGCGAGAGATGTGCTGGGGATCCAAATCAGAATCTTCGCGTTCGCCAAAGTGGAGTTCGATGACATGTTGAGCCAAATCGTAAACTGTTCAGTGAAGGAGAATCTACTGCCGGAGGTGGATTTGGAAGGGTCGAATTCTCTTCCAGGGATCACCCATGCGAAGCCGAAGGCTGTCCTGGTGGCGAGCTTGATGGGGGAGTACTTCGACAGGCTGAGGGACAGGTACTACGAGCACGCAGCGGTCACCGGCGAGGTGGTGGGCGTGTACCAGCCAAGCCACGAGGAACAGCAGAGGACGGAGAAACTGACGCACAACATGAAGGCGTTCGCAGAGATGTTTCTGTTGAGCCTGAGCGACGAGCTGATTACCAGCCCGTTCTCGACGTTCGGGTACGTGGCGCACGGCCTCGGCGGGCTACGGCCATGGATCCTGGTGAGGAACCGGAACCAGGAGCCGCCTTGTGTGCGGTCACTGTCCACGGAGCCCTGCTTCCATTTTCCGCCGTCGTATGACTGCAAAGCGAAGAAGAAAGTAGACAAAGGGTCGGTGATGCCGTACGTAAAGCACTGTGAAGATTTCTTCCTCGGCATCAAGGTGTTCAATAATTAAGAAATAAGATAGCAGCGTGTAAATTGTAATAAGTTTATCACTATTTTTCATTAATTTTTTAAATATTGTTTCTAAATGCATCGATAAATAAAAAAGTAAATAAATATTTATTGTTTTTAAATTTTGTAATAAAGAAGCCTTATGCGAGCGTGAGCTTGTTTAGTCCCACAGTGTATATTTGGAAAAGGCAGCGAATGCTGCACCTTATAAAATAGGACCGTGTTTAACTTCTCAAAGCATCTTTGCGCTTGGGGCAATGTCGCAGCTAATGAGGTATTAACCGAGGCGCGACAATTGCTGGTTGA
This sequence comes from Boesenbergia rotunda, assembly GCA_024364735.1. NCBI lineage: Eukaryota > Viridiplantae > Streptophyta > Magnoliopsida > Zingiberales > Zingiberaceae > Boesenbergia > Boesenbergia rotunda. The sequence continues at coordinate 183,719 of JAGFNQ010007448.1, forward strand.
AAACTATTTCCAAACCCCCTCTTTGGCCTGGGTTCAGCCCAGCGCCTTTGAGAATTTCTGGAAGGGCTTTCACTTTTATAGTGAAAAGTCCTACAATTTTAAACTAAACATGCTGAATATTAATGCGAGGAAAAATGTTTTTCTTTGCCTATTTGTAGAATAGAAATGGCGAGTGAGAAACATCTCTCATCCCTATAAATTTGTTTTATTGTAAATATATTTGAAATGTTCCAATTGGCATACCAGAAGAGCTTACGTTCTACTTGAGAGACTGAACCTTCTTCCTCGCCAGAAACGTCACGATCCTTGCAAAGAACATCCTCTTCCTCCTCCTCGGCTCAGGCATCGTATTAATGGCGCGCTCCACAAGTCCCCTGGGTATTTCCTTCGAGGTCTGAGCGGGGGTTATAAATAAAGAGTTTCCAGGCGGCTTTACGGTGACGTTGTGGACTGGGAAACTATCCAAACCTCCTCGATGTTCTTGCTCCGGTTTCTGCAGCTCCTGCTCCATGAGAAGCCTCTCTTCCTCGAACTTCTCCACCCTCTCCATGGCGGCCCTCAGTTCCTTCTTCTTTGCTTCCGATGTTTGCCTTGCCTTCTCCAGTTTCTCTAAGCTTCTTGACTCTGACCGCTTCGCTGCCTCCATTTGCTCAATGGCAGAGATGGTTCTCCGCTTAGCTTGTTCTTCTGCTTCCTTGGCCTTCTCGGTAAGTGCATTGTACTCCTCGATTGACAATGTCACTCCATCGGATTCCTCTCTACTTCCTTGCAGGGATTTGACTTCTGAGCTAGCCAACACCAGTGATGCTTTAGCTGCTTCAATCTCCTTAAGAGTAGCAGTCAATCTCAGCTCCATTGCTGTGGCTTCCGCCTTGGCTTGCGTAGCATCTTCCTTTGCCTTCCTTAGCTCCTCGTGGGCGGCGTTAGCTACTTGTCTAACACGCTCTGCCTCTTTAGATGCTTCTTGTAGTTTAGCTTGCTCATCGTCAACCATCTTCTTTGTGACTTCCTTCCTTTCATGAACTAATTCCAATTCAAAGTTCACACTGTTGAGTTGGGCTTCAAAGGATGAGATAGACACAGATACAAAGCCTTCCCTCTCTCTCAAAGTGCTCAAGACTGCCTTTTCCATCTCCAATTCGCATTGAAGTGAGGAAAGTTGAATCTGTAAGCTTCTCACACTTTCTCTAGATTTCTCAATGTGGCTTCTCGCTTCCTCAAGCTCACTTGTAGCATGATCCAATGAAGCTAGCTCAGCCTTTAGATTCACTAAAAGTGCAGAAGCGCTGCATAATTCTGACTTCACGTCATTCGTCAACAGCATTTGCTCGTGAACCTGCTGTAGTTCTTCTTCCGCACGCTTCAGCAAATTGTGCCACATCAATTTTTCTATATCCAGTGCCAATGCCGCAATAATAATTTGATCTGCAGCTCGAAGATGCGTAGCGTGAGCTGATTCAAGCAGCTCTTTGCTTGTGATCAGCTTGAGGGCCAAATCATTGATGGTCAGTTCGATGTCTTCCGTTGCAGAAAAAGAATCAGCAGCTTTCTCAACTGCAATGTCTCTTTCTCGAAGCAGTGAAACATATGCAATTCGAACCGTTTCCGACTCTTCTTTTACTGATTTCAACTCTGCAACAGCACTTGCATGTCTCTCGTTGGCCACATCCAGTTGTGCCTTGGACGCGATGCTTGCAACATTGGCAATTCCTTGCTCTACTTCTCGCAACCTTAGCTCTGCAAGTTCAGAGTCCTGCTTTGCTTGTTCTTTTAGGGTTTCTGCTCTCTCCAACCGAAGGTGTAGTTCTTCTGCAAGTCCTTTGAAGTAGTCAAGCTCCTCTATAACGTGAGCTGCAGCTGTTTCTTCATCTTGGAAGCTCTTTTGGTACTTGAGAATTTCGTCCTGTACTTTCTTAAGTTCAAGTAGAGCCTGCTTTTGCTTCTGCGAATACTCAAACAATAATATCTGTTCTAGTAATCAAAAGAAAATAAAAAGATAGTTTGAAATTAAAAAGAATGGATACTTCTGTGGACATTGTTTCTTCGGCTTTGTAATCAGCGATCCCTCTAAACTTTGTGACAGCTGCTCTAACAGACTCAAAAGGTGCAGCAGTGTCAACAAGTACTCTGTTCATGTCTTCTTTCTTACCGCTCTCATTTTTCAGGGTTTCGAGTTCTTTCGTCTCATTGAATGGCGGTGTTGAAATATCACGTTTTGTTGGTGAATCAGGAAGGCTATTTTCCAATACTGAATTATCAAGAATATTAGCGAGCAGCAAAATTTGGTCATCCGTTTCTGATTCTCCATGTCTTGCAACATCGACTTGGATTGAATCATTCTGTGACGCAGTAACACCTCTCTGATCATGGAGTACTGGAGTATCAAAAAGAAAGATATTGGCATCGATTTCTAGGTCTTGGTGGTGCCGATCATCATTTTCTGGGTTGAAGATTGAAGGCGATGGAGTAGATGAAGGGTTGGAGCTTTCAGGTAATGAAAAAGAACTAAAAGGATTCGAGCTTTCTCCATTGTTGTTTGCTTGTGCCATTGAACGGTGATTTCTTGGTCACTCCCTCTGTAATTGAGTCTGAGAAATGAGTTTTAGATTCAGATTAAAGAATGATTCATTCCTATTTATATAATTTTCTGTTTTTAAAGAATCACGGATACAGAATTTGTTAAATATGCAGAAATTAAATAACTAAGGAGAAAGCATAAATTAACTAAAGCCTATTTAGTTAAACAGCCCAATCTCATGCATTTTCATCTCATTAAGCAAGCATGCATTCAGATCTGAAGTTCCTTTTGTAGCAAATTCGAAGAATTGCCTAAAAATTGTCATTTAATCAAGCGAAATAATTAGAAAAGGGAAGAAATTCAATGGAATTCTCTGAAAAGCAATTTCAAACTTCAGGGTGATTAAGAAATCAGATAATGAATATTGCCAATGCAAATCTAGGTCACATGATGTTGTTTATGACGCGCAGGAGAAAGGACAGAAATAAGCGATATTTACACTGGTTTCCTCTTCCTCCTCGGTCCTGTTACAGAAGATTGAATGGATATTTCTTTAATTTGGAGGATGAGGAAGAAGAGGCAAGGAGGAGAGGGAGGAGAAGAAGAAGAAGAAAAAAGGAGAAATCACACATTAGCTTGACAAGCGATTCCTATGATCTCTCAAACAAAAACTCTCCTTTTCTTGGCCATTAATTTTTATAAATACCCTTTTTGGGGTTGTGTAAATTCTATTTTTGTGTGTTGATTAAATGATTATATGAGAAGTCTGTTTATGGTGAACATTTTCTTTACAGTGAAAGTTACAGAAAAAAAAATCAAAATCAAAAGGGTATGGAGGAATTCGACAGACAATCCGTGATCCACATGGTCAAAAGTCATGTTTAATTGTCGGCCAAAATAATTATATGTCAGACAGTGAACCAAAAGGAATTGGATCCAGTCCATATGGGATTCGAGTTTGTTCGACCCTACTCAATACACCCCTCGTCAGAAATAAAATTTATCTGGAGATAAGGCAACTACTAAGACTCGGCTTGAGTTACTGGCATCGCTCCAGTTTCGACTATGAATTCAGACATCCTCCTTATCTCGACCTTGGAACCCATCGTCATCCACGTTTCAGTCTCAGATCCAAGCATCATTCATGTCTCGGCCTCAGTTGTTGTCACCTTCTCTGTCTCAGCCTTAGATCCCGACATCATCCATGTCTCGGCTTTAGTCGCCAATATCCTCTCAATCTCAACCTTAGATATCAGCATCATCCATGTCTCACCCTCAGTTGTTGACACTCTTTCTATCTTAGCCTCAGATCCCGACTGTTGATGCAGTCTGACCTGATTGTTATTTTGGTGTTGACATCGATTTAAGTTTAGTTGAGTAAGATCAGTTCGAATTAAGTGTCCTGGCCGAAAGCTGGGCACCGAAGTCCTGGTGAGTGAAGCTGGGCAAAAGTCCTGGTGAGTGAAGCTGGGCACGAAGTCCTGGTGAGTGAAACTGGGCAAAAGTCCTGGTGAGTGAAGCTGGGCACCGAAGTCCTGGTGAGTGAAGCTAAGCAAAAATTCCTGATGAGTGAAGCTGGGCACGAAGTCCTAGTGAGTGAAGCTAGGTGAAGGAAATCCTGGTGAGTGAAGTCGGGTCCTAGCAAGGGAAGCTAGGTGAAGGAAATCATAGTGAGTGAAGCTAGGTGAAGGAAATTCTGGTGAGTGAAGCTGGGTCCTAGCAAGGGAAGCTAGGTGAAGGAAATCCTAGTGAGTGAAGCTAGGTTGGACTAAGTCCCGGTGAGTGAAGCTAAGTTGGACTAAGTCCCGGTGAGTGAAGCTGGGCATGAAGTCTTGGTCCAGGGGACTGAGCATTAAGTGTACTGGTCAGAGAGGGCTAGGTAGCTCGTTCTCTGGACCGGGTTAGGTCGGAGAGGGCTCGATAGCTTGTTCTCCGGACCAAACTGAGTCAGAGAAGGCAAGGGAGCCTGTTCTCTGGACTCAGGGTCGAAATGATCAAAGCAAGGATTGGCTGGATCGGTCTGAGATCCGATCAGGGAGTTGACACAAACTCCCTTGATTCTAGATCGATCACAGGACCGATCCAGGATGTCTGATCGGTCTGTTGACCGATCCAGAAAGTTTTTGAGGAAACAGAAAGCTTTCTGAACGATCTGGTGATCGATCAGAAACCATTATGTGAGGTCACAGAGTGTTAACTGATCAGTCAGTGCGACCGATCAGGACCATGCTGGACCGATCAGGGTGTAGCCTGATCGGTTAGCCACCTGGCTGATCGGTCAGGTTGATCGATCAACACAACCCTGATCAGTCAGTGTGACCAATCAGGGTAGTTTGGCCTGAAATCCCAGTAAGATAAGGGATCGGTCTGGTGACCGATCCCTGATCTCTGATCGGTCAGTGAGACCGATCAGAACTTCACTGGATCGATCAGAATATAGTCTAATTGGTCAGGAGGGTGTCTGATCGGTCAGGGTGACCGATCAACACCTCAGAACTTTAATTCAAACAGTTGTCAGATTCCTGATTTGCTTCTGATTTGCTTGTAATTTGCTTTGCTAATAACTCTGTGAGTGCGCAGATGATACAGAGCTGTGAAAGTCAAATGGAGGAGCAAGAAGAAGGGTCCAGGGTGACTTTTATATGTGCTATTTTGTTTGGTATATACTTGCAGGTTTCAACGGCACCTGACGACCTGAAGCTTCAGCTGAGGAGGTAAGCTGAGAGCTCAGATGGGGTTAGTGGGTGACGACTGACCTGAAGCTTCAGCTGAAGAGGACTTCAGTGAACTGAGAACTCAGAAGAGGTCAGTGGGTGACGCCTGTAGGTGTGCAGAAGGAAGCTTAAGAAGAAGAGGCTGGCGAAATAGAGAAGAGAACGAACGAAACAAGGAGCAACAAAGCAAAAGGGTTTTGCTATTGTGTTGAGTTGTGAGAGTTCTCTGTATATTCTTCTTGCTTGAGCTTTCTTCTACATATGTGGTGCTATCCTTCTCGTAGTCTCGTGTGCTTAACTTGTTATTCTTCTGAGACGTTTGTGGAGAGGTTACTCCACCGAGAAGGAGAAGATATTAGCCGGATTCACTCCGGGGTCTAATCTGCCGAAGATCAAGGGATCACCCACCTCACGGGCACGCCAAGGAGTAGGGGCAAGTTATCCCCGAACCTTATAAATCTCCTGTATTAGATTGTGTTTGTATTTCTTTCTGTTCTGTTTTGTTTTTCCGCTGCTAACCTGAGTGCAGAAAGAAAAGAAGCCAAGGTTTTTGGTGGCTGGCTATTCACACCCCCCCTCTCTAGCCATCCCAGATCCCAACACCGATATCATCTATATCTCGACCTCAATCACTGATACCCTCTTTGTCTTAGCTTCAAATCTTGACATCATCGTCTATTGGCCTTAGTCATCGACATCCTCGCCCGGTCTCAGTCACTGACATCCTCTACGTCTCAGTCTTATATCTAGGCATCACACCTAACCCGGTCTCAGTTGTCAACATCCTCTATACCTCAGTCTCAAATCTTAGCATCCTCCTTAAGTGTCAATCGCCGACATCCTCCATACCTCAATATTAGATCCTAATACACAACCCTTGGCCTCAATCGTCGACATCCTGATGCAGAATTGACCTAAGAAGACCTTCCAAACTTCAAAGGGTTATAAGTTTTGGCTCAAAAATCTAAATGAGACCCTATTTTTTTCCACTTGTAACTCCCTCATAGATCTATATTTGGTACCATGTGGAACTTGTAACCACCAAATTTTAGATCCAAAAAACATCATTTATGATCTTTTTAGAGGTTGCAAATATGCTTTTTAATTTTTTTTTGATATGTAGAGTATTTTTGACAGTTTTATCTAATTATGAGTCAAGGTTTGTTTATATAAGCATTTGCTTAGCTGTTTAAAGAATTATCCTTTATATTTGAAGAATTATCCTCTCTTATTGAATAAAATTTCCTTTGTTTTTGGTAAAACCCAAAAGATGATATTTTTTCTCGTTGTTTTTTTCCCGATTTCTCGACCTCGGTCATCGGCATCCTCCTTCTACCTCAATCGTTGACATCCTCCATGCCTTAGTCTAAAATTTTGATATTGCATTGGATCGACCTCAGCCACTGATATCCTCTATGCCTCAATCTCATATCCTAGCAACCTCCCTTGATCTCCATCATCGACATCCTCCATGTCTTAGTATCATATCCTGGTACCCAGCCCTCGACCTTAATCAACGACATCCCCCCTGTCTCGACTTCAGTTATTGGCTTCTTCTATCGTCAAGGTCACTCGACATTGATCTCATTTTCTCATCCTCGGATCAAGCCAATACCCTACATTGACCCACTGAAAACGCATAGGGCGAATGTGGAAGTAGCATAACCACCTCAATAATGAGACTATTCCTCCCGGAAAATGCGGACAACAATTGCAAATATTCCATAACACATGGCACTGGGTGACTAGAGAAGCTGTTATATGGTTGTCAAATTTTGTCGCCTAGATACCCTCGTTCAAACAAGTGGTGCTTGATCAAAGGAGGGGTAGCTAATGGTTGTCTAATCAGGTCTCACCACTGACCCATATGAGGATGATGCAGCGTCTGACTTGAAGATGCTCTTCTGACATTTATATAAACCTTAAAGAAAATAAGTACAAAGAGGGCTTTTTCTCATACACTCTCTCTTTTGATTGTATCAAGCTCTCACTTGCTTGTTCTTCCTGCTCTACTTTTCACACCTCGAACAAACCCTAACTTGAGTGTCAAAATGGTCTGTCGGGATCCCTCGTTGACACCATTCTAATCCTTTATTGAAGTGCTTTTCAGGCCCGTTCATCCTCCTCACTGACAACCTCTGGGAGCATGCACATCAGATTATTCGTTGACTGGTGGCTTGACCGTCCACGGTATTTGAATATCTTTTCCAAAAAAAAAACTCAAATGGGCACCTTTCTCATGATTTTATCTCAAAAATACCTCTTGACTTAGCGTTGTTGTAGTAGCTGCTAGGTAGCTTCTATAATGTCTTTAGAGTGAATTTAATATTTAAGATTTATACTGTGTAGAAGTTATCTCATAATTGCTACAATGTGTAGAAGCTTCTGGATAGCTGCTACAACGTATTTAGTCTTAGTTTAGAGTTTATGATTTATGATTTAAAATATTTGAACACTATTATATCAAAATACTAATTACCAAATTCATCAAAATTATTTAAATTTCATCAAAATCACTTTAAAATAGTTATGGAAGCTATTATGTAACTGCTATAATCCTAAACTCACCCTCACCCTAAACACATTGTAGTAGTAGCTACTTGGTAGCTTTTATACGGTATAATCTTAAATATTAAAACTTAAACTTAGTTTAAACATATTGTAGTAGCTACACGGTAGACTTACATGGCATAAACTCTAAATCTTAAATCGTAAACCCACGTTAAATATGATGTAATAGCTATTAAATAACTTGTATAATAGTATTGGATCCTAGAGTATCTCTGAAATAAAATTATAAGAGAGACACTTATTTAATTTATTTTTTATTTTTGAAATAGGGTGTCCATCTATGTTTCTCTTAATTTGGGATGCCATTTTCATTTTACTATGATGTGTACATTCTCTTATGCCATATTTAGTGTTGTAAAAGATATGAAATAATTGTTGCTACAAATTAGAAAAAAAGAATTCTTCAATGGCAAATTTGTTTCTTTAATCAACTTGATAAAATTAAAGATTGAATTTATTCATTTTCAAATTAAAAATATATTAATTTATTGAAAAAAAGTTTAATATTCAATATGGCAGAGAAAAAAAATCATCGTTTAGTGCAGTACACATAGTAGCAAGAAGATGTTCCATTACAAATTGATAGCATGTACCCATCCTTTATGGGTACGCACCCAAGTCGTAATGGTGTAGAGTCCATTACAAATTGATGACATGTACCCTACAAATTCTTCATGCATAAAAGTAGGTGGGTTATCTACCAATTTAATATGGTTGAAGGTTGCATCGGATATTGGGCGAAGGACCTTATTTTGCATTTAACATTTCTTTATTTTAGAAACTCATGTCAAGTTGCTTTTTGTTCAACGAAGACAATTGATACATTCCTGAATGGATTCAAATCCACGGGCTTGCCTCTGGATTATTGAACTCCAAGGATACTCAACTTGATTAGATAGAAATTGACCGACCTAAATGGATAAAGCTAACACATACAAAAGAAATAGTTACTTATGTACGGCTACTTGTGGAGGTAGATGTACAAGAGAAAAGGATTGACTTAGTACCAACTGGCAAGGCCGACCCTGGGGAGGTCAAGGTGGGGCCGACGCACAGGGCCCTATCTCTCTACTGGTCCCTATATTTTATATTTTTAATAAGTTTTTATAATATCTAACATAATAATTCATGTGTTATATATTGAAAAAATAAATTAAAAAGATCTAATTATAAATTCTAAAATATTATGGATTTTTTTAAGTGCCAAAATAAAGATAGAAAAATATACACGAGAACAGATATTTTCTTCCTTTTCATCGGATTTTTTCTTATTTCTATCTCCCATGACCTTAATCTTTCGGAATCCACTTTTGCTTATCATCAAACCCTTCGTCCAAGCCTATAGCCACCGCCACAATCGTTGTCACTTTCCTAGTTCCCACATTGTGATTTTCAACGTTATTGTCATCATATTATCACGTCACCACCATTGCCCACTTTTGCTCACCCTCAAAGGGTCATTTTGTTTGCGCACCAGACCCTTCAAAGTCTAGGATCGACCCTGCCAACTGGAGTACAACTAGATCTCTTGATAAGATACAGAGTGATGCCAAATTATTACAAAGATTGCTCTAGGATTGGGCACAAGCAAGGTGCATACCGAAAGGAGTCGGAGCAGGCAACCCAAGCCATAGAGCATCAAGGGGTGCGTGTTGGTCATTCACAATCAGTCGGGTGGTGGTTCCACTTGAGGCAACATCGACGACGCCATGCACCAAGTAGGTCAATGGGAGGCAACATAGCAAGAGCTACCTATGAAACAAAATAAGTCAAAGATAAAACATTAGTATTAATCAAGACACCCATGCCAATGTCATTGTAAACTATGCCCATGGTGTGTTGGTGCATTCTTCTTTGGGTCAAGATTGACCAGGGTAACTAAGTTTGAGTTGACTCGAGTTTGAATTTCAATGTTTGAACAATATGTATGAATGAGAAGTCAAGTAGGTCAATGTTGGTCAAAGACTAGACTGGAGAAGTCCTAACTTAATGTTAGGAAAATGGAAAGTTCTAGTGGAACTAAGTAAACCTAGGTGGAAACTAAGTTAAATCCAATGTGGATTAGTTGGGCTAAATACTTGGTACAAGGGAAGTCCTAGTAGGACTAGACTGTTGGAACTTGGATGGCTAGAGAGGGGGGGAGGGTGAATCTAGCCAGACACTTAAACTTTAGCTCTTTTCAAATTTTCCTGCACTTAGATGTTTAGTAGCACAGCGGAAGCAATAGAAACAGAGTATGCAGTAAACTAAACCATAAGTTAAGCACAAGCACAAAAACGCTAACAAGAGGATTTACAAGGTTCGGGGATAACTGGCCCCTACTCCTTGGCGTGCCCGTAAGGTGGGCGAACCCTTGATCGTCGGTAGATCAAGCCCCGGAAAATTCGGATAAAAATGCAACCTCCTTCTCGGTGGAGTAACCTCTCCACAGCATTTCGAAATTGATCAAAGATAAAGTACAGGAAACACAAGAACGATCTTACTTAGCACTTAGAACCACAAGAACACAAGCAAACTTCTCCGAGCTCCACCCAGCGCAGATCTCACGCAAGACTCTCCTCTTCGTGTCTTCTCGCTGATGGACTCAAGCTTCTTGTTTCTCTTCTCCCAAGTGCCCAAGTAACAGAAGGTTGCTTCAAAGATCATAGTTGCTTGCTCAAGATGATGGAACAGCAGATAGCACAAGCACACAGCGAGAAGTGTTTGCAGCAAGCTCTAGCGAGAGGTCCCTTCAGCCCTTCTCCGCTACGCAGCTTGTGTTCTCCACTATCGCCAGGTCACCACCTCATTGCAGCCTCCAGCTACTCACCTGCCAACGCCAGCTACCACTGAGCTCTCTCTGGACTCCATGAGCTTCCCTCAGCCAAGCTCCAGTCAGCAGCTCCAGCCGTTGCAACCTGAGATGGCAAATGGACAAACCTGCTCCAAGGAAAGGCCTCCATTGACTCTCCTTGAGTGTTTGAATCCTTCCCTATCACCTGCAGCTTAATCAGAACATTAGCACAGCATATCAATCAGAAAATCAAGTATCAGAAGTTATGCGCAGTGAATCAGATTCGTTCAGACGCGATCAGAGCGTCTGATAGTGCAATTTGAATTAAAGTAATCGGTCACCGGACCGATCCAGGGCTCGTGGGTAGGTCTCCAGACCGATCCACCGCTTTGCTGGGACTCCCAGCTCTCGCGGCGACACAAGCCTGATCGGTCACCAGACCGATCAGAGTGAATCCTGATCGGTCACCAGACCGATCAGGTAGCTCCCTGACCAATCAGGCTCAAGCCTGATCGGTCCACTTCTGAGTGAACAGTAACCGCGGAAATCAAATCCTAGGTCTTTAATCGGTCACCGGACCGTTCATGAACTGATCAGCGGGGGAACTCAACTCACTGTTTGCACCCTGATCGGTCACCGGACCGATCAGGAGCCAAGCAGTGAGGACACTGCCTGCTCCCTGATCAGTCACCGGACCGATCAGGAGCGAAGCAGTGAGGCAACGACCTACTCCCTGATCGGTCACCAGACCGATTAGGAGCCACACAGTAGGTTCCCAACCTCACTGTGTGCTCCCTGATCGGTCACCAGACCGATCAATCATCGCTGGATCGGTCACCAGACCGATCCACGAAGGAGCAGCGTGCCAACATCCCTGATCTGTCACCAGACCGATCCAGGGACTCGGACCTAGCCCTCCAAGCTAGGATTTCATCCAACCTAGCCCTCCAAGCTAGGGACGTGACCCTCTAAGCCAGAAATTTTTCACCTAACCCTCCAAGTTGGGACTTTTCACCTAACCCTCCAAGTTAGGACTTTTCACCTAGCCCTCCAAGCTAGGACTTTTCACCCAACCCTTCCGAATTAGGACTTTTCTAAACCTAGCCCTCCAAGCTAGGACCTGACCCTCCAAGCCAGGACTTTTCACCTAACCCTCCAAGTTGGGACTTTTCACCTAGCCCTCCAAGCTAGGACCTGACCCTCCAAGCCAGGACTTTTCACCTAACCCTCCAAGTTGGGACTTTTCACCTAGCCCTCCAAGCTAGGACTTTTCACCCAACCCTTCTGAATTAGGACTTTTCCAACACCTAGCCCTCCAAGCTAGGATTTTCCGCACCTAACCCTCCAGGTTAGGATTTTCCAACACCTAGCCCTCCAAGCTGGGATTTTCCATACCATGCCTAATCCCCGATCAGGACTTAACCATAATCATAATCATCAACCTAAACTAAAATCGATGTCAACACCAAAACAACAATCAGGGTCAGACTGCATCAACAGTTACCTCTTTTGAATCACTCATGTTGAATATTCGAAGCATCTCTTGAGTATATTTTGATTGGTGTACATGAATCTCATCTCGGGTTTGTTTGATTTCAAGTTCAAGAAAGAAAGTCAACTCTCCCACTAGACTCATTTCAAATTCACTCTCCATGTGTCTAATAAACTCATTTAAATAACCCTTGTTGTTTGAGCCACAAATTATGTCATCGACATATACTTGGGCTACAAATATATTGTCACCATCTCTACGTAGAAATAGTATAGGGTATATTTGGCCTCTAACAAAGTCTTTTTCAATTAGAAATGTTGACAACCGCTCATACGAAGCTCGGGGTGTTTGTTTAAGGTCATAAAGTGCCTTTTTGAGCTTGAAAACGTGGTTTGGAAATTCAGTACTCTCAAACCCCGGAGGTTGTTCGACATAGACCTCTTCTCTTATTAAACCATTTAGAAAAGTCGATTTGACATCCATTTGATATAGCTTGAAACCACGATGTGCTGCAAATGCAAGCATCAATCGGATGGACTCTAATCGTGCCACGGGAGCATAGGTCTCATCATAATCAAGGCCTTCAACTTAACTGTAGCCCTTGGCTACTAAACGTGCCTTGTTTCTTATGATTTCTCTCTTATGGTTCAATTTATTTTTGAAGACCCATTTGGTTCCAAAAATGGTGGTCTTCTTAGGTCTAGGGACTAAGTCCCAAACTTGACTTCTCTCGAATTGACCTAGTTCATCTTGTATGGCAATGATCCAATCGGGATCATTTAATGCTTCATCAATTTTTCTAGGTTCAATTTCGGAAATGAGAGCAACTTCCTTAGCCTCATTCCTAAAGAATGATCTAGTCCTAACCCCATGATGGATGTCTTCAACAATTTATTCTTGGGGATGACTAGAGGCTAATCTAGTTTGTCATGGTGTTGGTGGTGCTTCTTGAATGGTTTCACTAGACACCGGCTCAGCCTCAGGGTCCGGCTGATCTATGGGGTGTCTAGGCTCACCGTCATCGGATTCATCACCATCAATAACATTTGGACTTTCATTCAAACTAGGTCTCCTAAGTTCGAATTGGACTTCATCTTCTGGTTGTCCATTGGCTTTTGGAATTTCTTCAAAAACAACATCAGAAGATTCTTCAATTAATCTAGACTTCTTATTGTAGACTCGGTAGGCTTTGCTAACTAGGGAGTACCCGACCAGTATCCCTTCATCAGCCTTTGCCGTGAACTTTCCAAGGTGGTCCTTGGTGTTTAGGATAAACACCTTACAGCCAAACACCCTAAGATGTTTAACCGTAGGTAGTTTTCCAAACCAAAGTTCATGGGGAGTCTTACCTAAGAACCTATGGATGAGGACTCGATTTTGTACGTAGCAAGCTGTATTTACAGCTTCGGCCCATAAGTACCCCGGTAATGAGTACTCATTAAGCATGCTTCGCGCAGCCTCTTGTAAGATCCGGTTCTTCCTCTCTACAACACCATTTTGTTGTGGTGTTCTAGGAGTAGAGAACTCGTGTCTATACCCTCTATCTTGACAAAACTTTAAAAATCGTTGATTTTGAAATTCACCTCCATGATCACTTCTTATTGTCTTAATAGTTAATGATTTCTCATTTTCAACTCTTCTACAAAAAGAAATGAAAACATCTAAGGTTTGGTCCTTATATTTTAGAAAATAAGTCCATGTATATCTAGTAAAATCATCAATGATAACAAAATAATATCTACTTCCATTCAATGATATGATAGTGCTACAATCAAACAAGTCCATATGAAGTAAATCTAAAGTAGTAGATGTACTTACAGCGCTTTTACCTTTATGTGCAGATTTTGTTTGCTTACCCATTTGACATGCATCACAAAGTTTGTCCTTTTCATACTTGATGCTTGGTAAGCCACGAACTAATCCCTTGTTGGCCAACTTCTAGATATTCTTCATGTTCACATGTGCTAGTCTCCGGTGCCAAAGGGTGGACTCCTCTTCTTTTGACATGAGACACTTAGCAAAAGCATTAGTAGCACTTTTAAAGAAAACTTGGTAAATGTTATCTACTCTTGTTCCTACTAGTACCGTGTCAACATTGTCATGTTGTCTAACTAGACATTGACTTGATTGGAAATCAATTGTGCAACCCGCATCACACAATTGACTGACACTTAGGAGATTAAATGTCATCCCCTTGACTAGAAGGACATTTGAGATTCTAAGACATTCAGATATTTGAATGTCTCCTATTCATATGACCTTAGACTACCATTGTTACCAAATGAAACATTACCTCTACTTTTTCTTTGAAGTGTGGTAAACAATGATTTATCCCCGGTCATGTGTTTGAAGCATCCACTATCAACGAACCAAGTTGATAGATGCTCCCCCTCAATCACAACCTACACAATTCGAAAAATAGAAGTTTTAGGTACCCAAACTTTGGGACCTAAAGCACCTACTAAACAAGACTTAGGCACTCATGCCTTGACTACTTTTCTTTGGACTCTAGGTGTCTTAGATTGTCTAACATCAGTCCTAGACATTAAGGACACAAATGATGGTTCTTTGGGTCGGTAACCAATACCGGCCCTATTATAGACTGCTCTTTGGGCATTCAAGATCATGTCTAAGGTCTTTAAGCTTGTTGAGAACTTTTCAAGAACACTCTTGAGTCTCTCAACATCACTCTTCAATGATTTATTTTCATTTTCTAGCATCTCAACATGCAAATCATCTACGTCCTCATCCCTAGAGGATTTCAATTGTTCAACCTCAAATTTCAAAGATTTAATCTCATCCTCTAACATTTCAACATGTAAATCATCTACATCCTCATTCTTAGAGGATTTCAATTGTTTAACTTCTAATTGCAATGATTTAACCTTAATTTTTGACTTTTTCAACATATTGGTTAAGCATGCAATAGCTCTATAGCATTTCTCAAGTTCGGGAGTGGTTACCTCCTCATCATCCGAAGATGATGAAGCCGTGTTTGAGGAGTCAGAGGATTCATCACTGCTTTCTTCTCCCTCAATTGTCATGTGTGCAACATGGCGTGTGCTCTTCTCATCCTTCTCTTCATCGGATGAACTTGAGGAGGATTCATCCCAAGTGGCCTTCAAAGCCTTCTTCTTCTTCTTTGACTTTTCCTCCTTCTTCTTGGATTTCTCCTCCTTCTTCTTTAGCTTCGGGCATTCACTCTTGAAGTGCCGTTTCTTGCTACACTCATAACAAGTTACATTAGATTTATCAACTTTAGCTTCACTAGGATTACCTTTATCCTTGAAGCGTCGACTCCTTCTCATCATCCTTCTAACGAAATTGGTCATCTCGAAGGAGGAAGAGCCCCTGCCATCTTCCTCGGGCTCGGATTCGGATTCGGAAGAGGATGAAGATGAAGAGACTTCCTTCTCCTTCTTCTTCTTGTTCTTTTCTCCTGCAACTAAGGCAATCCCCTTCTCCTTGGGGCTTTTGTTAGCCATTTCATGTAATTCCATTTCACAAAACAAATCATCTAATTTGACAATTGATAAGTCCTTGGAAACTTTGTAGGCATCCACCATGGATGACCACAAAGCATTCCTTAGAAAGGCTTTCAACACATACCTCACAAGGTCGCGATTCTCGACCTTTTCATCAATAGAATGAAGACCATTGAGGACTTCCTTGAACCGGCTATGAAGTTCACTCACCGTTTCATTTTCCTTCATGGTAAGGTTTTGGAGTTGGTTGAGAAACAAATCCCTCTTGGCGATTCTTGAATCTCGGGTGCCCTCATGGAGTTCAATGAGCTTGTTCAATAAATCTTTTGCATTTGTAAATGGACCAACCTTGATGAGTTGGTATTTGTTCATGCCACATTGTAGGGTCACCACCGCCTTCGCGTCGGCTTCACTCTTCCGAGTTTGCTCTGCCGTCCAACGCCATGATTCTAGTTCTTTGCCTTCATCATCCTTTGGAGGGGTGAAACCCTCCTTCACAGCGAACCAAGTGTTGATATCCATCCTTAGGTAGTACTCCATCTTCGATCTCCAATATTGAAAATCTGCTCCATCGAAGAAGGGAGGTCGGGTAGTGGAAAAACCTTCTCTCAAAGCCATTGTAGTTGACTCTCGGTTGTTAATCCGTTTGTACAGAGCCCCAAGCTCTGATACCACTTGTTGGAACTTGGATAGCTAGAGAGGGGGGGTGAATGTAGCCAGACACTTAAACTTTAGCTCTTTTCAAATTTTCCTGCACTTAGATGTTTAGCAGCACAGCGGAAGCAATAGAAACAGAGTATGCAGTAAACTAAACCCTAAGTTAAGCACAAGCACAAAAACGCTAACAAGAGGTGGGCGATAACTTGCCCCTACTCTTTGGCGTGCCCGTAAGGTGGGCGATCCCTTGATCGTCGGCAGATCAAGCCCCGGAAAATCCAGATAAAAATGCAATCTCATTCTCGATGGAGTAACCTCTCCACAGTGTTTCGAAATGGATCAAAGATAAAGTACAGGAAACACAAGAAGGATCTTACTTAGCACTTAGAACCACAAGAACACAAGTAAACTTCTCCGAGCTCCACCCAGCGCAGATCTCATGCAAGACTCTCCTCTTCGTGACTTCTCGCTGATGGACTCAAGCTTCTTGTTTGCACCCAACAAGCCTTGACGAGGTGGCAGTTGAGTTCGTGATCCATTTCCAAAATATACTTGGGCGCGCGACACACTGCACTTCGTCGAACAATGAGCATCTCACTGGCCAGCAATGCACTGATTGATAGCAGCAAGAGCTCATCAAGCCAGTCACATCAGAAGAATTTTGAGCCGCAATATTCAGCATTGGTAGCAACAAGGCGCTACGGCCAGACGATTATGGTGCCAAGTTTTTCACTTCCACATAGGACACTATGGGGTCAGATGCTCAATATGTTGTTCAGGAATTTTTCTTGACAAAGAGATTGCTCAGACAGTGGAACCATACGCTCATTGCCTCAGTTCCAAAATCTAAACATTCTCCCCAAGTAATCGACTACTGACTGATCTCTTGTTGCGCAATCATATACAAGACTATCACAAAGATCTTAGCCTGCATATTAGCCAATGTAATGGGCAACCTACTTGACCCAGTGCAAACAACCTTTGTGCAAGACCATTCCATAGTTGAAAACTTACACTTAGCCCGTGAATTTCTAAGGAAGCAAGCTCGGAAAAGGATATCCCCGCGCTACATGCTCAAAGTTGACCTACAAAAAGCTTTTGACATAGTGGATTAGGGATTCATGCAAGAGGCACTTGTTGATTTTGGGTTTCCCCAGCAATTCCATGAATGGATAAAGGAATGCACCTCCATAATCTCATATTCTATCGACTTTAATGGCAGCCTGTACGATTTCTTTTGGGGGTAGCGTGGGCGGAGCCTAGGTGACCATTCATCTCCTTTACTCTTCAACTATGTCTTGAAGTATTTTCCAGATCCCTAAAGGAATTATCGAAGCAGTCTGGATTTCATTTCCACCCCATGTGTGTGGACACTAGAATACATGCTTGGCATATGCAAACAATTTGCTATTGTTCTCATGGGGAGATGAATCCACCATCACCCAAATTGCAAATTGTTTGAGGGACTTCGGCGACATCATAGGCTTGAGAGCTAACATGCTCATGTCTAATTTGTATTGTGCGGGAGTTGATACAAGGACCAAGGAAATGCTGCTATAGATCATAGATTTCCAGCAAGGGGCATTCCCGTTTCGTTATCTTGGAATCTCGCTAACCACCGAGAAGCTCGTTATCAACAACTACAACTCACTCATTGATGTAGTTGTGCGAAAAATGTCCTCTTGGGCAAAGCTCATGCCGTCATATGGGGCAAGTTGAAATTGGTGAAGATGGTGCTCCAAGGAGTGGAGTGTTTTTAGCTCTCAATCCTTCCCATCCTGACTAGCATCATAGACAAACTTTATGGCATGCATATGCATGTCCCTTGTGTGATCTATGAACCATCTCCCAATTTCCTAGGCCATCAATTTGCCTCTCCAAAGAGTAGGGCGGCTATGGAGCATGAGATTTATATGCTTGAAACTCTGCATTGCTTTACAAGATCTTATAGAACATTCAGCATAAAAGGGATTCCTTATGGGTGCGTTGGATATACCACCAATATCTCTAACGCACCGACATAGGGGGTGGCAAGCCAAAGCCTCTAATTCACCACTGATCAAGAGGTTTCAGCTGCAGGACCAGTTTGTGTAGCAAATGGGCAACCAAAGCAGCACCAACATGAAGCTCATTGACTGGTACATCTAAGAGAAGCAAGGGACAACCAAGGCTTATGAATTCTTCCGACCGAAATGGACCAAACAACTATGTGTCAAGACTCTGGAAGGCATATCTTCTGCCTAAGCATAGGTTTACATTATGGTTGCTTAGCCATGACAGTTTGTGAACAAAGGACCAGCTACTGTATGAGCCAGGTTAAAACTTTTCCATTGTGCCAACAAGCTGATGAATTAAGAGACTATTTTTTTTTAATGTTAGTTAGTGTGGAACCGTCGATAAAGATGAAGAGTTGGCTAGGTATCATCGATCTAGTGTTCCAAGATTGATGCACACCATCCAAAGACAATACCGAGGCAATATACGTCTTGTCAAGGCTCAACTTTTGGTTATCACATGCATGATCTACTTTTATGGCAAACCATGAATAGGTGCCAATGTGAGAGTGATTTATCCCGTATTAATAGAATGTTTCGCAGTACAGAGAGGCATGCCTATTGTTTCGTAGTCATCTAAAATCATATAATATTTACGGGTCACCCAAAAAAAAAATTGTTCTATGAGACAAGGAATTGACTTCCCTTGAATTAGAATATTTCGCGCAGATGAAAACATCACAAAAAAAAAAAACCATTGATTTCAGGAAGAAGATAAGAAAAGGGTTTGAATGATGGTGTTCTTGAAGGGATCTGAGAGGTGAACAATAAGGTTGTCGATCGGTCCCGCATGGGTGACGTTTGCTTGCACGAAAAAGCCAAGCATTGCAACCATCGCCAGCCTCCCTGCACCAGCGAACAGATTCATCTCTGTCTCAGTTGAAACTAAAGATTCATGAGTAACGAAAGCTTCCTAGTAACATAAGCTATGATTGTACCATTCTTGATTTCTTTCAGCTTCAATTCGCTTTTGTTCTCGATATCTTTGGCCAAGCCAAGAGGATCAAACAGTGGTCCTCCTGGATAGCTGCAGGAGTTACGGAAGAACCAACATCAACACCACCATCTGCGCATGATGAGACGAAAGGATAGTTCTTGTACACGAGTAAAAAGAGCAGAGCACCAACTGACCCGGGTTGAAGACCTTGTAATGCAGCTTCTATCCCCAAGAAGGTGCCTTCTTTGGCTTGGGATCCTGGTGCAATGAAATCCATGTACCTTTTGGTCTCCACAAATCTGCAAGATCATATAGGGAAGATTTAGAAATTTGATACTGTCGAAGATTTAGAGTGCGTTTTGAGTCTTACCCCATGAGTAGGAGTTGGACAATGAAAAGAGCAGGTGTACTAGCGAAGTCGAATTTAACAGCACCAGCTTCAAACCAGACGGGAATGTTACTGATTCCGGTTACACGCAATAGCTATAAAATGGCAGAAGGTACTTAACCGATAGCAGAGCATCGTTGAAGAATGTAAAAGTGGAGAGAAGAGTTTTGCATACGTCTGTGAAAAGAATGCCGGCGACACCGGCCATGGCGAAGCGACAGTGCACGAGCTCGGCCTGGACGTACCATCGCAGGCTATCGTGTTCCTTGCCGAGGCCCAGAGGGTCGAAGCCGAAGTCTCCGGCTAGACTGGAACGCGTGCGGCATCAGGAAGAGCAGCCGAGGAATTGAACGAGAAAGAAAATAAGAGTGAAAGAACAGACGTGCCATCGAGATGGGGAGGCGGATCGAGGCCGGGGAGCCACGTCGGGCGCTGCGGCTGCGCGCGGGCGAGGACGAGACGACTGGCCGCTGGTGGTGGACCGGGGGAGAGTGAGGGAGAAAATGGGACCCTTTGGCTGCTTCCGGAGAGAACGTTGAGGATAGTGGCGGCAGTTGTGAAAGTACGAGGAGAAGCTCCGGCGCGGACTCCGGCGGCCACCGTGGTTGAGACCGCGAAGGCCATCGTTCGTCGGAGCAATGGATAAGAAAGCAGAGTCTATTGGTCGACATTTTTGCCCACTGATATGTAAAAGAAAAAGTGGTCATGTTGCGTCTCGGTGGGCTGAATCGTATTCCAAGCCCATTTTCCCATGCCCATGAACATGAGTTTTTTTTTAGCTGAATTTAAAATGTAAAGTGCTTCAATTCAGTTGGAATATTTTCAAACAACTGTTAATTTGTAACCATATTAAGGCATAAGCTCGGATTCGGGATTCATCCCCAAGTGTATAATCTCGTGTTAAATTTCAAGAGCTCGCCTGTGCGTCACGCACAAATACCTCGATCGCAGCCTCGGGTCCGTCCGACATACCTCATCCCGTCAGATACGAATCAATCTGTTCGATCCATGCATTACTTAATGAAGCCAAGCCATCCGACTCCACTAGTCGACCGTACTGATATTGTCTCTCTCGTTAACGCACGCATCGCTCGCAGCTGCATTCTGCGTGCACACCCAACCGACCGGCCGGGTCACACCCTGTCACTGTCTTTACTCTCTTCTCTTTTTCGTTTTCTTCCCTCTTTAATTAGCCAGTAGATAATTAATTAATGGCGTCTGAGCACACTTACTCACCCAACATGCGCCAGCTGCGGCAGGCCGGCAGCTACGCTGCTACAGCTAAAAAAGCAAGAAATTAGCAAACTTCGTTCGGCCAATGCGTGCCCTGCCACACGCACGACAGGCAGCGTGCGGGCCCTCCTTCCTCCCCCCACGGCCACCTTCGCTGTCCTGTCCTCCTTTTAGGCTTTCAAAGCTGCCAAGTGCCACCGTTACAGGAAATGAAAAGGAGCGCACGCACGCTCTCGATTCTCACAATTTCGGGGCGTGCAGATGTGCTAGCAATGGCGACGGATGATGGGGGCGGGCGGGCGCGTGTGATTGTGCATCGCCAGCGGAGCCCAGCTCAGCGGGAAGGCAGTAAGACAAAGCAGAGGAACAGTGTGGTGCGGTGGCATGCAACACGAACGCCCAACCGCCCTGCCAGACGATGAACCCTCGGAGCCAACCCTCTCGTGCGATGGAACCATAATAGGCGTCGCTTGCTGTTGATTAATTAATTAGGGTATTCGTTAGACTCCAAGCAAGTATATTATTGCATCAATTACTCGGTCTTTTTTTTTCAAGTTTTACAAAGTTGTATATTGAAAATTCTAAGTAGCGTTCTTAGAGAGTGTTTGGTAAAAGTTATACTTAGCATTTCTTAGATTTTAGTTACATAAAAATATTTTTGAATGTTATGAATTGAGAATGCCAAAGTGTGTTTATAATTTGAGCTCTGATACGTTCAAGGAAAAAATTTATAGAAAATTTTAAGGAATATCGTAACAGTCAACATGCATACGTCCAATTGCCTCTCTGACATCGTTGGCGGCCTCCAATTGCCACCTCAAATCAAACTATACCTGGGGGCACGATAAACCCATCAAATATCGCTGTAATTGCGATGTCACGTCATTCTTTGAGATTTTCCTTGATTTTTTTCCTTGAGCATAACATTTTTCTTATAATTTTTACTCACAAGCTACAAATAAGAATTTGATTTTTTTTCTTACTCCTATTTTATTTAGCTTATGGTCTAAAATTAAAAGTTGATATTTATATCCCTATTAAATTATCATTTTATATAATTACCATCATACTTTTTAAAATTAATATTTTAGTTTTTTATATCGTTTATATTTTTAGAATTTTTCATACATATTCTTATGTCTTTATATAAATTTTGCCATTTTTATATTTATATTTTTATTAATTTTATATATTTATTCAAATATTCAAATTATAAAAAAATAATTTTGCTATAATATTCAAAATATAATAATAATTATATAAACATATTATTAACAGTGTATCAAAATTATATTTAGATAATTAAAAAAGATTAATACATATAGTTTAAGAATATTATTGACCTTTAATTAAAAATTAAGTTTAGAAATAATTATTCATCTAATACTAAACTTTATCTTGTATTAGCTATTAACTTTTATTTTAAAACACTTCATACTTTAACTTTTTTGTTAACTTTAAAATAATCTTTATAAGAATCAATTTTAAATATGTAAAAACTCTCCCAACTACTCTCGGATCGAATTCTATATTGTGAAATATATATACGGACGGTTGGATAGGTCTTCCTAGCTAAATTGAGTTTTTTTTATTGTAAACGGGTAACAAATAAACTTTTATTTGAGAAATTTTAAGATAAACAAATTAAATTTTATCTCATTTATCTATCAAATTCTTTGAATTCATTTTTTATAAATTATTATATATATATATAAATAGTTAATTCTGTAACCTCCATTGTTAAAATTAGTGATGGAAATATATTTTTCATTGCTTGGTTGGCGCTAATTTATGATAATTACGGAAATAAATTTGGTCATTCATTTTTACTAAATTTTGATAGCACCTCCCATATTTGAAAGATTTTATCTTATTTATACAATACATTCATAAATAAATTTAGTCAACAACACATCTCTAATACAAACACATTTACGATACATTAACATTGACAAACACAAATATTCACAAATGCAAACACATTAGGAACCACAATAATAGATTCCTAATAGATTTAAATCTAATTCACAAACACATTCACAATACAAACATAATCATGATACATACATGATTCAAGTGATCAATCTTATTCAACTTCATTACATCAAACTCAAATATCATAAACTCACAACTCATTATCTCAATCTACGATACATGCACATGATTAAAATACAAATATATCGTAAGTATAATACGATAGATTATTTTAAAAAAACAAACACATAATTAAAATTACATTTATAGGTTTTTGAAATGATCATCTTTCTTAAATATGAATGTAAAGTTAAATTATTTATTAGAAAATACAAAACTAAAGTTAAACTACTTATCAGAATAAGTGCCTTAATGATAGTATCTAAACTAGTTCCCCACTGATTTTTTATCTGCATTGTTTCTAAAAAAAATATAATACAATTAGAGAGACATATAGTATCAAAATTAGCAGAATTATCTTATTTTTTATAAGTGATAAATCAAAAAGTTAAATTGAAGATTGACATGCCTCAAAAGCTACTTATCTGGGTCTTGACTCTCCTATGAGTTAAAATGATGTAGTATTTGATAATTAAGAGTCTATTTATCTATAAATTCTTACATTTGCCCCCCCCCTACTAATGTTTTGACTCGATCTTCTATCTACTACTCACCACTAACTCGACATTGCTCTAATGTTATGACCTGATCCATCAATTCTTGATTTTTTGTCTTAACGCTTACATTTCAGTAAATAAAGAAGAACCGGGATGACCCCTAAGCCTAGGAGTCATCGCACAATCATTTGCTATTTTTGCCTAGGAGTCAAGGCCATAGAGGGAGTTCTTTCTCCTACCACTAACAATGTCATAATAGATATCATCTAGTACATCGTCTAATAGAGTCTGTAACTCCTCTCCTCTATAACAAGCTGAGACACCTAAGCAACTCAATAGTAATTTTATCCTATGTAAAAATAATATTATTAATATCAAATACACAATTAATAAAGCTAATAATTATTAAATGTAAACAATAATAAAGTATTAGTGTCTTACGTCAATAGCCCCTAGGGCATAGTCGAGTTGATCACCACATGGTAAACAAAGTCGTACCTTTCATTAGGCTAAAGAGGCAACCGCCTCAGGACCCAATCTAGGAAGGGGATCATTTTTTTCAATTTTTTAAATATACCTCCAAAAATGAAAGGTACGGATCCTCCAATTTTAAAAAGTAAGGGTATTTTTATATATTTAACCTTCATTATCTTTCCTTTCCTCCCAAACAATATAATATATGTTACGTTAATAAATCTTCCCTCCCTTCCAAACAAGAAGAATATAGATACTTTTTTCTCCTCCCTTTCCCTTCATTCCCCTCATTTCCCCTTCCGTTAATGAACCTTCCCTCACCCCATCTAAACAGAGGCTAAATGACCGCTAAATCCTATTCTCATGGCTTCGAGGCACACACCGATGCAGGACTCTTCTTTGAACGTAATTTTTTCTCCGACGTTCTTTCCACGGATCCACCGAACAAGAGGTAATCATAATCTTCTTCTCCAACATTGTTCTTCATCTTTCAACAAATGGCAGCATTTGCATCCTAATCACGTAATGGTGTTACAGTAGTTGTTCACGAGACCTAATTGTGCGCGCTGATTTCTCACGGTGGCTGTCGAACATAATACGGGTCGGTGGTCAACAATCATTCGCTTGATCTAATCGGGCGACACGATGGTTGTCACACGCAACACTGGCCACTTTTTATTACTGCAAAAAGTGACACTTTTTATTATTCGCTTCAGGCCATGTCGAACATAGGTACGTCTCTGATGGAAAATGTACAAAAATGGACAAGGAAAAAAATACTCTCCCATGTGGTGGCCCGCTTGATTTCCTGATCTACTTCTCTACAAATAACAGTGGGGTCGACTGTGTGGGGTGCCTGAGATCAGCGTATGACCTTTTGCAGAAATAGTGTCTGACGTCTATAGTCTTTGATCAATCATTGACAAAGGTATCATCCTTCATTTTGTGTGTATTGTGAAATATCTCTCAACAAGTTGAACGTATCTGTAAAGTATCAGCATGTATACATAAATATTTTTATAAAATAAAATAATTTCAATGGTAATAATAAACAAATTCTAATATAATTTGATAGTAGACTTATCAAGTCTATTGCATATTCTATAATAGATCATAATCCAACCATATATTTTGTGGATCTAGTGGTTAGGCCAACGACCTTAGTGTTTCTATTGTTTCTATTATTTCAAGTAGTCGATGAATTCTGTTGTCAATACTCTATAGCCCAAATGTTCTTCCATGCATCCCAAATATCATTTGGTATATGAGATGGTCTTGTTCCCTTCTTTCTCCTCTTGTATAACAAATCCTTGTAGAGTTTGATACAATAATTGTCCCATATTTCTTTAAATTGTGTCTTGTGTCCTGATCCCAAATATATTTTTTCTACCACAATATTAAGAAAATTATTATAAAAAGATATTATATTATTCAATATCAATAATATTCAAATTACTTACTCAAAATTTCATATAATAAAAATCTTTAAGATCTTGGCTTCTATGCCTTCATATAGCATCAGAAGTGTACTAATGCTCTCTAAATTTTTTTGCTAAGGAGCTACATTATAACCATCGGGAGTAAAACTATATAAATTTTTTTATTTATTAAAATAATAAATAAAAGATTAGATGCATTTGAATTACTAATAATATTAATACTTGTCAATCCTTCACGAGCCTCAGAATAATCTAGCCATCATGTACTGCTACAATATCAGACATGATGATATCTACAAAATTATAATAGAACACATACATATGCCAAATAATAATCAAATCAAAATAATAATATCTAACAAGGTAGAACTAGTGAAAATTACATATGAAAAGCAATATCATACTTACCATTTAATCATCATTACAAAATAACTAAGCATGCATATAGTTTAAACTTAAGTTAAATTAAATCATTAAATAATCATTCATGATATACCACAAATCGATGCACAAAGAATTTAGCTAGAGTCTCTCAAAAAAATATGCCTAAAAAAATAACATATGCATAAACAACATTATGAACTCAACAATGAAATACAAATGTGTTTAAAACAATAATTATTTCTCGAGTTCCACGCCCACCTAACAAATACCAAACTCTTGGCTAGCCAAGCTAGCAACCAGGACTAGCTGAGCTCACGGTCGGCCAAGCTCACGATCGACTAAGCTCAAGCCAGCCAGCAAAGGCCAGCCAAGATCGCGGCTAGGATTGAGGCGTGCCTACCTCGTGACCTTGCTGAGGCAACAACCGAGGTTGCACCCGGCCTTGCGGCCATCCTCGCGGCCGAAGCACGCCTGAGATGGTGATTGTTGCACCTCTCTTGCCCGATCACCTCACCGCACCGAAATCAAGCCGGAGAGGGGAAGGGAGAGAAGAGGAGCTCACGGTTGTCGCCAAAGAGAAGAACAAAGATCAACAAAGGTTGAGGTCAAGTGGTGAAGAGAAATTGGGATTTTAGGGTTACAGGCGTGTGCAAAGGAAAAGGTCAGAGATCAAAATTTTAGGAGTTTTAGCAACCGAAAAAATTTTTAGTTGCTAATTTAGCGATTGAAACATTATTTCGATCACTAGTAATTGAAATTAATTTCATCATTAATTAGCGACTTAATAAATTTCGTCGCCAATTAACGATCAAAATAATATTTCGGTAGCTAAAACTACGACTAGCTTAAATTCCGTGTCTAATTTTGTCAGGATTTCCAACATTGAAGGGAGACTCTCTATGTGGCTATTATATATCTTGTTTCCTACGATATCTCCACTAGATCCAATGCCACTCGACCTCAATATTATCATCACCATGTCCAATCTTGCCCGTAGGGCATAGCCGAGTTGATTATCACATATTTATAGAATTAAGGGTCGAATCCCGATAAAACTCGAGGAATTACGATTATATGTGATGATGAATTTCAATTTCCTGATTTATTTCTCAATGATGTGAAATAATCATGGGAGAGTCAGGGTGATGATTTTTTTTATTGCATAATCATCATGTTTAATGCCCAATCTCGTAGACCCCATCAATCTCACCTCCTATAACATCCTATATCTTTTCTCACACATTTTCACAGGATCGACTGATGGTTAGTGTTGAGGTAATCTATGGTCCGTGGGACCATGTGTTTTGATGTTTGACAAAGGGTTTAAGTTAGGTTTGTTGGAAACCGGATGGCTAGAGAGGGGGGTGAATATAGCCAAACACTTGAAACCTTCTGCACTTATGAAATTTCTGCACTCAACCTTATCAGTAGCACAGCGGAAGAAACGAATGGAAACAAAGCAGTCCAGAAACCAAAAACAGAAAACGAATGCAAGCAGACACAACTAGCAAGAACGCTAACAAGGAGGGTTTACAAGGTTCGGGGATAACTTGCCCCTACTCCTTGGCGTGCCCTTAAGGTGGGCAATCCCTTGATCGTCGGCAGATCAAGCCCCGGTGTTTACCGGATATAAAGCAACCTCCTTCTCGGTGAAGAAACCTCTCCACAGCATTTCAAACAA
The DNA here is from genome assembly GCA_024364735.1 of Boesenbergia rotunda. Taxonomy (NCBI): domain Eukaryota; kingdom Viridiplantae; phylum Streptophyta; class Magnoliopsida; order Zingiberales; family Zingiberaceae; genus Boesenbergia; species Boesenbergia rotunda. Next base: position 211,110 of record JAGFNQ010007448.1, read on the forward strand.
GGATATAGATTTAAGCTTAATGAAACACAGAGAATACTCTTACTCAGCACTTAGCAAGGACAAGAACACAGCAAGCTTATCCCGAGCTCCACCCAGCGACGATTTCACGCAAGGACTCCCTCCTTCGTGTAGACCCGACCACGGGCCGGTTGGCCCGTTGACCCGGTTCGCCGGGCCGAACCGGAACCGGCCCGGCAAGATGCCGGGCCGGTTCCGGTTCCGGGCGCCAGAACCCGTGAACCGGCGGTTAACCGCCGGTTCCAACGGCACTGAACCGGCGGTTAACCGCCGGTTCAGTGCCGTTTGAGTTTTTTTTTGTTTTTTTTTTTTGTTTTTCTTTGGACGGATGAGATCATTTGACCGTTTTTTGATCAATGGCTAGGATTTAGTGACCGTTATGATCCGAACTCTATAAATAGAGAGCTCATTTCATCATTTTCACTCACAAAACTTCTCTTCTCTCAATCTCTCATTCTCAACTCTCTAACTCTCAACTTCTCTTCACGTTCTTCATCGACGTCGACGATAATGGAAGGAGGTCACGGAGGCGGACGCGGAGCTTCATCATCTCGATCTCGGAGGGGAAAAGAAATTGCATACAAGGATCCCAACCTTCAAATTCAATCCACCGATGATGAGACCGAGGCTCAGCCCCAATGCCCTCCGATCCCCGAAACGCAAGGAAGTACCGATGCGATTACTTCTAAGGTTCGGGATAATGCTCCTTTAAAATCGTCTATTTTTACTAAACATTTTGAGAAAGTCACACTTCCGTCGGGAGAAATGCGTGCAAAATGCAAGCATTGTAATGCTTCCTACAAATTCCAAGCCGGCGGCGGCTATGGGTCGTTGAAACGACATGTAGAAACGAAGCACCCGACGGAATATGGGCTTGACCGCTCTCAAACACAATTATCTAGATTTTCTAGCGGTAGTAGTACTGATTCTGGTTTATTTTTATATTCAGATAATAAATTAAGAGAATCATTAGCTAAATTTGTTTCCGTAGAACATCTTTCTTTTAGTTTTGGAGCTAAATGCACATTTGAAGATTTGTGTAAAGAATCTCTTAATCCTGCTGCTAAACGTGTACCTAGGACTACACTAACTCGTACAATTAAAAGATTAGTAAAACAAGGAAAAAAGAATTTAATTGAAGAATTTAGTAAATTAAATAATAAAGTTTCTTTATGTTCCGATATTTGGAGTGATCATTGGCAAACTCATTCTTATATGGGTATAACATGCCATTGGATTGATAACTCTTGGATCCTTCAGAAGAGATTATTAGCTTATAGAGTTTTTGATGAATCACACACTGCTCATAACATTGCACAATTATTACACATAGTTTTAGAAGAATATGGATTGACTCATCAAATCTTTTCAATATCATTAGACAATGCTAGTTCTAATACCGCTTCAATAGATGAATTAAAATTTATTTGTCAACCTGTCATTGGTGGTTTATTTTTTTATATTCGTTGTGTATGCCATATTTTAAACTTATGTGTTCAAGATGGATTAAAACTTTTACAAAATTATATTCAACCAATTAGAACCGCAATTTTATATTTATGGTCTCATCCATCTATGATGAAACAATGGGGTAGATTTTGTAAAGCTAATGGAATGCGACCAAAAAAATTTCCACGTGATGTTCCAACACGTTGGAATTCAACATATCAATTATTACAAGATTCTTTTCAATATAAAGATTTATTATGTTTATTTTTTGCACAAAATAGTAATACCAATATATATTTATTTTCACAACAATGGAATATTTGTAGTAGTATTTGTGAAATTTTAAAAGTTTTTAACGATGCAACTGAACAACTTTCTGGTGTTTATTATCCTACTGCTCATTTAATTTTAGTAAATTTTTGTAGTATAGTATTAATATTAAATGAACATGTAAATGATGAAGCTTTAACTTTATGTATAATAGCTATGAAAACTAAATGGGAAAAATATTTTTATTTAATTCCTGAAATTTATTTAATTGCATTTGCTTTAGATCCTAGATTTAAATTAGAAGTTTTACAAGAAATGCTAACTTTATATTATGACGCATTAATTCCTATTAAGGATTCTTCCTCTCCGGATCCAGCTAATATTGTATATAATATTAGAAATTATTTATATGATCTTTATAATCAATATTATGTTAAATATGGAACACAAACTAATATTTCTGAAACACAACAACCTACTACTACTAATTTAAAACTTACAAAAGCCCAACTTTTATTAAAAGAACGGACGAAACGTCCACGAGGATCCTCAAGTTCCACACAGGAACTTGAGAATTATTTTACGATTTCTTTTGATTTTAATGAAGCAGATAGCGAAGACTTCGACATCTTGAAGTGGTGGTCACAGAAGGCTCAAAGCTTTCCCGTTCTCTCCGTGATCGTAAAAGAAATTTTAGCTTCTCCAGTGTCGACTGTTGCTGTGGAGCAGACGTTCAGTGCCGGCGACAACATATTAGATGAACGACGATCAACCATGTCTCCCGACTCATTGGAAGCTCAAGCATTACTTGATGATTGGACCAGAGCCGAAAAGCGAATCCAAGGAATGCAACTTTCAGAAGATGAAGTCGAAGAATTTGATACCGAAGGAACAAATACAACGGGAACGGGAGGAAATACAAGTGAGTGAGAAATGTAAAAATGTAAAAGGGTAAAAATGTAAAAGAACTACGTGGGCTTTGATTCCCCTATACCCTAAGGGGATACGTAGGCAACTTATATAAGTGCAAGCCCTTTTTTAATAAAATTTATTTTTTTTTATTTTAATTTTTAATTTTTTTAATATAATAATCTTGAACCGTGCCGAACCGTGGCGAACCGTGAACCGGACCGTGAACCGGCGGTTCCGAACCGTGAACCGTAACCGTCTTGGGCGGTTAAGGTTAAGGGTCGACCTCCCATGAACCGTCGAACCGGCGGTTCCGAACCGTCGAACCGTCGGTTCCGAACCGTGGTCGGGTCTACCTTCGTGTCTTCTCACTGTTGGACTCCAAGCTCCTTGTTCCTTCCTCCCAGCACTCACGTAAGAGTTGGTTGCTCCAAGAATGCAATTGCTTGCTCAAGGTGATGACAACTTCAGAAACACAGCAAGTAAGTTGTGGAGAAACACAAGGCGCGGCCAGAAACCAGTATTCGAACTCTGCTTCCACGAAGCCTTCTTCCACCCTTTTTGTTTCTGCACTCAGCATCAGGTGACAGTCTCCTGCAGCCTCCAGCTGCTTCCCTACCAACGACAGCTATCACTGAACCCTCCCTGGACTTCCTGAGCTCCCCTCAGCCAAGCTCCAGTCAGCAGCTCAGTCTGCAGCTCCAGCCGTTGCAACCTGAAATGGAGAATGGACAAACCTGCTCTAAGGAAAGCCTCCATTGACTTCTCCTTGAGTGTTTGAATCCTCCCCTGTCACCTGCAGCTTAATCAGAGTGTTAGAGAAGCATATCACACAGTAAATCAAGTATCAGATATAAGCAGCAGAGAATCGGATATGGTCAGGCGCGATCAGAGCGTCTGACAGTGCAATTTGAATTAAAGTGATCGGTCACCAAACCGATCAGAGAGCCTCCTGATCGGTCACCAGACCGATCAGGCTGGGTCCAGACCGGTCAGGATCCGTCCTGATCGATCCCCAACGCTCAATCAGAAATCGCGATTTCTTCGAGATTCTCCTGGACCGATCACCAGACCGATCCCAGGTTGTGGATCGATCACCGGACCGATCCACCTCTAATTTAGGCGATTTCTGAGTTTGCAGTCCAAACCTCCTAATCGGTCACCTGACCGATCAGAGGATCTCCTGATCGGTCACCAGACCGATCAGGCATCGTCCTGATCGATCTTAGTGAGGAACCCGCGAAGCTGAATCGTTCTCCTGAACGATCTGCACAGTGATCCTGATCGGTCACCAGACCGATCAGGAGCAGTTCAGCAAGGGAACTCAACCTCACTGTTCGCTCCCTGATCGGTCACCAGACCGATCAGGAGCCAAGCAGTGGGTGAAACGAATACCCCCTGATCGGTCACCAGACCGATCAGTCATCGTTGGATCGGTCACCAGACCGATCCACGAAGGAGCACCGTGCCAACTCCCTGATCGGTCACCCGACCGATCCAGGGGCTCCAACCCAGCCCTCCAAGCTAGGGTTTCATCCACCTTAGCCCTCCAAGCTAAGGATTTCTCACCTAATCCTCCAAGTTGGAAATTTGCACCTAACCCTCCAAGTTAGGACTTTTCACCTAGCCCTCCAAGCTAGGATTTTTCACCCAACTCTTCCGATTAGGACTTTCCAAACCTAGCCCTCCAAGCTAGGACCTGACCTTCCGAGCCAGGCCTTTTTCACCTAATTCTCCAAGATGGGAATTTGCACCTAACCCTCCAAGTTAGGACTTTTCACCTAGCCCTCCAAGCTAGGACTTTTCACCCACCTCTTCCGAATTAGGACTTTTCACACACCTAGCCCTCCAAGCTAGGATTTTCAACACCTAACCCTCCAGGTTAGGATTTTCCAACACCTAGCCCTCCAAGCTAGGATTTTCTATACCATGCCTGATCCCCGACCAGAACTTAATCATAATCATCATAATCAACCTAAACTAAAATCGATGTCAACATCAAAACAACAATCAGGGCCAGACTGCATCAACAAGGTTTACCCTTGTATTTGATATGTGTATATGAGCATGCAAGTTTTGCAGGATACACATAGACTCAGCTTAATGGATTCGGGTCCGATGAAGGATGGTGTGTCCGAGGGACTGTGGACAAAGCAGGAATGATGAGCCGAGGGAAGCGCACTTTGAGGCATATGTGAATGATGACATGTGGAGACGAGTCACGGGCTTATATGGATCCGAGGGACGAGAGCCAAAGTCGAAGAAGGCTAGAAGACAACAGGTCGAGGTTGCAAGAAGAGTCAAGTGAGTCGTGAAGGTCTGAGTGCTAAGTGAACTGTACTCGGGAAAGGAAAGGTTTAGGGTTTGGGTAGTCGACTGATCTTCTGTGCAATCGACTAGTGTCGTCTGGAATTTGAACGTTGGTCTATAATGTTCGAATTCGGTTGGAGTAGTCGACTGGTAACGGCTAGTTCGGTCACGAGCTCTATTTAAGGGAACTCGGTTTACCTGACTAGGATTGACTAAATTGGCTTTGTTTAAAGGTCAATTAGTAGTCTTGGTGCTCAGGTGTGCTTGCGAGGTTATGGCGAGATTTCTTCACCCACAAGGAGCTACACCAGCTAGCCGGAGGCTTTTCGGGGACTCATTCACAGACGGATCGGGATCGTCCACCTTACGGGCTGTCATGGAGTAGAAGCTTTATTTCCAAACCACGTTAAATTGGTTTGTCTCTCTTATTGTTAGTTTTAGTTTATATTATTTTGCTTGCGCAACTAACACATGTTGGAAGAGAGACGACAATTTGGGGGCAACGTCTATTCACCCCCTCTAGCCGGCCTACGATCCTCTACAGTTAGTATGTGGGTGTTGTGACATTAAGATCTGAAGGTCAAAACCTAACAAAGTCAGTGTGTCTGTTCTCCCATGCGCTAGCCATAACATCCGGATAGTAATCCCCATAATTTACTTTCTTCATCTTAGTGCTAAAATAAATTGATGGAGACATTGAAGGTGAGCGAATCACTTTTCCCACCTATATCCTTTCTCTCGTTCCATTTTGTCTTATTCCTCTTATCTGCTCGAAGTATATTTCCAAAGTCAACTCTTGAGATCGGCATTCATTCTCCAACTGTATACATAGATTTAGATCATCCACGAACTGCGAAATTCAACAACGGCTAGCAATTTCAATTGTTCTGTGAAAAAAAGCCTTCCACTCGCGTTGCGATAATAATCAGAGAGAATGATAATACATGTATATTTACCACAATGTGCCTCTTGCTCCTTCACATTGTCTTTAGATTTTAGACGCTGTCTAAGTTTTGTAATAAGTTAGAAAATAAAACAGAAAACATAAACGAAAAGACACAATTTTGAATCTGGACACCGCCTCTTAAGATCGGGCCACCGCCTTTGCGAGCTTCGCCACCTGGAGCGCGATGGCAGGCGGTAGCTTCACCGCCGACCGTTCCCCCTTCCCCCTTCGCCGATGGGGCTCGATGCCCAGCGCGTCGGAGACGTCGTCGGGGCTCCACCCCGCCTGGCGGAGTGAATCTGAGCAGCGGCTCGCCTTCACGAGCAGCGCGTCGAGCGCCGCCTCGGGGTCGACCAATATTCCAGCCGTAGCGTCGCTCTCGTCGCCGCCGTCGAACACGATGGAGATAGGTACGTGGACCATCTCCTGGACGTCCGATTCGCCCCAGCCGCCTTGCCTCAAGACAGAACCGATGCCGTCCAAGTAGCCCCCGACCCAGTCCGGCAGCCTTGGAGTGCGGATCTCCACGAACCGATCCGGATCTGGAGGCGGCGACGAAGAGTAAGAAGAAGAGGAAGCGGACGACGACGAAGGAGAGGAGTTACGGTGGCGGCGATCGGAAGCGGCGTCGCTCCAGAACTCGATCCATCGAGCGGCTTCGAGGTTGGGGAAAGGGGAAGTGAAACTCGGGTGCGGAGAAAATGCGGAATGGCGCTGGAAGAAGTCGGCCACGTCGAGGGCGCAGCAGAAGATACGGGAGTCGTCGACGTAGAAAACAGGGTTCCCGGCGAGACAAGGGAAACAGGGGAGGTAGCAGCGGCCGAAGATCGGTATCAGTAGCGGCGCGCGGCGCAGAGCGGCACGAGCTCGGCGGAGTGCCCGGGCAGGCTCGGCAGGGCGGGAACCCCATGAGTGCGGCCACAAGGAGCCGCGGGCGACCTGGAGAGCGGCCGCGGCGCGAGGGAGGCGAAGCAGGAGCCCTGAATCGGGGGCGCCGCGCCAGTCCGGAAATCCGGGGCCAGAGGGGAGCGCGAGCGCGAGGAGGGCGCGGAGGTCCGGGGGGAAGCAGAAGGCGAGGTCGGCCTCGAGGCGAGAGAGATCCGGCTCGGAGAGTCCCGGGCGGAGCGGGACGGATGCGTCGAGGAGGTGGGAGAGGACGTTCTCGGCGAGGGGGCGGAGCGAGAGGACGCCAAGGCGGTGGGTCGTGGATGAAGCCGCGTGGGCAGTGGCGGCGCGGGCAGAGAGGCGGCGAAGGCCAGCGGCGTGAGCCGGGCCGAGGGCGCACATTCGACGATCGACGTCCACCATGACACGGCGGGCAGGGCGATGCTTTTGAGTTTCGAGGGCAGTTGGCAGCGAGCCGAGCGCGTGTGGATCAAGAACATGCACTTGCTCTTTTAAAGGCAAACAGAGGCGAGCTACATCCACATTCTCTTGCCCATTTTTCTCTATTTAGGATTTTAAAAAAAACAAACAAAAGATGCAGTGCTTTGGACGATACAGAGTAATTATTACTCACTAACTCCTTCGACAACTCTATCCTTAAACAATCTTGATGATATTGTTCACCTCTCTAAGATAGACAGTCAGTCCTACACTCCCCAACCTCCGGTAACATTTGGTGTCCACTCGTGAGCTACCACATGATTGAGCAAGGATGGATCGAACTACTTAACTGTGCCACCAAGGATGGATCGAACTACTCTCCTACTCAATCATGCAACGACAAGGCTTCCTACGATCTCTTATCTTCAAAGCTTGTAGAAGACATCCTTGTTTGTAGCCAAATAAGGAAAAACATATTAGATTTTTTCACCGAATGTTAATTTAATTTCCAAGGATATATCTTTTTATTTTTCTTTCTTTGAATTAGAAGTTAGAGCACAAGGCGGAGTTCACCCGAGAAACTAATAATAAAAGCACACAGTCTGAAGCCTTTGACATGAATAAGGCATGGACACACCATGCGAGTTAACTGATGGCTTCATTTATCTCACTGTCTTCCTCATCTTTGAATTCACGCGTAGCATGAGAACGAAGACTCCCCGCTTTGCACGTGGAATCACGTGCGTTACCTTGCAAGATTGAATTCCGCCTCAAAATTTAATGAATTCTTGCTGAAGAAGGTTGTCATTGTTAATTTCATGCAGTTTCCCTGCATTATATAATATATAACAGGGAAATCCGAAACAGAGTGAAAAGTTTTAAAAAAAAAAAAAACTTGAGATAAACTTGATAAAAGATGAGCTGTTATGATGACGTTTATGATTCTTAACTGATGGTATTTAACAGCACTTATGAGTAGCCAGTAACATGATGTCCTACATGTCTTCTTTGGACAATGGAGGCCATCGTCATCTTGTAGCTCAAGGTCTGAACATGGTTTGAACCTTTCAGTGTGAAGACAAAAAGGACATGAACAGCTGCTTCAAGGCATTACAACGTTGAAAAAGGTGAGCATGGTTTAGTCATTGATATTAAATAATGCAAAAAGCTTACTTGTTATTCAATTGAAGACCAGATGCCAATCTCTAACATGCCTCATTGGAGAAAATAGAAGCAGTGTTCTTAGACAGCTTGCTACTGAAACAATGACTGACACGTTGATTAGTGATCCAACTGCTACAATTCAGTAGTTTAGCAGCACTAGAGGGATGATTAAAGAAGTACTGTATTGTGTTTCAACATTGATAGTTACTGTTATTATCCGTCGTTGATTAGGAGAGGAAATTTAATTTCGCTGCTAGAAGACGTCAGCAACTCATCTTTGGGTGACGAAAATAATCAGTTGCTAATTGGGCGACTGATTAAGGACGAATATTTCTATCGCTAACAGGTTTTTTTAGTTATAGAAGTACTGTGTTATGTTACAACATTGATATTTTAATTATGACGAATGGATAACTACTGTTACTATAGCAATCAATCAATTTGAAACCAAATATGTTTTGCTTTTAGAATAGAGAAGATAGTTTTTTATCCATAGCAATCAATCAAGTTTGTGAAACGTACCAGATAATGTTTTGGTTTTGGGACAAACAATATATATTAAGAAAGAGGTTTGTTGATATGTCCAAGGATGGAAGAGTATGAAGCATGGCAATAGGCATTATTAGACGTGGTAGGAGTAGTGTCGCTATCAGCTAACACTCACATACTGATGTTGTGAATTCAAGTAGCCCATGCGCGCTCCGTACGGTTAAAACTCATTTGACGGTAAAATAGGAAAAAAATTTCAAACAAAAACTTTTTTTTTAATTCATTCTCCTTATGAGATTTTAATTTTTTTTCGCTTCTCAATCTCTCTTTTTTATTCTCTAATATTTTTTTATTAGAAAGTAAAAAAGAAAAATTAGGAAGTGAAAACAAACAAAATCTCATGTGGGGAGTGACCCAAACAAAACTTTTATGCATGGGAATTTTTTAAAAAATTTCCCTCATCTTAAACTATCAGTCAAAGTCATAATAAAGTCGAATATAACCTAAAAAAAATCTGACTCACCTCAAATGTTTAGATCTGATTAAATCAGCCCAACACACTCATCCAAAGAAATAGAGTCCGCAAGAGACAAGCTTCGGTCTCAAATCCGAGCATCATGTCTCAGTCTCAACTACCAACATATTCCATGACTTAGTCTCGGTCTCGGATCCCAACATCCTATATTGATATCAGCTACTAACATCCTCCATGACTTAGTCTCAATCTCGGATCCTATGTCCTGTTTCGGCCTCAGCTATTGACATCCCCAATGACTCAATCTTAGATCCTATCATTCTATCTTGGCTTCCGTTATTGGCATCCTTCGTGCCTCTGTCTTAGGTCCTGGCAACCTATCTCGGCTTTAGTTGTCAATATCCTCCACACCTCAATCTTAGATCTTGACATCCTGTCTCAGCTTCAGTTGTCGATTTCATCTATCCATAAAGTCACTCAACATAGACCTCATTTCTTTATCCTCGTATCAGGCTTACACCCTCATATCAGGCCTACACACTATGTTGGCATACAACCACCTAATCAACAAAACTATCTCCCTACAAATATTCTAGAACACATGACCCCGGATAAATGAAGAGACGGTTATGAGGTTGTTAAATCTGATCTCCTACATACTCTCCTACAAACACATAGTGCTTAGTGAATGAAGAGACAACTGACGACTGTCGGATCTGAACCCCTCGTTAATGCATAAGAGGATGATAGAAGAGCATGCAACCTTTACGGCATCTGACATGGAGATGTTCTTTTAACAGTATATAAACTCTAGAGAAGGTAAAGACAAAGGGCTTCTTCTCTATTTTTCAACTCCACCAGATTCTATCCTTTTGCTCCATCTTCTCCATCCTACATACCACCTCAATCAAACTCTAACTTGAGCATCAGAGTGGCCTATTGGGACTTCCCGTCACCAATCTAAACCTCTTTTGAAGTGCATCTCAGGTCTACCTCACCCTCCTCATAGCAACCTCTAGAGAGTGCATGTGTTTAAGCATTTGTTGACTAGTGGTTTGACCATCCATGGCATTTGGCCGGAATAAATTGACACTATTTATGGGAACTTTAAGCCAAGTCATTGTGATGGTTAACACCAGAAGAACTATTGACAACCGCAACTACGTTGAGGAAAGGAGCACAAGAAGACACAAAAGACTAAGAGAAGAGTGGTCCGCACCTTACAAGAAATGCTCGTTCCCCAACCAATTCATGAAAAGGAAGAAACTCAAACTGTGCTAGGCCAACCTGACCTCATCACTCAGATGGCGATTGATTTGACACCTAAGCTCAAAGAAAAGCTAACCGCCTGTCTCATATGGTAAAATATAGTAAAAGTTAAAAATTCTAAAAAAAATTCAACATGAAATAAAATTAACTTTAACTAAAATGAAAATTATATTGCTACTGGTTTTCTTTATATTATTCATACAAATTCATTTTCAATCAGAATCTATTTATTTTGTTTGGTACCCAATCAATCTAATAAGATAAGCCAGGATGATGCCACGTGGCCATGGAGAATCTCAATGTAGCTCAGAGGCGAGGCTTGCATGGCGAGGTATGAGAAAATCAAGGTCGCTCGGGCGGGGTTTCTCCCAAGCCTGACTCGTCCTAGCCATTCGATCTAGCCTAACATTTCCTAGCCATTTTAACAGAGGCATGAAAGTTGTCTCCCGAGCGGGTGGGGTTTCTCCCGAGCTAGGCTCTGTTCTTGTAGGAAACTTAGCTTCAAAGGAACTCTAGCGATGGAACTCATCCTGAGCGGGTAAATCCTCCCACTTGAGTAATTCTTGTCTTAGACGATTTCAAGCATATGGTCTTATTTTCATCCGATGAGTTATAAGGGGGTCATAAATGCTCATAATAAAAGCTAGAATACAAGAAGGCTATAAGATAAAAGGTCTTTAAAGTACGAGAGAGACCTTAAAGGAGGACTTTAATGATTGAAACATGCGGTCGCAAAAGCCTTTAACGATTGCCATGATGAGGACTTTAATGATGGCTTAAATAATGGCTTTAATGATGAATTAATCATGAGGGCTGAGGAAAGATAACTATCAAAGGAGAAAGATAAAGAGAGAGGATCACCATGGGAAAAAAGAGATATCTGAATATTCTCTTTCTTTCTGGCTTTTGAGAGACATTACTGAGTTCTCACTTAAGCATCAGAGTGGCAATCGTCGAGACATTTTTGGTGTCATTCTAACCTTCTATTTTGGAGTTTGTGTTAGTTCAGGTATTTGTTAGTGGTCGATTTTGTGAGGAGAGCCTTCATTCGTACACATCACCGGATAGTCGTCTGTCCACCCTCCACCCTCCTGCTTCCAAAACACTAATCATATTATCATAATATAATGAAAGTTGGATGAGCTTTTATATTGATTTGGAAGAATGACATCTTCGCCTGGTCACCCCATGAAGTCACTGGTGTGACACCCACTATGATGGAGCATCGCCTCAACATCCTTCCAAAGTCTCAGTCTGTTCGACAAAAGAAATGACACTTTGCCCCTGAACAAGATAAGGTGATTTGTTGTGAAGTCACGAAGCTCCTAGAGGAAAGACATATCGCGAGATTCAATTCTAGCTGGCCAACATAGTCCTCGAACCTAAGTCGAGAGGTAAATTGCGAGTCTATATCGACTTTCAAGAACTCAACAAGGTATAACTCGAAGACTGTTATCCACTCTCTAGTAGATCAACTGGTGGACTTAATCTTAGACTGCAAACTTATCTGCATGTTGGATGCGCAAGGATATCACCAGATCCCTTTAGTCGCGGAGGACCAAGAAAAGGTTAGTTTTATCACCTCTAATGGGACTTTATATTATATGGTTATGCCATTTGGACTAAATAATGCAGGAGCTACCTACCAATGACTTTGGATCAGGTCTGCAAGTACTAAATCCATCACAACGTTGAGGTATACATGGATTGCATATTCATCATGTCAATCCAAGTCGAGAACTTGATCGTCGACATTGAGGAGACATGCGACACCTTATAAAGATATGGCCACAATCTGAACCCAAGCAAATGCTTGTTTGGCGACAAGAGTGACCGCTTCCTTGGCTATATTGTCACAAAGCAAGGGATAGAAGCTAATTCTGAAAAAGTCCAAGTCTTATAGAACATGGCTTCACCGAGAAATACTCAGGAGGTTTAGAGGCTAGTTGGATAGATCATTGCGCTATTGTGGTTAATCTCTCAGTTAGCTACAAAGATCTTTCCATTTTTCAAAGTATTACACAAGGTGACCTGGTTCTTATAGGACGAGAAGTCGAGCAAGCTTTCACTGATCTCAAATCATATTAGATAAACCAACCCATTCTTTCGAAACTGGTAGTGCAAGAACCATTCTGAAGGAACCCTTGGGTTAGTCCTAGTGCGATGGGAGGATCATGTTCAACAACTCATCTACTTTTCAAGCCATCTGCTAAAAGACTCCAAGACTAGCTACATCACATTGGAGAAACATACTTTGGCACCGGTGTTGACTGTTGGTGCAATCTGTTGGGATCGATGACCCGGTTAGAGGGGGTGAATAGCTTCTCACCCAAATTGCTTTGTTCTTCCTGCACGTGTTAGTTGCACTAGGGAAAATGAAACTTAAACAATAACTTATCCTTTACATGGTTCAGAGATTGCTTACTCCTACTCCACAGTGAATCCTTGAGATGGAAGATCCCTTAATCATTCAATGAATTAGTCTCCGGCAATCTCTAGCTAAGCTTTCTCCTTCTCGATGGAGAACAATCTCTCATAATATCTCTCTTCCCTTTACAGTATAAGAATTAGGATTTTAGGAAGAGAGTATACTTGGGAAGCTTTAAACACTTGATCAAGAATGTTTATAACCCTTCTTAAGTCTCAAAGTCTCCCCTTAAATAGAGGAGAGAGCTGTTAACAAAACAGCTCAGCCCCGACAAAAATGCTTCCTAATTGGGTTGACTAAATATTCCTTAGAAATCCATTTTCTATCTAGGATCTTGGTTTTTAATTGTCCTTTAGCAAATAAACAATGATATGACTTTTCATTGTTAGCTTCATTGTAGCCTAACCCCGTTTTTCTTGAAACTTACCCTTTGACTCCCAATAATCATAGTTAGAGTCTTTGAGTCAATTTTAAATTTTTTTAGGGCTTTCGAGAGGTAATCTCCCTTTTCCCTTCATTTTCTAGTTTCCTCTTTTAAGCATGAATCATTTGAGTTTGAGGAAACATGCATATCATCCTTAAGTGTCATGTGTTGGGGTAATCAGCCCAAGTATGATCGGGAAGATCAAGGTTTAGATATGTGTGTGTCAATATGATTAAGGTTAGGGTGTTATGTTATTTTGATATGTGTAAATGAGTCTTGCAGGACTTGGTGAGTCACATATAGAGGACACATCCGAGGGACGAGAGCCGAGGGAAGAGGACTCCAAGGGCAAGCTGAGAAGTGGACTTCAAAAGGCACACGTGAAGGGTGACATGGATACAAGCCAAGGGCTTGCGTGCGCATCCGAGAGACGATAGCCGGTGGAAGTGGACTTCAAGGGGCAAGCCAAGGGAGTGTACTTGAAAGCACATGTGAAGGAGAGTCTTCGGAGTGAGGAAGAGTATTTTTGTAAGCTGGGCAGTCGACTGGGAATAAATCAGTCGACTGCCAGCAGAGGACTCAAACTCACAGATTTATCAAAACTAGCCGTTGAGACTAGCCGTTAGCTAGGTGTTTGGTTAGGACTAGTCGACTGCCCCTGGGGCAGTCGACTGGTACCAAGCTGGGTTGTTTGTTTAAACATCCCTCTCCACTATTTAAGCTATGGCTTAAGGCTAAGAGAAGATTATCTCTTGATTGTAAAATCTTCTTTGTTGTGTTCTTCTTCCTCCTCAAACCCTAAAGTCATCTTGCAAAGAGGAAGAAAGGTTGTGAGAGGTTATTCTCCGCCGAGAAGGAGAAAGATTTAGCCGGAGTTTGCCGGGGCGTAATCCACTGAAGGATCAAGGGATCGTTCACCTCAAGGGCACGCGTGGAGTAGGATCAAGGAATCTCCGAACCACGTAAAAGGTATTGCGTTAGCATTGTTGTGATTGATAAACCTTTGTGTGTGCTAACATTGTAGGAAGAGTCGCGACTTTGGGGTAACCGAGCTATTCACCCCCCCTCTAGCCGTGCCATCGGTCCTAACAAGTGGTATCAGAGCGCAAGGACGCCTTCAATGGACTAACCGCCGAGAAGAGCAAATCATTGAAATAGCCGGCTTGCACATTCAACCGCCAAAATTCGAGGGAGAATTCACATGGTGGAAGAAGAGAATGGAGGTATTCTTCAATACCGATTTTGATATAATGTTAATTATGAAAAATGGGGTTGAAGTGCCTAGGAATCAAGACAACAAGATACATGATGAAGTAAGATGAAGTAGGAATCAAAGAGATGATCATCTAGCAAATTTCAAAGCCTTGCATCATCTACTTAGTGTGCTTCTTCAACAAGAAGTGACAAGGATTGGAAACTACTCAAGTGCCAAGGATTTATGGGAAAAGCTAATGGAGCTTCATGAAGGCACTTCGGAGGCGAAAATGACAAAAAGAGATATTCTCCGGTCTCAACTCAACAATATCAAGTTTGATAAAGGGGAGAAGGTAACAAGTTTACATGCTAGATTTAAGGAAATACTTAATGGGCTAACAAATGTAGGGGAACAATTATCCAACCGGGACATTTTGATGAAAGCCATCAATGTCTTCCCAAGAACATCAACTTGGAGCTCAATGATGGACTCATACTACATTTCCAAGAATCTAGAGAAAACATCTCTAGATGAACTTTTCTCAACCATGGAGCTTCATGAGACTCGAGTTGGAGGAACAATCAAAGAGGTATACAAGCCAAAGAGTAAGCCCTTGTGGCAAACAAGGGAAAAAGTAAGAAGAAGGAGGTCTTATCATCTGATTCGGAGGAATCTAGTGTTTCCATGGGTAGTGATGCAGAAGCCTACATGGTAAGAAAGGTAAGAAAAGCATTTAAGCATTTTTTTACTAATAAGTCTCATGGTAGGAAAGAATCAAGGATCAAAAATAAATCAAGAAAGGTTATTTGCTACAATTGCCAAGGAGAATGACACATGAGAGATGAGTGTCCCCTCTTGAAAAAGAAGGAAGGAAAGAAGAAAGAAGGAAAGAAGAAATCAAAAGAGAAGGAGAAGAAGGTGCAAAACTTGAAGGCTACATGGGATGATTCATCTTCATCGGAGGAGGAGGAACATCATGTATCACATTTCGCACTAATGAGAATTAACGGCATTGCCTCCACGACATCCGAATTTGAAGAAGAAAAGAGCTCAAGTGAAGATGAAGGGAGCTCAAGTGAAGGGGGAGGCTCCACTTAAGAATCGGGCATCTCAGTAAGTGAGGTATACAACTTACCCACTTATACTCTTGTAAAAATAATTTCTAGTACTAGTGATGATTTGGTTGATGCTAGAAAGAAAATTTGGTGCTTAAAAAGGGAGAATTGCATGTTAAAGGAGAAATTAGCATCTATGGAAATTAACGATAATGTGCATGCTTTTTCTTCTATTTCAAATGACTTATGGTTAGAAGAAGAAAATAAGGGTTTAAGGGAAAAGGTAGATAGCCTTACCAAAGCCCTTAGGAAATTTGAAGTTGGCTCAATGACACTAGATATGATCATTGGGAGCCAAAGAGCAAGCTTTAAAAAAGAGGGATTAGGGTTTGGGAAGTCTAGCAATGGAAAAAACTACAATTGCCTAATTGCTAGAGGGCAAGCAAAGACCAAGACCCTAAGTAAGAAATGGATCCCCAAGGAATACTTGGTTAACCCAATTAGGAAATATTTTTATTAGGTGTCAAAGTCAATCATCAAGGGTTAGAGGACTTAGGATAAGTCAATCATGGTGTTAGAATTTCAAATTGTTGGAATTTGGTTGACTTGAGACATTGAGGGGGAGTTTGTAGCTCATAGTAGAAATTCATGATGAATTGAGCAAAATAAGGCTTACCTTGAAAACATCTCATATTACTTTGTTTTATGATTGTATTCATGCATATGAGATATTAGGATGATACGAATAACTCACTTATGCTTATGGCATCCTGATGAGTTATTGGATGTATCATATTAGTGATAATAGACCAATTATGGGGAAAGCAAGTGTTTAATTAATGGATATATTGTCCATTGATCATAGTTGGGCATTTCAAATGTTTTCAAAAAAAAACATTTTTGTGTTTGTTTGTTATGCCATAAGTTTGGAAAATGTATGATTTCAAAACTACGTTGAAACTTTGGTACAAAGTTAGAGTTTTTCAAGGAATTTGAACTTTTGTCAAAAACTCAAACGTGTTTGGATTTTTCATGAAGTTGTATTTATATCATATGAAACATGTTAGCAAATTTTCATAATTTTTGGGATTTTTTGGAATTTTTGGTGAGTTTTTGAAATTCAGCCCAAAAGCTGAAAAATTCAGACTGAAGAGTATCAGTCGACTGGCCTCTGAGGCAGTCGACTGATAGTGAGCTGGGTTGTTTGTTTAAACAGTCCTCTCCACTATTTAAGCTATGACTTAAGGCTAAGAGAAGATTAGCTCTTGATTGTAAGATCTTCTCTGTTGTGTTCTTCTTCCTCCTCAAACCCTAAAGTCATCTTGTAAGGAGGAAGAAAGGTTGTGAGAGGTTGTTCTCCACTGAGAAGGAGAAAGATTTATCCGGAGTTTGCCAGGGCGTGATCCACCGAAGGATCAAGGGATCGTCCACCTCAAGGACACGCCGTGGAGTAGGAGCAAGGAATCTCCGAACCACATGAAAGGTATTGCGTTAGCATTGTTGTGATTGATAAACCTTTGTATGTGCTAACAATGTAGGAAGAGTCGCGATTTTGGGGTGACCGAGCTATTCACCCCCCCCCCCTCTAGCCGTGTCATCGGTCCTAACATCATGACTCTAGTTTTTCATTAAGCATGCAAATATCATTTTTCAAATAATTAATTTTCTTTCAAGCCTTAAATAAATCATCATTAGTACTAGAAATAATTTTAACTAAGATGGTAGTGAGTAGATTGTATACCTCACTTACTGAAACGTCCGAATCCAAAGTTTGACCTCCTCCATCACTTGAGCTCCCTTCATCTTCACTTGAGCTCTTTTCTTCTTCAACTTCGGATGACATGGAGGCAATGTCATCAATTCCCATTAGGGCAAAATGAGACACATGGTTTTCATCTTCTTCCGATGATGATGAAACATCCCATGTTGCCTTTAAATTTTGAACTTTCTTCCCCTTTTCCTTTATTTTCTTCTTTTCTTCCTTCTTTCCTTCCTTTTTCTTCAAGAGAGGACACTCATCCCTTATATGTCCTTCTCCTTGAAAATTATAGCATATGATCTTTCTTGTCCTACTTTGTTTCATGAGCTTTTCCAACTATGAGATTTGTTAGATGAAAAATGTTTAAAAGCTCTTCTTATTTTTCTTTCTATATACGCCTCTTCATCACTATCCATTGAGGTGATTGATTTTCCGAATCGGAGGATGAAACCTTCTTCTTCTTTCCCTTTCCCTTCTGTGTCACAAGAGCTACTCCTCTTAGTTTGTAAACTTCTCCATCCAATCCTCAAATCCGAGTTTCATGGAGCTCCATGGTTGAGAAGAATTCGTCTAGAAACCTTTTCTCTAGATCCATAGAGATGTAGTATGAGTCGACCATTGAACTTCAATTTGTGTTTCATGGGAAAGCATTGATGACTTTCATCAAGATATCTCGGTTTGTAGGTGTCTTACCTACACTTGTTAGTCCATTCAATATTTCTTTAATTCTAGAATGTAAACTAGATACCGTTTCTCTTTTGTCAAGCTTGACATTGTTGAGTTGAGATCGGAGAAGATCTTTCTTTACCAATTTTGCTTCCGATGTGCCTTCATAAAGCTCTACTAGCTTTTCCCATAAATCCTTGACACTTGTATAGCTTCCAATCCTTGTTATCTCTTGTTGAGGAAGCACACATAGAAGATGATGCAGACTTTTGAATTTGCTAAATGATCATCCTTTTGCTTCTTATTTTACCTTATCTTTTCAAGTGACTTATTTTCTTGATCCCTAGGAACTTCAAAATCATTTTCCATAATTAACATGATATTGAAATCGGTATCGAATAATACCTCCATCCTTCTCTTCCACCAAGAGCATTCTCCTTCAAATTTAAGCAGTTGAATATGCAAGCCGACCATTTTGATGAAAATTATACTTCTCGACGGTTAGTCCTTTGAATGGCGACTTTGCACTCGAATACCACTTGTTGGGATCGATGACCCGACTAGAGGGGGAGTGAATAACTTCTCACCCAAATTGCTTTGTTCGTCCTACACGTGTTAGTTGCGCTAGCGGAAATGAAATATAAACAATAAACACAATACTAACACTTATTATTATTTACGTGGTTCGGAGATTGCTTGCTCCTACTCCATGGTGTGCCCTTGAGGTGGATGATCCCACACAATCTTCGCTAGGTAAGGGTTGACCTAGTTTGACTAGGCTCGGATAAGCTTAAGTTTTGGTATTTGACAATGATGTTTGAACATTGTGTGAGCCAAGTGGGTCGAGGCTGACTAAATACTTGACTGGTGAAGTCTAGATGGATCGGGGAGATCGCACGCTAGCATGGTAAATGTCCTGGTGGGACTAGGACTAGGTGAAGTCTAGGTGGATCGGAGAGATCGTACGCTGACACGGAAAAGTCCTAGTGGGAATAGGCACAGCTAGTAGGACTTGATGAAGTCCAGGTGGATCGGGGAGATGACACGCTGGCACGATAAAAGTCCTAGTGGGACTAGGTGAAGTCCAGGTGGATCAAGAAGATCGCATATTGGCAAAGGAAAGTCCTAGTGGAGCTAGACACACCTAGTGGGAATGGGTGAAGTCCAAGTGCATCGGGAAGATAGCACGTTGGCACAAGGGAAGTCTTAGTTGGGAACTAGGCAAGGGAAAGTCCAAGTTGGTCAAAGGTTTAATCGGACGCTTAGTAAGGAAATTCTAACAGGTCACAGTTGACCAGGGTTAGGCAAGGGAGCCCTAGACTTGAGAGTTAAGTAAGTTAGGGTTGGACAATTGATGGGGTTGTTGTCTCACGAGAACAGAAATATCATTAATCGACCTGGTAATCAATTAAGGGGCATGACAATCGATTGGGTTTGCATGAAAGCACAAAAAAGTGTTGTATCGATTCAGCAATCGATTAAGATCTTCTTAATTGATTAGCTAATCGATTAAGCTTCAAAAAATAGTCATTGAATGGCTAAATCTGAGGTGGTAATCGATTGGGTGAACCCTAAGTTGCAGGTATATGTTGGATCGAGGTGGACCAGCAAGAGGGGAGTGAATTGCCGTTATAAAATAAAAGAAATCTTTTATACGACTCACGAAGATTCCATATTAGTTGCAACAGTAAATTAAAATAAACATAAACTAATTAACTGAATTGAACTAGTAAAAGGCTAACACAAGAAGTTAAATTGTTGCAACCTAGGTGGTTGCTAATCCAAGATGGTTGAAGCTCACTATCAAAATCTCCTTCTGGTGGAGAAACCTTTTACAGACTTTATAGCACAAGATAGAAACTAGAAGAATTACAAGAGATTTGATTACTGTTAAATGATTGATCTAGAACTGAGCTCTGAGGACCTATTTATAGCCCCGGTCAATTCTATCTGAATGCTGATGTGGCATTATAGGGGTGCCCGAGTGGTTGAGGGCGCTAGACACGTGGCTTAAGCGTTATTCGATGGGCAACATTTACAAACAGCTAGTTGGTGGATTAAATTTGCTCTCGGGTGCCTGTAAGCATAGGGGCACCCGAGTGGCTTTAGGTCAACAACTTGCTGACCAATCTCTAGTGGGTCTTCTTGGGTGATTTCTGGCCAATTGGAGTTAGGCTCACCCGAACCTGACTCTAGCCTTTTACCCTTTGAGCATTCTTCCTCCCGGCTTCTCATCCATCGGATGTCGCGCATGTCCTTCTCGCTCCACCGGTGTACTCTTCCACAGCTTCTGCGTCCCTCGGATGCATCGAGCCCGTTGGCTCACTTTCCCGTGTAATCCTTCTCGTCCACTATGTCTTACGCTCAACTTTCTCCGTTCCTAAGCTCATGTGCACTCAGACAGAGGGATCAAACCCACAATAGGACCTAACCTAACTTGGTTGATCACATCAAAACCAACCGGGGCACTAATAGTATATAGGATTTCCATGTAGGTTTGAAGTGTATCTCTTCACACATCTTCCTCTTCTTCCATCATCATTTCAAGAGAAGTCTTAAAGCATAGTGTTGCTGCATTTACAAGGTTCTAGAGGTGATTCCAAGCTAGAAGAAAGCAAGAAAAGCAAAGAGAGTTCATTTGTATAAATCTTGTAAGATTTCTTTTGTATTTTATTGTTCTTGGTTGTATTTCTTCTTGCAAGCTTGTAAGAGGTTTCTCCACCTCAAGAAAGAGATATTTCATAGTGTATGTGAGAGTGAGGAAGAGTAGACCCGTAGATTGGTCGCCTCAAGGAGGTGGATATCAAATAAAACAAAGGTGTTAGCGCTTGATCATGTTTTTGTTGTGATAAATTTTCACCTAGCAAAAATCGGAGCAAATCACCCCCTCCCTCCTCTAGCTTGCCCACCGGTCTTAACAGTGGTATCAGAGCAAGGTCACTCTTTTTGGACTCATCACCAAGAGGGCAAGAGCAAAAGAAAGAAGAAGAAGTTGAAGAAATCCTAATTTCAAGAAGTGATCATCAAGAGGGTTAAACTTCAAAATGTAATTCGGGTATGACATTCGGGCACCTCTACCGTTCGACAAAGCAAATTTTGATCATTGAAAGACAAACATTGAAAATTTTTTCATGATGGATATAGAATAATGGTTTGCTCTAATAGAGGGTTCTGAAGCTCCAACAAGCAACAAAGAAAATCTCCTGAAGAAAAGCAAATAGAATAAGGAACAAATCAAAAGATGCAAGGTCAATGACAAAGTGACCAAATTATTAGTCAATCTATTGCCAAGCACCATCTTGTACAAAATTGAGACTACTAAGATTCCAAGGACCTATGGAACAAATTGACCAAGCTCCATGAAGATCCCTCCACATCGTCGAGTCAAGACAAATCAAAAGAGGAAGATTCATCGAACACAGAGGATTCAGAAGTTGAGAGATGCTCAGCATTTGAAGATGAAAGTCAAGAAGCCTCCACTTCAAGGATTAAGGGGGAGCAAAATTTATTATTGACATCGGATCAAAGAAAAGCTTCAACATTATCATTCGAGGTCAATGAAGAAGAAGAAGAATCAATTGTCATCCCTATAACTCATAAAGGTATAACAATTTCAATTTATAAAAATAAAGATCACATCATTTACTTTGAGTGTAGGGAATGAGGGCACTACAAGAGTAAGTGTTCGCAAGTGGCCAAGAAGAAAGTTCAAGTGGCACCCAAGAGGAAGGAGAAGTCAAAGGCGATCAACCCTATGGTACGAAAAGACAAGAAGCACATTGTGTGTTTCTCATACAAATAAAAGGATATTATCAGAATCAATGTCAAATGGGGAAGAATTTGACCAAGATGAAAAGAAAGAGCTCAAATCAAGGGAGAGCCTCCAAGAGCAAATCTAAGGTACCATTAGGCAATGGTATTTATGTTAATCGTGATAATATGCATGCTAGAAATAATTTTTATCATTTTAGTGCTACTTATCATGAAAATAGGATACTTGAAAATTCTAAGGAGAACTATAGAGTTTTTCATGCTAGGACTACCAAACCTAAGGATAGGGAACAATTTAGGCATCAAATGATAGACCTACAAAATCCAAGGTCAAAAGAAAAAAATTTCAAGGCAATATTAGAAAATCGAGCCTTGGGGATATAATAATTGAAAATCAAGTTTTGAAGACAAAACTTGATAAATTAGAGAAATTCATTAAAAGAATAGAAAATCTATTCAAGGTATCAAAATTGCAAAACCAAGGTTTAGGAAAATAAGGACCCTCTAGGGGTAAGCAAGATTTAGGGTACAAATCTAAAGCCAAGGATGATAGGTCATGATATCATAGAGTTCTATATAGGTATGAAACTAAATCTAGGTTTAGGAGTCAAGTCAAGGTCTCAAGAGAAGCCACCCCATGAGTTGACCAAGACAAGATCAATATGACTAAGACTTTGGAGAAGCGTATAAAATTCATTAGAAAGATATCAAGAGAAGTCATCCCTAGTGAATATCTAGAACACCCAAGGAACACTAATCGATTTTGGGTTCCTAAGAGTGTGTTTGCCACACCCTAGATGGATATGGGGAGTGTCAACTCCAATTGGAAAGGTAGTTAACTCAACCTTGATAAAGTTGACCCTTTGAGACATTTTTAAGAAATTATTACTCTAGAAAATGAGAAGGTAGTTTCATTAATTATTTACTCTTGGGGAGTAAAATTGTGTCAAACTATACTTTTAGAAGATTGAACTTGATAAAATTGGCACGACTAGGATAGAATTCAAAGAAATTTTATGTTGGGAATTTTGACATTCTCTTAAAAAATTAGGGCAATTAGGGTTAGCTAGGCTTAGCAATTAGGAAATAGTGCTTAGATAGAAAATCTAGGTATTTTTCTTTTATGCTAATATGTCATAATTTGTAAGCCCAATCACATGTCATGACATCATAATTCATCATTCATATTTTATTATGAAAATATTATATGTCATGTCAAGCATGCATCATTTAGTTAAAATATTTTTTCCTTTGAAAATATCCATATGATGCACGTCATGATCATTGACATATTTCATTTTATGATGCACGTCATGAAAACATCATATGATGCACGTCATGCAATATTTCATTTTATTAAAATTAAGGACATTGACATTAATTGGCATCTTAGGTGGATGATCAAATTTATAATGTCTAGGTAAAAATGCATGAACCCTAATTTAGGGAGAACTAATTTGTGCATCTCATAAGACCTTAAGTTGAATTTTATGTATTTTGAGACACATTAGATACAAGTGAGATGTCAGGTTGATGAATAAAACTCAAGGTGTTGATAAATTGTATCTATTTGAGTTTTAATTTCATCCAAAATAAAAATTTAAGAGAACTCCGATTATTAGGAAAGCTAATGTACAAGTCATGTGCATTTACTTTAAAGAACATAGTTGGAAATGACGTTTGAAAATTATTTCAAAACTATTTTGGAAAACCTTGGTGAATATTATCTTTTGATAAAACTCATTGATAAAATGGATTCAAAATGGCGTGAAATATTGAAGTTTCTTCAAGGTTTCCAATTTTGTGTTAATCTTTAAAAATGTGTTATATTTTCATAGAAAATTATTTTTACATGATAGTATATCTCATAAATAATATCTATACAAATTTTATAATTTGTAGAATTTTATAAAATTATTTAAGAGTTTCTGAAATTCGATCTGAAATTGTTTTCAGGAATCAGAAACTCCAATCGATCCGGTAATCAATTTCGATACACACCAATCGATTAGGCAATCGATTGGCACAACTTTATCAGCAAGCACAGAAGCTCACATAATCGATCAGATGATCGATTAAGGGTAGCCATAATCAATCTAGTGATCAATTAAGACACGATTTAATCAATTGGGGCCCAGTACCAATTGATTGGCACGACTGAAATTGTCTGATTTCAGTATATTAATCCAATTTTGAGTAACCTAACAATCACTAACCCTCTAGAATACTTTTATAAGTATATTATGATAATTTTCATGATGAAAACAAAAAGTGATATGTTTTTGTGAAAAATATGGGATTAAGGAGAGATTTTGATCCAAGTTTTGAATTTCGAAAGTTCATATCTTCGTTTTGAGTTTTCCTAAAGATTTAAGAACTCAAAAATCTTTGTTAATGCATTGATAGAGGTTTAGAGTATGTTTTAAGGGGAAGGTCTCCTTAAAAGCATGTGTTTTAATTTTTCTTTGGGATAATAAGAAGGCGAACATGGGGAATCTTCATTGTGATGAAAGCTTCAAATTGAGCATGGGCCGCAATGAAAGGTATGTGACTTTCATTGATGTCTATGACCATAGTGATTCTTGGAGAGAGTTTTTAATTTGTGTCAAAGGTGGATAAATTGTAAGGTTAATATAGATTAGTCTAACTCAAGCATATTATCAAACATCAAAAAGGGGAAGATTATTGGTGCAATCTTCACTAGGTAAAGGTTGACCTAGTTTGACTAGGCTTAGTTGAGCTTGAGTTTTGATGTTTGACAATGATATTTGAACATTATGTGAATAAAGTGGGGCAAGGATGACTAGAGACTTGATTGGTGAAGTCCAAGTGGATCGGAGAGATCACACGCTAGCACAATAAAAGTCCTAGTAGGACTGGGCACGCCTAGTGGGACTAGGTGAAATCCAAGTGGATAAGAGAGATCATACGCTAGTACGGGAAATGTCCTAGTGGAACTAGGCACACCTAGTGGGACTAGGACTAGGTGAAGTCCAGATGGATCGGAGAATGCATGCTGGCACAGAAAAAGTCCTAGTAGGACTAGATGAAGTCTAGATGAATTGTGGAGATCGCACGCTGGCACGGTAAAAGTCCTAGTAGGACTAAGTGAAGTCCAGGTGGATCGGGAATATCGTACGCTGGCAAAGGAAAGTCCTTATAGGACTAGGCACACCTAGTGGGACTAGGTGAAGTCTAAGTGGATCGGGGAGATCGTACGTTGGCACAAGAGAAGTCCTAGTTGGAAACTCCTATTTGCAATAGGAGAAGTCTAAGTGGATCGGGGAGTATCCTAGGTCCATCAGTGAGTTTTCATCGAAACCCACTGATTCATCCTAGAAAACTCCTATTGCAACATAATTTATAATAATTAGAAGTTTGGACACCAAAAATATCATCTCCTAGCTCAAATCTAACTATTGATATTGGGTTTTGAGAAATCCAAATATCTTAGGTCCATCAGTGGGTTTTGGTGAAAACCCACTGATAGACCTAAAAAACTCCTATTGCAACATAATTTATAATCATTAGAAGTTTGGACACCAAAAATACCATCTCTTAGCTCAACTCTAACTATTGATACTGGGTTTTAAGAAATCCAAATATCCTAGGTCTATCAGTGGGTTTTGGTGAAAACCCACTGATAAACCTAAAAAACTCATATTGCAACATAATTTATAATCATTAGAAATTTTGACATCAACATAATTTTGTTGATCAATATATATTAATTTTTCTAATCAATATATATTATTATCTCTCTTAATTATTTTTTTATATTTATTAATTTTATAGAACGATGTAGGGACTGAAATCATTGATTTCAGGCCCAGCATGGCAGACCCTCCCTGTTTAGTACCTGAAATCAAATGATTGCAGACTCTGCATTGGCCTGAAATCATGTGTTATAATAGATTTTTTTACGTAAGCCTGAAACATAAAGAAACATCTCTTTATATTTCTGAAATCACAATAAAAATCGCTGAGAAAGACTACCTTACGTAAGGAACAATATATTTTTCAGAATAAAAATCATGGTACGCCTTTGGTTTCAGAATATATTTTTTGTTCTGATCAATATATATTATTATCTCTCTTAATTATTTTTTTTATATTTATTAATTTTACAGAACGATACAGGGCCTGAAATCTTTGATTTCGGGCCCTCCCTGCTCAAGGCCTGAAATCATTCTGTGTCGGCCTGAAATCATGTGTTATGATAGGTTTTTTTATGTAGGCCTGAAACGTAAAGAAACATCTTTTTATATTTCTGAAAGCACAATAAAAATCGCTGAGAAAGACTACCTTATGTAAGGAATAATATATTTTTCAGAATAAAATTCATGGTACGCCTTTGGTTTCAGAATATTTTTTTTTTGAGAAAGATTCCCATAATATTAAAATCACAATATAAAGGAACATCTCTTTACGGATGTCTCGGAATTCGTTACTGAGAAAGAGAAAAACATGCAGTACTTGGCGGGAAGGATATAAGATGAAGTTCACTAAAATAAGTGCGCCCTTTGGTAATAATAAAACTATGGTACGTCTTTTGATAAATACTAATTCTTGGGTACGTCCTTTGATAAAAAGTCGTTGTTGAAGTGCTCATGTTGAGTTTACTGCATCATCCAAATCTCAACCTAATTGGCTATTGTGCTAAAGGAGATCAAAGAATCTTAGTATATAAATACATGGCATTAGGCTCTTTGGAGGATCATCTACTGGTAAACCATAATATAGATGATGTTTCTTTATTGATTTAATCAAGAATTCTATTTTTAAATGTTGGCCGAATTGAGTCTTAACAGATCTTTCAGCAAACAAGAAGTCGTTAGAATGGATTAGAAGAATGAAAATAACCGAGGAGCAGTGAAAGGATTGGAGTATTTGAATTCTCCTATGATTGAATCGTCTAATTCTCTTTTTGACAAGGATTGAATCGTCTAATTTTCTTTTTGACAAGGAGTACAACCCAAGTTATCTGATTTTGGCCTTGCAAAGTCGGGCCAATTGTCTATAAGAGCCATGTCTAAATGAGGGTGATGAGCACTTATGACTATTGTGACCAAGATGTTTGATGACAAGCTGACAGAGGAGATCCTTGCTGCAGGGCCAAACTTATGAGCCATGGTGAAAAAAGAGCAAAAATAGAGAAATAAAGAGGTAGTTTAGTTTGGAAGAATTAAGGCATAGATGACTTCAATTATGTAGAACATAATAGTAGTCAGTCATGTGTTTTCCCCTTCTCTTTTACTCTTCTGGACTATGTGATCTCATCTCATGTTACTAGAAGCCATCCTGAGCATAATGAAATATGATCTGAGTCTGTGGTTTAAGATATAGTTGTTTGCCGCCGATTAACACACGTAGATTTTTGTATCAAACATGCATTTCGTGATTGTATAGTTTGTGCTTTCTCTGTGTGATTGGAAGACCAAATGTCATCTTTGAGCATATGCCAGGAAACAAAGAAACTTGCAAGTATAGAGAAGAAAAAGAAGAATAACTTCAGAAAAGAATTACAGAGAAGAAAAAGAAGAGCTTCTTTATTTTTTTTTAATTATAAATTTAAGGAAGAAAACAAAAATAGTAAACATATAAGCATACATTCCAGCTAGGGATTTACACGGACTTTACACTACAACTAGATCGCCAACGAGTTCTTTTGCAGAGGAGAGAAGAACTCCTCTACGGCCTCTGCTGCTGGAAGAATACCTATTCCATCGCCGCCGGACGCATCAATGAGAAAGCTCTACAACGGCATCTTCTACTTCGTGCAGAATTAATCATGTCCACCACGCTCAGCTTCGGAAGCTTCCTTCCTCTTCTCCTCCATCGCCGATTGTACAATCGGCAGAGTGCGGGGCGGTGGTTCAGAAGTGCTCTGGGAACTTCGGTTCCCATAGCTCCGTTATCATTTGCTAGGAACGGACGTCGTAGCGGGAATGGACGAGGTGCATAAGTGCATGCGCTCATGAACACGAACCATCACCAACAATGACAAAAAGGTGATTCGTTCACCTCCAACGTCTCTGTCTCACAGCCAACACAAACCCCCACATCGGGCCTTATGGTTGGCAAGCTTCAATATAGTGTCATCTCAATAGTGCGCATTGGTTTAGTTAATTCATACAAGGTATTGATACCAATAGTGCATTGGTATAGTTAATTCATACAAGCTAGTGATACCAATAGATAGAATCTATTCCCCACGAAGTATCTATTCCCAACGAAGTTATTGCTATACGAAACCAAACGGGATCCTCTGTCCCGAGGATCCCGTGTCCCTGTGTTCCGGACTCGCCGGTGATGGCCGGCGAGTCCTCCAATCACCGATCAGACACCATCATTAGTCTCGAATCGTCGTCCCGAATCAAACGATATCCTGGGAGAACAGTAAATCGGTCAAAATCATCGCAATTGCGATCTCGCCGGATTCGACGGTGAATCCGACAAGATCGCAATTGCGACGATCCCGACGAGTTCACCGTACCCCCTAAGTTATAATTTTGTTCGGGACGACGGCCGGAGGCCATCGGTGGTGTCCAATTGGCAATCGGAGGACTTGCCGACCATCATCGGCGAGTTGGGACACGAGGACAGAGAGTCATTAGGGACAGAGGATTTGTTCTCCTATCTCCCATTATTTACTTTCCTTTCGAACACATCTTTTGCTAAGTTATTGCTATACTTTCCTTTCCGACTCAGCTATTGCTAGGTTATTGCTTTACGAAAATCCCATAATTTACTTTCCTTTCAAACAATGAAGAACCATCCTAGAAAGGCCGTGATGACTTTCCTTTCAAACGGCGAAGAACCATCCTAGAAAGGCCTAGGTGACGGATTTCACGACTGCCAATCTGCCAATCGTACATTCATTTGCTTCTAACAATTATTTATTTTCCAAAATCATACCGCGTCGACATGTATTCGATCCTTCGCTGGAGTAATAATAACTTAAAATTGCTTACAAAGTGTATAAATTACTGCAAGCCTGTGAGGCATCACGTATGATTCTTAGTTTCATAGCTTGTCTAAAACACAATAATCTAACTTCATGTAACGTGTGTTGCAAATTGAAAATACAAGCACAAGATGTAGAGGTGATTAAAATAATTAATTATTATGAGATTCTTAACAATGTGATTGAACTTGGGCCTACCGGAGCTGAACTGTGTTGCCTGATGATATAACTCCCAAACAAATTTTGGAAACCTTTCAACTTTTAAGGTAAGGCAAAAAACTAAAAATAGTAAAAATCACATCAAATTCAATATCTAAATTCTAGACCAGTCAAGGACAGAAATGGTCTTCTAGTACGCAGGGATCAACTATGAAGAACTTTCAGTGGATGAGCCTAGAACAAAGGATGCTTCAAGTGATGCCTTGATCAGCTAAGTTAAAAGATCCTAAAACAATGTGAACTGTGACATGTGCATTACTAACACAAGTTTATCATGGTAATGCTTCGAGTAGAATAATACCTCAGTCGACCAAAATTTTAATGCTTAACCAAAATTAAAATAATAATATAGAATGAGAAAAGCAAACTCTTCCTGCTAATTCCACAGGAACTCGTGTCTGTTAAGTGCTAAAAGCAGCAGTATTTCCCCGAAACAGAATCAATGCAGGATGGAAACAAGGCCATCCGCAAAAACTAAGTCAAAACCAATGTGTTGCTCGGGAAGCATTCAACACTTGCTCATCAAACGAGCCTATAATTCTCAAAAAGTCTTACGTTAATGTTCTTTATAAATAATCAAGCAGCGGTTTCCAGCTTAGGTACCTCAGCTGCAGCAGGAGCAACACCACCAGTTGTAGGGCTGAAATATGGGAAATATTTAGGAATTGGTAGTTTTGGATATAGAGGAAAAGCTCTAAGATCCACAAGCAAGATCAAAATAGTTTTAGGAACTTACAGGCCAACCATGACCTTGAATGCATCATAAATCCCCCATTGTGCGCCAGTTAGGGTACCGATCATGACAATACGTAGAGGAAGGCCACGGGTGAATAGACCCCACAACCCCAGCTTTTGAATAGCCTGATCAACAAATAATGAACAAATTGAGTCAGCTGAATTGACACTGAGGCATTATCTGAGAAAGAGAGAGAACATAGACGACAAAGTTAAAATGGTCATCTTTGGCATAAAACACTGACGGAAATAAACAGCTTATGCATCAGTAAAAGCTTTAAATACTCACGTCACCAACTGTGGCACCCTTGGCATTGTTAAGAAAAGAGACAAGGTTGTCTGCTGGATGAGAAACTACAGCACAGAATATTCCAGCGATGTAACCACCAGCAAAACTCACACCCAACTGAAGTGGTTTGCTACACTGATCTTTAGGAGTAGGAATTGCATACTTGTAGACCATCTCGACCACAGTCTCAAATGATGCAAATTTCATCATTGTATCTGAGCCAAAATATTCATATAAAATTCATCAAATATTTCATTGGAAAATTCTATTATCAAGAAACAGAGGAATAAGTTGTTTATCCAGTATAAGTTGATTTAGAAAAACAAAAGTGGGCAATACTTAATTATTTTGTTAAAATAAAATTCATTCAAAAATTTAACAATTGGCTATGCCATGAGGAATATGACTTCAATATAGTTCATTGAAATGCCATTTAAATCGAGTAAGGCTCAAACAAAGCTTCTTTTGCTTGGTAGCATATTTAAAATCTGGACAATCTGGTCCATAATATCACACAAACTGTGTGAAAGCTACAATATCACCCTGGCATCCAACTCAGACGCAAACAAACAAAGCACTACTCTCGCGCCTCATTGAGCAGTCACAAAAAATTAAAGAGAAAATATGAAAAAATGAAAGCTCATGCTAACAAAGTCTCATTGAAACTCAAGCACAATAGATAAAATCTACTAAAATTAATTTCAAAAAGGAGTTGAATTATAATGGTATTCCTCACTAATGTTCTTTATTTTTGTGGACCAGTTTATTTTAAATCTGACTTAAAATTAGAATCACTAAAGCGCTAAAAACTCTTAGGTAGCAACAGAGAAGGATAAACAACTATTGATATCAACATCTTCATTTTCCAAACACACATTTTGGGGAAGCATGAGAGTTACAACAATGAGCCAAAGGAAAAGATTACTGACACGAGTGCTGTCAAAAACATTAGACATACTAGCCACTAAATTTAAACGAGAAAGGGAATTAAGATAACGCAAGTAATCAAAAGGAAATGATTGCTTACACGGAATTTGACGACCCCAAAGTGGAACTATTCCTTTGTAAAGACTGTATCATAACAAATTCAAGCATAGAAAGATTAACCACAGAGATGAAATCTCACTACAATATAGGAGGTAAAGATAAAGTAAAAGAGCATACCCCCCAACACCTTCCGATTTGACAAATTTTGGTAAGCCATCACTCAACCCCCTAGCAAAGCCAGGCTGAGTCTGGACCCGCACCTTCACAGCCTCGAAGGGGCAGAGAGCTATGTCAGCAATAAATTCGGCAGAAGCTGACCCAGCGAGATAAATCAAAGTTTTATATTTGGATGAAAACTCTGGGCCGGCGAGATCTGAATAATATTTCTTGAAGAATTCGTAAAAGCCAAACTTGCATGCCCCTTGGGCGCTGTATCCAAGCAGGGTAGGAACCCAGCCCCTGAAGAAACCCCTGGCCCCTTGTTCCTTGAGCAACACCCCAAATCCTGAAGAGATACTTTTGTACTTGACTGGATCGACCTATATGGAAACAGTATAAAAACAGTAAAACAAAAAAATTCACACAGATCCAATGAATACAACTTCTAGATCAACATTAATGAATAATGATTTTTCAAACTCAATATGGCGACTGAAAAGAAGCCAAACATAAAATTGTAAAGACAATCATACAGCATCTGAGTATAATGGACAAATAAATGACCGCTTTGTCTAACAAAAAGGGGGGAAAGTCTTCAAAAGCAGAAGCACAACAAAATCGATGGATTTTACACCATGATCTATAACTTCAACAAAGGATCTCGATTTCATCCTGACCTGCATGTTGCACTTGACGAGATCAAGCGGCGTGACAGCCGTATGGGTGATTCCACAACTGGCGATGCCGCCAACGGTGCAGGCAGCGTAGAACGCCGGAGAATACATCTCGATCTTCCCGGACTCCTTAGGCGCCTGGGCGACAACGAACGGGGCTGCCGAGGCGCCATTTGCCTCCGCCGCAGTAGCAGGTGAGGGCAGGCTCCTCCCCAGGATATGATCAATGGCCAGGTTGCTGGAAGCGGAAGAAGGCAAGTAGAGGAAGCTCGGGAGGAGGGATCTGCGAGATCCCTCGGCCATTTCCATCTCCTCTAAATTGTGGAAAGGGGCCGGAAGAAGAGAAGGAGATCCAGGAGGCAGCGGCGAGTCAGATTGCGAGGACCAAGGAGATGGTGGAGCAACTAGTTAGGGTTTATATTATATATTAATGCAAACAGCGTAAAAATGTTACCCTTTGCTGGCAATCTCTACCTTCCTTTTTATTAGACGCAATAGATGTCAAGCTACGATTAAGTAGTCCATTCACGGAGTGGGTAAACCAGTGCGTGAACGGAAATAAAGGAACATGCTAGGTAATATGCGGACGCTGTTGGAAAAGTTTGAAAACCCAAAGGGCAATTGTTTGTATTTACCATAGTTGAAGAAAATCTCCCGACAAGACTAAATTATTCTTAAATCCTTAAAAACATTTACTTTTTTTCATCCAAGATAAAGAATGGTTGATTTTCATTAATCGAATTGAGATACAGGGATTGCAAAGTATGCCATAAAAAGATCACAATTTTACAATACTTTATATATAAATACAACCAGGGAACTGAACTAAAAGGTGCCGCTCCTCTGGAAATCTACATCCTTAATTTGTCCGTAAACAAATAAAATATGTGTTAGCGATCGAGATCTTGATAATTGTGTAGAAGCAACTGAGCATGTGATTGGATAATCAAACAATTAGCAGAAACTCCAGAGGCTGATCTCTCCCTCTTCGTTCCAGTAGTCCTCGACTTGGAGTTGTGGAGCGCCGAAGTAGGAATCCACTGGGTGAAGCATGTAGTCCATGCACTTGGGCGACTGGAAGAACGCCTCGAAATTATCGAACGAGTCCATCGAGGTGAAGCTCTCTTCGGCCATCTCCGCCGCCTCTTCCGCTTGTTCTGACCGCGAAGGGGTGGCGATGAGAGGATCAGGCGACGGTGACGGTGCCGCCGGAACACTAGAGTAAGGCCGGGCCGTTTCTTGGGCGGCTGCCGCGGCCGCCACTCTTTGAATGGACTTGGGGGACATGATGCCGACGTCGGGGACGCCGCCGGGGAAGGGAGGGGTGGAAGGGAAGTTGAGGGCGGAGGAGCTGCCTCGGAGGCAGAGTAGGGCGGCGTCATAGGCCCGGGCGGCGGCCTCCGGGGTGGAGTAGCTGCCGAGCCAAATCCTTGTCTTTTGGTTGGGCGCTCTGATCTCAGAGACCCACGAGCCCCAGCTCCTCATCCTCACGCCCTTGTACTTCCCCCTCTGCCCATGGCTGCTTCCCTTCATCGAAGACGGAGCAATGCTGCTGCTGCTGCCGCCTTTTACCATACTTCACTCCCTTCTTGCAGATGCTGATCGATCGAGGATATGAGCAAGCTGCTAATCGCTTATTTATAGTACATAAAATGAGTAAATTAAGGAATACCAATAACTGTTTGACCGAATTACTTCTACGTTGATCACCACCTGCGTTCAGATTACTGTAGTGTCCTTGTTTTAACCTCGTATTAGATGAAGTATTATATAATAAGCGGTGGCAGAGTACAACCGTACTGTGCATTGATTTCTTAGTGCGGATACCATATATGTCTGTCTCTCTTCACATGATTTTCCTGAACAGAGCATGGAGAATTCATAGGATTCCATGGAAGGCAGCTTCCTGGATACTCAGGCACCAGCAGCAGGTTTAAGAGTCATCACAGTTCGCCATGTTACTAAACCACAGCTGTCTTCCAGTATCAGCACATTCTGCCGCGTGAAGCGATGAGATATATATATATATATATATGCTGAATGATACTTGTATATACTCGACGAAATCCATCTGAAGTCATGCATTAATTGTTTCGTCTGAACTTGTTGCACCAGCGTTCACATAATTTTTTCCACCACCACCAATGCAACTGGTGCGTGATACTAGCTACATGCCCACGTCACGTCGTTTATATATATATATACACTACGTTCTCTTCTGATGGTGAGTTACATGCAAGTTTCTTATTCTCATTTTATTTTCTTCTATGTATACAGCTGTTTCCGTTCTCATGTTCTTCGGATTTAAATTAATCATCTGTAGCAATGCATTCTGGTCTGAAATTTTGATTTCTCATTTTTGGGTCGATTGGAACAATTCAATAAAACTGCTACGATATATTAATTCTGAGGAACAGAGAATGTCGGCATGCATGCAATTTATAATATGGTACGTTAATAAGAAGTCGGTCACTCATGTCATGTGTTGATAAAAAGTCATAAGCGAAATATCAAAATGAAAAGTAATTAATTGACAGTGACTATGAGTTATTCAATATTTTATTTTCTTAAATTTCTATAATAATTTTGAAATGGCAGTTTCAGCGTATCAACAGCTGGCTGTCTGTCAAAAATCCAGCCGGGATATAACAGGCAGGAGCTTTGACATGTTGCTTTACCAACCGAGGTCAAAAAGTTTTAGGAAGAGCTTAGCTTTCATGTCTAGCTGTGCCATTGCCTTTTTTGACTGGACGTCGCGACTCGCAATGCATGGAAGCTTCGCAGCGTTATAATGAAACACAAAAGTATGAAATGTGACTCAGGACTACGTGGCATGATCAAGGTAGAAGTCAAAAGGTAAGTCGAGCTGAAGTCAAAGTAAAAATGACTTCAGATCAAGTCAGGACAAGCTTGGATTCGATCGGTCACAACCGGCATCGGATCAAGTAGGTGGTTAATAGCAGACCATAAGTCAATTATGTTTGATTTGCCTAAATTGGAACTCTGATTCGACTCGGTGGTTGCTGAAGCGTCTATCACCAAGCGATGCGGATGTGGTTGTTTAGGTGTCGATCACCAAAAGCAGTATCTCTGGCCAAAGAAAAGGAAGAGGTGTAACCCCTTCAGTTTTCTATTTAAATATAATCGATTGCAGCACCCAGGCAGGCAAGCAATCTCATAGCTCTCCCTATTTTCCTCTCCATTTTTTCTCCGAGAACTCACTTGAATATCGGAGAGGCATTGTGACGCAGCGGATGATTATAAGTTCAGTTGATTCATGCACAAATATTAAAAATAATCTTTCAACCCCTATTGATTACACATAATGTCAGGAGATAGGTAATCAAATTTAATATTTGAGAAGAAACGACGTAGTCACGAATTCTTATTAGCCAAAAAGTTCTCTTACATCTAACTCAAATAATTATTTATATAAATTCTAAACCCTCAAACATAAAAATATATATATATATAAAGAAATCCTAACAAAAAATTAAGAAAAATATTCTAAAGATCTAATTAAAATATCTTAAATAGACTTAAAATCTAGAAAATATAAAAGAAAAAAATTATAAAAAATTCCTAAATACTAAACTCAATAAGAATAATTTAAAAACTAAAATTTATTTCTCGATTTACTTTTTTCCGCATCATTAAAAAATAATGTGGGAAGAAGAGTAATTTTAGACTTTTTACAATTTTTATCGAGTTTGATATTTAAAGTATTTTTTGATAATTTTGTCTTTTATATTTGAGTCTATTTAAGATATTTTAGATTTTTAGTATGTTTATAATTTGTCCTTTTTCTCAAGATTTTCTTATTTTCCTTATGTTATAGAATTTGAAATATATATAAACAATTATTTGGGTTGATATAAAAAAGCTTTTGCTTAATAAGAATTTGCAAGCATGCCATGTCTTTTCAAACATCGAGTTTAGTTGTCTATCTATTGACATTCTGCGAAATCAACAAAGTTTAAAAGAATATTGCTTTCAGTATTCGTGTGTGAATCAACAAAATCGATAGTTATCCATTGTATTATTTTGGTATCAAAGTGAGATTGATCTTGTAGAGTCATGTCGCCGAGAAGACAAAAACACATTGACGATATATGTAAGTACCACAGGTTGATTTTGATATTGTCAACCGAGTCAAGTTATATCCTATTATGTTTGATGTCTTGTGTCTAAGTGTACAGGAGCTTAGGAGCATAAGAAGTTGAGCAAAAAAAGCGACGAGTGAGAAGGATGACATGAGAAGCGAGTAAACAGACTAGGCACATCTAAAGGATCGATGAAAAGTTACGGAAGAGTACATCGGCAAATGAGAAAGACGTGTGCAACGTCCAAGGGACGAGAAGTCGGGGAGGAGGTCTGCTCGATCAGAAAGCCGGAGTTGGGTTCGAATGAGCTTAACTCTAGATAGCCGGAGATCACCCAAGAGATCGAAGATCAAAGATCGAAGAAAGTCAATTCGAAAGTTGACTTTGACCAGAGAAAGTCATATGAGACGCCTCAGTTATCTTTAGAGGTACCTCGGATGACCTTCTTTTGAGGAGCCTCGAATAAATAGATTTCAGTCTACGCATATTTTGAACTGAAGCGCCACAGTTCTAAACTGAGGTGAACTGAAGTGCCTCAAGTCAGAACAAAGGCGTTGCTGTCGTGGATAAAAGTTACCCATTGAGGGTGCCTTGGATCACAACTGAGATGCCTCAATACCACGTCAACACAATGATAACTTTCTTCATTAGACTATAAATAGCCTCCAAGAGTTAGAAAATAATACCAACAACTTGTATTCATTTTCCTAACTCTTTCATATAACTTTTCAACATTTGTAAGAGGCTTCTCCGCCTTCAACGAAGGAGATATTATTAGTCAAGCTATCAACCCTCTTGGATTAGCAACCTCACCGGTTACAACCAAGTAAAACGTGTTGAGGCAATCTATGGTCCGTGGGGACCATGTGTTTTGATGTTTAGGCAATGAATTTAAGTTAGGTTTACATTTGTATTTGATATGTGTATTTAAGTGTGCAGGTTGATGGCTTCAGGTCCAATAAAGGATGGTGCATATAAGGGACCGTGGACAAGTCAGCAACGATAAGCCGAGGAAAGCGAACTTCGAAGCATACACGAAAAATGACATATGGAGACAAGCCGTGGGCTTGTACGCATCCAAGGGACGAGAATCAAAGCAAAGAATGCTTGAAGACAAGAGTCAAAGCTACAAAGGAAGAGTCAAGTGAGTTGTGAGAGTCCAAGTATGAGTGAACTGTACTCGAAAAGGGAAACCCTAGGTTTAGGGTTTTACCAATCGACTGATATGGGATCAGTCAAGTGGTTTAAGTTACAGAAGGATCAGTCGACTGATCTTCTGTGCAATCAACTGGTGTCGGCTGAATTCGAATGTTGGCTTGTAATGTTAGAATTCGATAGTTGTCAATCGATTAGTGTTGGCACTACTCGACTGGTAACGGCTAGATCAGCAACGAGGTCTATTTAAGAAGCTTGGGTTACTTGAGCAAGGTTGACAAAATTGGTCTTCGTTAAAGGCCAAATAGTAGTCTAAGTGCTCAGAATTCTTGTTCGACTTTGTGGCGAGGTTTCTCCACCCACAAGGAGCTACACGAACATAGCTGGAGATTTTCTGAGGAGTCATCCACCGATGGATCGGGAATATCCACCTTATGGATAGTCATGGA
The DNA here is from genome assembly GCA_024364735.1 of Boesenbergia rotunda. Classification (NCBI taxonomy): domain Eukaryota; kingdom Viridiplantae; phylum Streptophyta; class Magnoliopsida; order Zingiberales; family Zingiberaceae; genus Boesenbergia; species Boesenbergia rotunda. The sequence goes on from JAGFNQ010007448.1 coordinate 248,770, forward strand.
GTTGGAGTTTATCTCCGAACCACGTTAAACAATTTATGTTTTTATTAGTGTTTTAGTTTAATCATCTTTTCGTTGCGCACACTAACATTATATGAAGCAAACCGAGCAATAGAGGGTGATCAGTTATTCACCTCCTCTAGCCATCCTCTGATCCCGTATAAGTGATATCAAAGCGAAGGTTCACTCTTCTACGGACTAACAACCGGGAGAGCAATGCGGTAGAGGAAGATGACATTGGAAGAAAAATTGAGGGACAACATCATCATTCCACCTCCATATGATCGCGAAAATTTTGATTATTAGAGGTTGCGAGTGAAGACATGGTTCGACATGGATTGAGACATGATAATAGACATTGAAGAATCATTCGAAGCCTCAAAAGACAAGCATGGGAAAAAGCTCCAACCAAGCTATTGGAACAAGGAGCAATAATCACAATCAAAGGCAAACAATAAGGTAATATCAATTTTAATTAATATTTTACCTAATAATGTGATAAGTGGTATATGTGAATACAAGAATACTCATGAACTATAGAGTAAAATGATAGCTCTTCATGAAAGCCCTACACAACCACAAGAAGAAGAACCCAATGAGATGAGTTTAATGGTCCAAGAGGAGAAGAAGGATCAATCGGATGAGAAGATGAGCTCAATATCCGAGGAGGAGAAAGAAGAAGAAGAATCATCTACCTCCTCAAGTGAAGTGACATAAGATGATGAGGAATCATCCACCTCATCAAAGGTTGAAGAAGAAGTCAACCTACCAAGCACCTCCATCAAAGTAAAATCTAAAGACCACATCACTAGCTTTGGGTGTAATAAAAAGGGGCACTATAAGGATAAGTGTTCATTGGGTAAGAAGGAGTAACCCCTAAAATCAAGTCAATTCATTTAAAATTTAAATTGAGTTGTAGGGAGAAGAAGCACATTAGATACTCCATGTGTGGTGAGCAAGGACACTACTATACGAAGTGCCCAAGGAATGGAGAACTCAAGAAATTGGTGCACTTGAAGAGGTGGGAGAAGAAGAATAATAATAACTCACATCAAGGGGGAGCTACAAGGGTAAGGGAGGCAATCCCTAATTTTAAGTGTAAATCAAGCTTAAATTCCTCCATGCATGTTAGGAATAAGGTAAATTATTTACCCATGCATAATTTTGGATCTAAATATCATGATAGGAATATAGTTAATAATGTAAATCATAACACTAAGCAATTCATGCATCATGATAAACCTAAAAACATTAAACCTAAGGACCAAGACATAAATCCCAAGAAAAGGAGACACATACCTAGAATGGGTAGGTCTAGGAATGTCCATGGTGGACATGTCGATTCTAGGTTTAAGAACCTAGAAAGGAAAAATCAAGCTATAAGGGCAAAGCTTGAAAAATTAGAGAAAATCATAGATAAATTCACTATTGGATCTAAGGGGTTAGATAAATTGTTGGAGAGCCAAAAATCTAACAATGATAAATTGGGTTTGGGATGCCGATCTAGGTCATCCAATATAATGCCAAAGGAAAATCATATGCTAGGGTGACAAATGATAATGGCAAAGGAGAGTCATCCAAGGCCAATGGAAAGATATATGCTAGGGTAGTATATAATTATGGCAAGGATGAAAAGTCCAAAAATGACAAGGAAGTGTCATTTAAGGGTAAGAAGAAAAATTTAACCAAGGACAAGGTGTCCAAAGTTAAGAAAGTTAGGTTTGTAAGTCAAGAGTCACCGGAGGTACATTGGTGCAGCATAGTAATTATAGATGAGTCACCGAGGGAGGTAGCTAAGGCTAAGAACTTAAGTAGGAGTTCTAAGAGCCAATTAAAGACCCATGGTCAATGAATCTCTAGAGGATATCTCTTGGAGGTCTAGATGAATCATAAAATATGTCACATCAAGATGGATTTGAGTTTCAACCTTAAAGATTTGACACATATGGTTTGTATTTCATGCATAAAAATATGAAATGAGATTCATATTGCATGAAAATTAATTTTTGATATATAGATAACATATAAACTAATACTAGGAATATATTGTATGTTAGTATCGGCAAATACATCAAGAGGAAGCCAAAACTAGAATTTTAGGTCAAGGTTTAATTGAACCATTTAACTAATTTTGGATTTGGTGTCAATCTTGGGATCCAAGATATATACATTTTTAAATGTATTTTTTTTAAGTAGACACAGGTATCACAGACTTCTTCACAAAATTTAAAAATTTTTAAAGAATTATGAAATTAGTTATATATTTCTGAAATTGGGTTTAAATGTAGAAATAGACTGATATCAGGGTATCAGTCAACTGGTGCAGGGTATAGTCGACTAATAGTGAGTTGCTTTTTGATAGGAATTAGTCGATTGATAACTGTCTCAATCAACTGATATATGCTGAAATTATTTTCAACAAAGTCGAAAAATATCCTAATGATGTCAAACATATGTATAATTTTATGAAAAATGATAGGGAGAGTGAAAATGGGAGAGTGAATGGTAGAGTGAATGACGTGGCACTTTGCATGCAGCGATCTCTGACGGGTTCACTGTGCCCCCCAGGGTATAGTTTAATTCGGTGCGGCGGCCGAAAGTCGCCGATGATGTCCAAGTGATAATCGGACGTGTGCATGTAAAGTGTCACGTCATTCACTCAAGTGCCACGTCATTCACTCTACCATTCACTCTCCCATTTTCACTCTCCCTATCATAGCTCAAATTTTATAAGGGGTTATTACACAATGTTTATGATCATTAGATGGTAAAGAATCTAATAATTGAGATATAGTTAGAGTTCTTTTTGATGTATGACAAAGGGGGAGAATTAAGGTTTAATTAGGAAAATCTTATATACCTTTGCAAGAAATCCTAGCTCAATGGGAAGCTTAGGTAAAGGGGGAGCATTGTTGCTCATGTATTGGCAAAGGGGGAGCCTTGTGATAGGTTCTTAAAAAGCCTTTGGTAAGTCCAATTGTAGAGGGAGTCTTGTGATAGGTCTCATGTATGTTTGCATTTGCATTGTATTGCATATGCATTGGCGGTATAAGTCCAAGGTGTAGCCTTGGCAATATAAGTTCATTTGCTTTATTAGCATGTTTATTTGCTATATGTTTTTTCCTAACTTAAACGTATTGTCAAACATCAAAAAAAGGAAGATTGTTAAGGCAATCTATGGTCCGTGGGACCATGTGTTTTGATGTTTGGGCAAAGGGTTTAAATTAGGTTTACATTTGTATTTGATATGTGTATTCGAGTGTGCAGGTTTGCAAGATACACATATGACTCAGCTTGATGGCTCCGAGTCCGATAAAGGATGGTGCATTCGAGGGACCGTGGACAAGTCAGCAACGATGAGTCGAGGGAAGCGAACTTCGAGGTATACGCGAAGGATGACATATGGAGATAAGCCGCGAGCTTGTATGCATCCGAGGGACCAGAGTCAATGCAAAGAAGGCTTAAAGGTAAAAGTCAAAACTACAAAGGAAGAGTCAAGTGAGCTGTGAGGGTTCGAGTGTGAGTAAACTGTACAGGGGAAGGGACACCGTAGATTTAGGATTTTACCAGTCAACTGGTATAGAATCACTTGACTGGTTGAGGTCACAGAAGGTGTTGGATCAAGAGAATACGATAGAGGGGGGGTGAATATCGTAAAACTGTTTCGGATTATAAAATTAAAGAATGCACAGCGGAAATTAAAACAACAAACGCGAACACAAGATTTTTTCCTTGGTTCGGAGTCGCGGTCGGCTCCTACTCCAAGGCCCACAGTCCTTGACCGTTTACTGCGGGCAATTCTATAAGGCGCAAAGTTTTATAGAAAGTCGTACAGTATTAATGTAGTAAAAACAAAAATCTAACTCTTCGTTACCGACGCCCGGTGTGGATCGTTCTTCGGTGCGTAGGATCGTCGTCGGCGCTAGAACCTCGAGATCAGAAGTTTCCGGAGCAGAGCGCTTAAGCGAAGAGTTTTGAGGCGTTGGAAAAATGTGTACTGAAGCCTTGGGGGTCGAGCCCCTTTTATAGTGCACCTGGGGGCGCCCGGGACGCTAGGGGCGCCCTCCACGTGTCTCTCGATCCGCAAACCTCCATCCGGAACTCGGTCAGCCCTTATCCCTCCAGGATCGGGCTCGAGGTTTGACGGGGGCGCCCGGGACACAGGGGGCGCCCAGGTTGACTTGATCAACAGGCTTCTCGGCTGAATTCAATCCAATTGCTTCGCTGGTTTGGACCCAGGGCGCCCCGAGGCATCCGGGGCGCCCGGGAGCTTGGGGGGCCTGACTCAGTGAGCTTCCGAAGCGTTTTCTTGCTCAACTCTTGTTTGGCTTTGACCTTGGGCGCCCGGGACCTCTCAGGCGCCTAACCCAGCTGCTGCCCCTCTCCTTTGGGGCGTTCTGAGCTGCAGAAACTCATTCCTTCGGTCCTGCATCCAGGGTTAGTACCAAACAAAACAAAGCAAGAATGTTAGTGAATTTTACAGCCGTAGCTGTCTTGGTTATGACTTTGGGTCTCCAAAATGGAACCCTAGGTCTAACCGACGTCTACTGTTCCCTCGACGGGGAACGCGTCCTCACCTACTCCTCTCAGGAGAATTTACCTGTTGCCAACCGGCTCCTCCGGTTGGACTTTTGCCCAGCAGTCCTTCGCCAGGTGCCTAACAGTCCTTCGCCAGGTCTTCAGTACTAAGCAGTCCTTCGCCTGGTGCCCAACAATCCTTCGCCAGGTCTTCGGTACCAAGCAGTCCTTCGCCTGGTGCTTAGCAGTCCTTCGCTAGGTCTTCGACTCCTAGCAGCCCTTCGCTAGGTGCCCAGCAGTCCTTCGCCAGGTCTTTGGGTTTCGATGCCTAGCAGTCCTTCGCTAGGTGACTAGCAGTCGTTCGCTAGGTGCCTAGCAGTCCTTCGCTAGGACTTCAATCTGCATACTCAAGTAACATATTAGACAACAAATAATACTTAACTTTTGAACCCTTTGCCAATATCAAAACACAGGTTCGACTTGGATGCTGCCTGCACCAACAATCTCCCCCTTTTTAATTTATGGCAACCTGGTTCAAAAAATTAAGTTAATCATAAACAGGTGAAATATCAGTTTAGTTTCCTCCCCTGGAAGGAATCTCTCACTAGGTTTTTCAAAGGTTCGTGAGGTTTGAAAAATTTCTCAGTCTAAAAATGGAATTGATTTTTCAACACTTAGAACATATTTCAAAAGAAGTTTTAGAAAACATTTTTCAAAAAAATTTGGCTGGGCACTTAAAAAAATTTATACTTAGAAATTTTACACTTTAGAGAAATTTTCAAGTCAATAACTTAGTAGAAATTTTCTAAACATCTTCTAAAGTTTTTATTACTAAAGGAATTTTTGAGTTAAAAAAAATCTTTAGTACTTTAGAAACTTTTTACTTAAAAACTTTTTTATTTAAGATAAGTACTTATAAACAGTTTTGAACATAGCTTAAGTTTAAGTACTTAGAAACACTTTTGAAAACAGCTTGGGTCAAGTACTTAACAATAATTTTGAAATCAACTTAGGTCAAGTACTTAGACACCGTTTTAAAAAAAATTGAAAGCAACTTAGATTAAGTAATTTGAAACAGTTTTAGAAAAACAGTTTTGAAGGCAACTTAGATTAAGTACTTTGAGCCCCCAGGGCGTAGCACAGATGGCGGGTGCATGGGATTTCTGGTGTAATGGCCAGGGGTCGATCCCCAGGAGGTGATGACCTGCATTTTCGGCCCCACCATGCACTTATTATCTGTGTACCTGCATTAACCTCCCTCCATATCCGTGGGGCCGGCTCTAGGGCGGGGCATCTTTTCTTTAGATTAAGTACTTTGAAACAGTTTAAAAAAAACAGTTTTGAAGACAACTTAGATTAAGTACTTTTTGAAAAAAGGATAAAGAAAATTTTGAAATTTTGAAAAAATTTTAAACCTACTCTCCTTTCCAATCTCTCCCCCTTTGCCATATATAAAAAAACAAAGTAATATAGCAAAAATTGCATAAGAATATAGCAAAAGAATAATGTGCTGTACTGAACCAATTCAAGATATATACTGAACCAAATCAATTTGACTTATTTCTGTCGGGTCCTGTCTAACCCAATTAGCCACTTACTAACTGTTATAGACAGTAGTTTTCGCTAGGGTTAGTCAAGCTAAGTGTTTAGTTCAAGTTAGATTTTCTAAGCTTGACACTTAACCTGATTACTGTTTAATTTGTGTTTAGTACCCCAATTACTGCAGATGCACTGACTTAAAGCATCTTGAATTAAGGCAAAGACCTAAGCATCTCAACTCATTCTAGGTTATTAGTCAAAAGTACCCTAAGGTGCTTGTGAGATGTTGGCTTCTAGATCTATAGGTGTATGCAAATCTAGGGTTAGGGCCTAGACTAAGTCCATTTTCGAAAAAAACCCTAGTTTTAAAGGGGGTAATTTTTCTTAAGAAAAACTATTTCGAAAAATGATTTTGCAATTTAAGTATAAACTGATTTTAAAATCAAGTAATAAAACAATTTTAAGAAAAAACAGAAGTAGAGTAAGCCTATTCTACCAAGCATAATCCTAACTGATGATCAGATAATCAAGAAAAGCAAATAGTCAACTCCATAAGTCAGCTGGTCAAAAGAGAGAACCAACACAGTCATACCACAGTCAAATACAAGTCAACCCTACTGAGTATGGGCAGTCAAACAGTCTCTAGTACAATGCCAATCTAATCTAGGAGGAGGGACCGGGACGATCGGATGAGCCTGGCTGCCAGGATCGAAATAGCGACATCATCTCGTGATACCGTGCGTCGCTGGTCTCTCGATTGGCTCGGCGAGCATCCATATACTCCACGTGATTAGCTTCTACTTCCTCCCTCAGACTGTGTACCTCGGTCCGAAGTAGAGCTAGCGTCTCGGCAGTCGTCGGAGGTGGGGGCTCGTCCATCTACTGTCCAATCTTAGTCGCTAGATCTGCGACATCAACCTCAGTCTCCTCATCTGAGTCGATCTGGGGTTCGGCTCGCTGACGTCTCCACGATAAAACCCTGGTACCCGAGACCTCTATACCAGCTAGGGAAAAGTTCCTAAAACCTATCTCATCAAATTCAGTCATCGCGGTCATCTCTCCATCGGTAATGTTACGACCGTGATGATGAAGAATGGAGGTGATGATGTGGCAGTAAGGGGTGCGTACCCGCCCCTGAGTGGTAACACTGGACGCATATAGAATCGTGTGGAACATATGGAGTCCAATGTCGAATCAAGATGATGGATCAATGCGTATAAAAGGAAGGTATGAAACGATCGCATGGTCGCGACGTCCCTAGTGGATAACGGTAGAATGCAGCGGACTAGAACTCTATAAAGAGTGTAGTCCTGGACCTGAAGGTCAATAGACTGAAATCGTCTGGCCAAAGGGTTTCTAGCATCCCTATAGAAGTAGGAGTATAGAGTGTCTCGGTCGATGTGAGAGTAAGGAGCATCAAAAGGAGGATCTTGAGGAGGATAACAGCAAAAGGTGGACCGAGAGAGTCGTAGTCCAAGAAATCGGTTGAGCAATGAAGGTGTGATTGTCAAGGGCATCCCTTGAACGGTGGTGACAAACATAAGATCATTCTGTCTAACTATGTTGTTATAGAATTCTGCACATAAGGTTGTGTTAATTGGATGAGTGCAAAATACAAGGTTGTCTAGTTGGTAAAAGTTGATGACATTCATGGCCAATGGACAAGATTGAGTGAAGAATTGTCTATTTAGGTAACTCGTTTTTATAGGTTTATATGTTGTTCAAGCAAATTTATTGCAAAGTTCCAAGGTTGGGAACCTAGGGTCGGGGCTAGGTTCGGTACCGGGGTTTGATTGGTTTGCTCGGCGTTTTCTAAGATAAGAAGCATGCGTTTAAAGGAAAGGAATTAAGAAAAATAATTTTAAATGCGCAAGAAAAATTATACCGAGTAGCCGCTCGGGGAGGCATGGTCGAGGTGAAGTGGTTGAAGGCACGAGAGGGTCGTTCGGTCGCCTTGGAAGGAGAAGAGTTGGAGAAGAGAGGTGTTTTGGGTGTGGCAAAATGAAGAGCTTTCGGGTGGTTTATATAGCAGTGTTAGCTAGGGCGCCCGGGAGATCCCGGGAGTCAGACCAAAACTGCCACATGCAGCTTTTGGTGTCTTGACCATGTCCTTGGGGGCGCCCGTGATGACCCGGGCGCCCTGGTTAGGTAGACATGACAGTTTTTCTGCCTTGAACGAAGTGAAAGAGGTGGGGGGCGCCCGAGGAGTCATGGGTGCCCGGCCTGGGTAGGAATTGACAATTTTGATGCGTTGTTGACCAGTTTGACCATTTGACCATGGTTTGACTACTTTGACCATGGTTTGACTAGTATTAAACCAAGCAATAATTAGGTCAACTCTGTTCTAAACTACCGGATTTAATGTTTGTATTAAACAACAGTACAGGGATCAAATGAATTTTAGTTAAGTTAAATTTCACCATCTCACCCATTCTAGAGTTGTCAATCATGTTTGCCTTATGGGTTTTTATGAGATAGGTTTTGAATAGACAGATTTATTTTGAAAAATTATGATTTATCTCGAAAAAGTTAGATTAATTTTGAAAGTAATTTGTTTTGAATTTATTTTGAAAAACGAGTGTTTGAATTTACAATTAACTGAACATTTGTGTTAGATTTGAATTTGACAAAGAATAATTTGAATTTGAATTTTAGAAATCGGCTTCCAGGTCTTGGCGAGGCACTAGGCCTTCTTTGGCCGTAGCCTTATTGGATCATCAACCCTTTCCTTGACAAAGCCTTTTAATGAAATTTCATTTTCAAAATTACTTTTTGAAAAATTCTGGTCTAACTAGTTTGGGTTTTGGATCAGTAGCTTCGGCTAGTTTCACCAGTGTAAAGAGACCAAGTAGTGTATACTTGATCTTATTAGAAGAGGCTTCCCTAACGTACTATCATCTCACCGCCACCCAATACTAGGTTGTTCAAATCTCAGTTAATTGGTTCAGTCCTTAATCTAACCAGTCCTAAATCTAAGCATGATAAATTGCAGAAAATAAATAAACAAGCAATCATGCAATTTAAAACAAAAATAGAAATTTATTTAACTATGAAAATTGTTTTTAGTTTGGCTCGCCCTGGACTAAAGCCACGATAATGGTTTGGCAAGATGTGAATCTTGTCCTTGGGGATCCAATACTGATTTGATCCAGTTTGTTTGTTCAAGCACAGTTTGGGTACCCATGCCTAAATTTTAGGTCTGGATTGATTCAGTACAGCATAGTATGATCTTTGTCTAGACTTGGTTCTATAGCCTAATCCGGATCGATTTAGAACCGACTTCTATTTTCCAAGGATCATGTCAAGCCCCTTGGAACCAGAAGTGAATCATTCTAAGGCTGCTCTAAGGTCCTTGACTTGAGTTTTCAAGGAGGAGTTCTCTTTCTCAAGTTTTTCAACTTGAGTAGAGGTTCCTTCTTGAACCTTCTCAGTTAAGGATCCAGAATCAGCTCCCTCTTTCAGGAGTTTTACTTCCTGTCGGAGAGATTCGACTCGGATTTTGGCTTTCGCCAAGTCTCGAGAAAGATAGGCAATTAATTCAGTTAATTGATTACTAGTAAACCTACTTACAGTGATTTCGCCATCCTCTAAAAACGTGAGCTTTCCGTCTTCCGGCTCCGATTCTGACTCGGTCTAGATTTCTTCGGAGGCGGTTAGTGCGAGCAAGTTCGACTGTGGGGCCTCTTCTTCGGAGGAGGAGGAGGACTCGTCCCACATTGCCTGAAGGGCCTTCTTCTTTCTTATCTTCTTTGTTTCCTTCAGATTGGGGCATTCCATCTTGTAATGACCCTTCTTTTTGCACTCATAACAGGTCACATTTGGTTTGTTCTTTTCGTTTGAAGGATCAGCTGGTTCTTCCTTTCTTCGGCTGGCTTTCCTTCTGTTGGTCTGGTTTTTTAGTTCCTTGTAGTAGTCCCGGGCTAGCCGAACCAGCTTAGGTCGAGTTCCTTCGCTTTCTTCTGAGTCTGAGTCTGAATCAGACTCGGGTGTAGGTTGAGGTTTCTTCTTGGTCATCTTTCCAGTTTTACCTGCAACAAAAGCAATGTCTTTCTCGGCCAGATTGCAGTTAGTCTGTTCATGTAATTCGAGTTCTGAAAATAATTTATCTAGTTTAATTTTAGACAAATCTCTTAAAACTTTGTACGCATCTACCATAGATGCCCACAAAGTATTTCTAGGGAAGGCATTAAGAGCATACCTGATCAGGTCACGGTTCTCTACCTTGTGACCGATGGTGTGTAGACCGTTCATCAACTCCTGAATTCTGGCGTGGAGCTGAGTTGCTAATTCGCTGTCATTCATCTTGATGGTATACAGCTTGTTCAGTAGTAGGTCCCTCTTACTGATCCGGGTGTCGGAGGTTCCTTCGTGCAACTCAATTAGCTTACCCCAGAGTTCTTTTGCACTGTTGAATGGACCTACCCGGTTCAGCTCCTTTTTGGTTAGGCCGCATTAAAGTGTTTGAGTTGCTTTGGCGTCGGCTTCAATTTTCCTTTTTAGGGCGGTATCCCATTCGGTGTAGGATTGTGGCACTCCGTCAGCATTTTTAGGGATGTCCAGACCAGACTGGATTATTATCCACATGCCCACCTGAGTTTTCAGGTGGACTTCCATCCGACTTTTCCAGTAGGAGAAGTCCTCCCCACTGAAAAGCGGTGGTCTGGCGGTACTGAAGCCTTCTTGCATGGCCATTTAGGAGTTATTTCTGAAAAGAGAACGAAAAGAAAAAAAATGTCCCAAGACTTGGTCTTGGATTAGCAGTGCGGGAGAAAGATAAAACAATTTTATCGAGTGGTGTTGCACCAACCTCGATCAATGATAAAAAAAATATTTCGTAAAAATCCGAAAAACTCTCAAATTGATGGTTGCACCAAATTTGAGCTTCCCCGCTCTGATACCACTTGTTGGATCGAGAGAATACGATAGAGGGGGGGTGAATATCGTAAAACCGTTTCGGATTATAAAATTAAAGAATGCACAGCGGAAATTAAAACAACAAACGCGAACACAAGATTGTTTTACTTGGTTCGGAGTCGCGGTCGGCTCCTACTCCAAGGCCCACGGTCCTTGACCGTTTACTGCGGGCAATTCTATAAGGCGCAAAGTTTTACAGAAAGTCGTACAGTATTAATGTAGTAAAAACAAAAATCTAACTCTTCGTTATCGACGCCCGGTGTGGATCGTTCTTTGGTGCATAGGGTCGTCGTAGGCGCTAGAACATCGAGATCAGAAGTTTCCGGAGCAGAGCGCTTAAGCGAAGAATTTTGAGGCATTGGAAAAATGTGTACTGAAGCCTTGGGGGTCGAGCCCTTTTATAGTGCACCTGGGGGCGCCCTCCACGTGTCTCTCGATCCACAAACCTCCATCCGGAACTCGGTCAGCCCTTATCCCTCCAAGATCGGGCTCGAGGTTTGACGGGGGCGCCCGGGTTGACTTGATCAACAAGCTTCTCGGCTGAATTCAATCCAATTGCTTCGTTGGTTTGGACCCAGGGCGCTCGAGGCATCCGGGGCGCCCGGGAGCTTGGGGGGCCTGGCCCAGTGAGCTTCCGAAGCGTTTTCTTGCTCAACTCTTGTTTGGCTTTGACCTTGGGCGCCCGGGACCTCTCAGGCGCCTAACCCAGCTGCTGCCCCTCTCCTTTGGGGCGTTCTGAGCTGCAGAAACTCATTCCTTCGGTCCTGCATCCAGGGTTAGTACCAAACAAAACAAAGCAAGAATGTTAGTGAATTTTACAGCCGTAGCTGTCTTGGTTATGACTTTGGGTCTCCAAAATGGAACCCTAGGTCGAACCGACGCCTACTGTTCCCTCGACGGGGAACGCGTCCTCACCTACTCCTCTCAGGAGAATTTACCTGTTGCCAACCGGCTCCTCCGGTTGGACTTTTGCCCAGCAGTCCTTCGACAGGTGCCTAGCAGTCCTTCGCCAGGTCTTCAGTACCAAGTAGTCCTTCGCCTGGTGCCCAGCAATCCTTCGCCAGGTCTTCGGTACCAAGCAGTCCTTCGCCTGGTGCCTAGCACTCTTTCGCTAGGTCTTCGACTCCTAGCAGCCCTTCGCTAGGTGCCCAGTAGTCCTTCGCCATGTCTTAGGGTTTCGATGCCTTGCAGTCCTTCGCTAGGTGCCTAGCAGTCCTTCGCTAGGACTTCAATCTGCATAATCAAATAACATATTAGACAACAAATAATACTTAACTTTTGAACCCTTTGCCAATATCAAAACACAGGTTCGACTTGGATGCTGCCTGCACCAACAGAAGGATCAGCCGACTGATCTTCTGTGCGGTCGACTGATCTTTTGTGCAGTCGACTGGTGTCGGCTGAATTTGAATGTTGGCCTGTAGCGTTCGAATTTGACAATTGGTAGTCAATTGGTGCTGGCTCCAGTCGACTGGTAACGGCTGGATCAACAATGAGATCTATTTAAGGGAGCTTGGGTTACTTGAGTAAGGTTGACTAAATTTGTCTTCGTTAAGGGTCAATTAGTAGTTTAAGTGCTTAGAGTTCTTGTGCAAGTTTGTGGCGAGATTTCTCCATCCACAAGGAGTTACATGAGCATAGCCAGAGATTTTCCGGGGAGTCATCCACCAATGGATCGGGATCGTCCACCTTACGGGCAGCCGTGGAGTAGGAGTTTATCTCCGAACTACGTTAAATAGTTTGTGTCTTTGTTATGTTTTAGTTTAATCATATTTCCGTTACGCACACTAACATTGTAGGAAGCAAACCGACTAATAGAGGGTGACCAGATATTCACCCCCTTCTAACCGGCCTACAATCCCATACAAAATTTTATAGTCTCTTTCTTTTTATATTATTGATTTATTTGTTCAACTAATATATTTTGTCCTTGCTAAGCAAAAGCAAGAGAAAATGCTAACTGTAATTGCAGGACTATTCACCTTTCCTCCCCTCTAGCCGGTCTACCTGAACCTACAACATCAACAACAAGTACGAACATGATATGGAACAACAGGTTTGAGCTATTAGTGAACAGATGTAACGGATGGAATTGGTTGTGGAATGGATGGCGATGATGTTTGAAAATCACAATAGAAGAAATTCGGTCCAATGTCATCATCAGGCAAACTCGGATATGAAAACTGATGACATAGACAAGGAGGATGCCTATGAAGAGGAGGTTCCTCATAGATGACACAGAGTGATAGTCAAGGAGGATCGCATGCATTGGGAGATGAAGATGATGACTAAAATCCTTGAGTTTCGTGGCAGTGTACAACTTGAGGAGTTTTGATTAATAAGAATTTGACACTGCATCGTTCTTTCCAAATATCGAGTTTGGTTGCATATCTCCTGCATTCTGCGGAATCAACAAGTTTATAATGTGAGAACAGAAGAGTAATTTTAGACTTTTTTATTATTTTTGTCGAGTTTGGTACTTAAAATAATTTTGATAATTTCTGTCTTTTATATTTTGAGCATGTTTAGGGCATTTTAGATTTTTTGTATGTTTAAAATTTTTTCCTTTTTATCAAGATTTTTTTCTTTTCTTTGTATCTTAGGGTTTAGAGTGTATGTAAATAATTATTTGAGGTTTATGTAAGGGAATATTTGATCAATAATAATTCAATCACATCGTTCTTCTTTCCCTAAAGGTTCATGTAATTTTTGGATGTTTATTTCTTAGTATTCTTTTCAATCAACAGGTTTAAAATATTACTTCCAATATTCATGTGTAAATCAATGAATTGATAGGTATCCACTGCATCAGTTGGTATCAGAGTGAAATTGATCTCATGGAGTCAGACATCATCTTCTTCTTTAGGAATGACGAGTTTTGCTCTTATATTTCTTGGTATTCGTGCGTGAATTAATAAAGTTTAGAAGATTATTTTCGATATTCGTGCATAAATCAACGGATTCAATAGTTTTCTGCTACATCACACCAAAGGATGCTAATGCGTCGACAACGCTTCTAATGATGATATGACTAGTAATTTGAATGTAATTTTTCTCCACCATAAGGAGAATGATTCAGAAAAATGGACAATTCATGAAAGCAATTTTAATCTTATTATTATTTTTATCGAGTTTAGTATTTAAGATATTTTTAATAATTTTTCTTTTATATTTTTAAATTTTGAGTCCGTTTAGAATATTTTTGAATTTTTTATATATTTAGAATTTTTTTTTCTAGATTTTTTTAAATTTTTTTATCTTAAGATTTAGAGTCTATATAAATAATTATTTGGGTTGATATAAGGTAGCTTTTAATTAATAAGAATTTGCGGCCGCTCTGTTTCTTCCCAAACGTCGAGTTTGGTTGTTTATCTCTTAGCATTCTGCGGAATCAATAGGATTTAAAAGATTGCTTCCCAATATTCATGTGCGAACCAACAGAATCAATAATTATCTATTGCATCACATTTTTTACCTTTGTCATGAATGTTTTTAGAACTTTGCTTAAAGGATTTATTGGTACCTAGCATCCCTAAAGCTGACTTGAAGGAGGTTGTTCTATTGAAGCCCACTTGAAAGAAGTTGATCTATTGAAGCCAACTTAAAGTACATTGGTCTATTGAAGTCCGATTTGAAGGAAGCCAACCTGACAGACTGAAGAAGACCGACCCAACTTGTAACCAGCCAGTTGAAATTACTCGACCATGATTATTCTACCAAGTCATCACATCTTCGGATCCTATCAAATTCTATTGAAGCCGACCTGAAAGAAATTGGTCTATCAAAATGCAGTCCGAAGAAAGGTGACCTGACAGAAGAAAGACCCACCCAACTTGTAACCAGCCAATTGAAATGACTCGACTGTAATCGCATTTCTTGATCTCGGACCACCGGATCTGCATTTTCATAAATATTAGAGATTGAAAATTAACGACCACAGACAACACGCGGAGGAGATCTCTAGATATTGGTTTCTGCATGGGCTGCTTACATTTCTTGCGATATATCTCTGATATGTCAGTGTTGAAACTTTTGTCAATAAAGTGACACAGCGAAATCACAATGGACTTATAAGCCATAGATCTTGGTTTTTCTCTGTTTTCCCTGTCTATATTTCGGAGTGTCTGGATTAAACTCGAGTTAAAACCTGAACGAAGCACGATTTAGCCATCTTCATCCGTGCAGACAGGTGACATGGTGATGTTGGGAAGCCATCTCATTTTTATTTTTTTTATTTAATTATTAACAAATACGTAGGGAAAGCAAGATTGGACATTTAAACCACGCGTCGGATTGTAATTGGGCCAGTCCCGACGAATCGTGGTCGCAGCTCAACGCCGGATCAGCACTCAATTATTCGCAGTGTTGAGGAAAATCAGTTATACCATTCGAACTACACAAATTTGCGTCCCCCCACCGACCTACCGATCGACGAGGTAAGGCAGAGACGACGGCGGCGGCGATGGAAGCCCTCTTCTCGCAGCTCTCCTTCCTGGCCGACCAAGCCCTCCTCGCCGGCGACGACTTCGATCCCTCCAAGATCCACGACCTCCTCGCCCTCTTCGAGCAGGAGGCCTACGGCTCCTGGGCCGCCGCCGAGGCCGAGCTCCGCAAGGAGGCCGAGTTCCCCATGCGCGAGGCCGAGGACTACCTCCACTCCCTCATGGAGGCCGCCAACAAGACTGGAAAGGCGGCGTCCAAGAAGTACACCGACGCGGCGATGGCCTCGGCGGTGGCCGCCATGAAATCGGCCTTCGCTTCGTCCACCAAATCCAAGGTCCACCCTTGATCCGCCTAATCGATCGATTAGTATACATATGCTAGATCATGTGAATAAGGAAGGATCTCTGCCTGCCTGCCTGCCTGCGCGCCTGTGATCTGCTGGTTAAATTAGGTTAGACTTCGATGAGCTAGGAAGAAGAAGAATAAGAGTTTTTTTTTTTTTTTTTTGGTTGCTGGATGTGTTTGGCGCTTGCGTGTTGGTTTGTTCCTGGGGGCTTCCACGCACTGAAGATTCGATGCCAATAATTGATCCATCTTTCTGCTGTTGCTGTTCCCTTGTTTGCATTATTAGGCGGTGCATTCATGCCTCTCCCTCCTTCCCCTTTTGCCCTCCTCCTCCTCCTCGATATCGTCGTTTTCTTCGACTCGATCGGTCTCGCAAAGCCGAAGCTCAAACCCGAGCGATCGCACACTCCATCGATGGGTCAGTCAGCCATTACGTTCGATCGATCGATCGATCACTGACTTCTCTGCATGCCTGCGTGTGATTTTGGCATTCTTCTTCATCCTTTATTAATTTACTCTACTCGTTCACCGCTAAAATAATATGCAAAAAAGATATGCCGTGCAACATATAATTGCACACTGGAAGACTACATGATGGATGGGTTGTCATGCATTGTACAGTAACTGAGAGGACCACAATCACAATGTTTATTATTAAGTTTGAGCAGATATGCAGCCGAAACACTGCGCCGGAGCTTTTCTATTAATGCAATGCGAACGAAGCCATTGCTCAAACCAACACAAATTTTGTCCTCCTTCTCCAGCTCTCTTTAAATGCAAACACCAGTAGTGCTTCATTTGGCGGTGGGAGCTGGGGTACTTGCACAGTGCCTGCATTAAATACATCATTCAAACACACTTTCGCAGCGAGAAAGGCGCTCTGGTTCCTGTCAATATTTAATTTATATATTAATTAATACTATAATAAAACAGGTTTGGTCAGAACTCAGAACAGAACAATGAGCTAATTTTTCAGTATGCAGATATTGTAATTGAAGTTCTTAAAAAAATGTCACATCGCGTCAGTTACGCGTTTCTTCTCCTTCTTCCTTCTTCTTCACGGGCGTTTCAACAAAAATATTAATGAGTCTGAAGCTGGTGATGCAAATGATTTGCATTTAAGCTCTTGATTGAATACTAGCTAGCAGTCAATAACGTTTTTTTTTTAAGAGCTACGAGATTTACTATAATCACAAGAAAGAAAGAAAGAAGACACAGATGCATGCTTTGGTGTATGCACAGTGAGCTCAATACGGAGAACATCAAAACTAAAGACAAACATGTATAACCAAATAAATAATTTAAGAAGAAGAAGAGGAAGGAGGAGGAGGAGGAGGAACATCTATAGTACGTACTGTAAGAATGAAGATAAAGGCTGCAGATAAGCTATACTTTGCCTTGAAAATCTTTGGCCGAAGGGAACTATGAAATGGAGGCAAAAATGTCGGTTAAGGGGAATGAAGCCTGGTCCGAGCTCACTCAGGCACAACTCTGATCGACTCACCTGCATGAAGCAGATTACGTAGACATGTGGTGGCCATTGAAGACCTCGAGCCAGACAACATTCCCCATAACCTCACCTCCAAACAACGCGCACGCCATCGCCAAGCCTCTTTCTCAGTTTCATCAGATGGAAGATGCTCTGTGACTTGTAGAAGACGAAGAAGCTCAGACGTCGGCATTAAGAAGAGTGGAAACATAAAGCGGGAGAGCTAGCTAGTCCAATGCAGCTAGCGAACGCAGCATGAGAGAAGAAGTACAAACGCCAGGGCAGAGACGGTCATTTATTGCGACACACACAGATTCCTTCGTTCCCGCAATAAATGATCATCGTGCCGATCGTCCACTGATCAATCAACCAAAACGTCAATTGATTGTTTTTTGTTTTGTTTTCGGGTGGAGGTAATAAATTGGTTGTCAGTCATGTGATGTGGAGGGAATACTATATGTATGAAAGTATGAACTCATCACCTGACCTGGGTATATATGCATTGGCAGGTAGCTAGCTAGTCGACCTCAAACAATTCCACCGCGCTCCTCCTCCACTTTGTCGTACCTGCTTGCTTCTGCCCGTTAGCTCTTCCTCCGTCTCTCTCTCTCTCTCTCTCGTCATCATTAGCTTATTATTATTTCGCCTCCTCTTCGCACGCGTGACGCACACGCACGATAACTCATATCGAGAGGGAAGGAGGTGGCGGTGGTGCGCGGATAGAGTTACATTGATGGAAGTGAGTTAATGGTGCTACCGGGCACGGAATTGGGAAGTGAATTGAGGAGAGGAGAAAGGGAGTTCCCGATGTGAAGTAGGAGGGGACCGGAGACTGAGAGCCTCGAGCCGAACAGGTACGGCTGGTGACTCGAAGTCCGATGGCGGGGGAAGGGGTGGGTCGGCGTCAGTGGCTGTCACCTGCGGGCATGGAGCTGGAGGTACTAGCTGTAGAACTCAATAAATATAAATATTTTTTGTTATATATTTATATTTACTGATCGGTGATCGGTAGGTAGATTGTAACAGACCAGAGAATTCAAGTCAACATGCACTAACTCAGCGTTGCCGCCGGGGCCGTAGCGCGCTCATCGTCACCATCGCCAACTGTCGATCAACTGCAATCGCCCGACAGAGGTAGTTGCCACCTGGCTTTGAGCAGTAGTTTGGAAGATAATAGAGAGAATATTTGATTTTTTTTTTATAGATAATCGTATGGCATGCATTATCAACAAGCGCCAGTTCCTTCGATGGAATTTAACTAGAATAAGTCGGGAATCATACAGCGGGCATGATGATGCAAGCGTATACAACAGAACCAATTCCAGAAACTCTGGAAACAAAATTATAGTTGCATTGAATAATTTTACCTTTCTGTATCACTCCATTTAATTATGATTGAACAAGACAAAAAAATGAAGTTGAGCAAGATTCAAAATGTTCGGTGACAAGGGCCCTTTTTTTTTTTTTTGATGAAATTAAGAACGAGATTTCTTTGATTTGCTGGAAGCTTTTGGACGTTGAGTAATTGCCTTTTGGGACGATCCATCTCTGCATGTTGTAGATGATCCTTGGCTTAGTTTAGAAGTTGGGCCACCGCAGGCTGAGGAAGTGGCAGCTGCTGGAGTAGCAGCAGCACGTTTCTCTCCAACTACAGCTCCCTGAGAACTGATATGGCTTTCTCTAATCTTTCCTCTTGGCCTATAGCTTGACCTCTCTTTGGTAACCATCTCTCCCGGATCTGGAGATGGACATAGATTCGCTCTATTAAATCCCCTTGGGTGGGTACCAAGGATTCCACTTCTACTTTCACCATCTGTCGACCTTCAACATGCTTTGCAGTGAAGTCTTCTCTAGGCTCAACACATTCAACCACTCAAGAGCAGGAAGTTGCTTCAACTCAACCATCTCCAAATCAGTGCCAACATAAGTCAGCAAAAGTCCTAATAGCGCCTCAGCATTCCCATAGCTCTCGACAAGTTTCTCATATAACTGGAAGGCCTCGTCTTTTCGCCCATGATTGAGCTTGAAATTTGCAGCTTCCCGAATGATCAAATCGACTCTGTTTTTTTTGCAATCATTCTTCCACCACTCAGATTGCAGTTTCCAGAAACCCATGAGCTCTTGAAATGCTACCAGCTTTGCAACAGTGACTAAGCATATTCTGCATATCAGGAGCCTTCGACTGGGTTTCAGCAGAGATCTGAAAATGACCACCAGCAGCAGCAATCTGGACACAAACAAGAACCATTTCCGATTTGTCCAGGAATCTGTTTGCATACTGAATGAAGACTTCCTTGCCCTTTCAAATTTTTCTCCCTAACATGCAAAGCAGCTTGAAAGAGTACAGGCGTTACACTATCGAGCAACATATCTGATCGTGCATTGATGAGTTTGAAAGAAACAGCTAAACTACTTCCACGACCAAACAAGACGATTTTTACTTGACATTATTTCTTTTGCATTTAACAGGAATGTATTACCAAAACTAGCAACCACTACTGATGTAAATAATCTAATACCTCCATAATGAACAACCAGAAAATACCTTCCCAGATGGTGCAAACTTGGTCGCTCAAGTTTTCTTTATGAGTAGCAATCTGGATATTGACGGAAAAGTTATTGTCGATGGCTCAGTGCCATATGCTAACTGATCAAGAGGTTGGATGCAAAACTAAAAACTGAGGGTTAGATGATCATCATTCCCTTCAATGTAAGGTCCAAGTCAATCATGATAATTAACATTATGATATCTGAGAACTTGATGCATATGATCCATCTGGTGTATGGCTATTTTCAAGGATACAAAATAAAAAAATGTGTACTGAAATTTCAGCTTTAAAATAATTGTGGACTATGATTCAACTTTAATTTATTATAACCAAATCATTACTCTTAAGATGGGGAAAAACGTTGGTTGCGATTTTGTAGCAACATGAGCAAGCCAAGCAAAATCCATTGTAATTTGTAATAAAACGAGAAACAATGATGAACAAGGGATAAACACATTACTAGAAAATAGAGTATAAATATATTTGCCAACAAATTTAAGAAAACTATTTTTTCAATAGTAACTATTGGTATTACCAACAAAACACCAACACTCAATTGCTGAAATGGTATTGTTGCAAATAAGCAATTCTACTCTTGATGTTGCTCTGGTTTGTTAGTGTGCCTTAATGTTTATGGGAAATGCACCGACCAATGTTATTATGCTACTAAATTTGAGGTCATTGGACGAGATGGTCATCTTTTCCCCATTATTCTGCAGTTCTCGTTTGTGTACGAAATTGAATCAACAAAATGATGTAATTTACCTTAGTAGGATGTTTATCCTTTGAAGTACTTGCAAAGATATGATTCCAGCAACATAGATACTAATAACATAACTTTTTTTTTATTTATACTTACAGTTTTGGCAAAGGGAGGCAACGAGCTTGAGGCAACAATTGCATAAATTGCAAGAAACTCACACTTATGCTCACATAGCCTACAGAACATCAAGCATGATTGCTTAGAGGCTTCTTGAAGCATTCATGACAGAAAACATGAAGAAAAATAATTCTAGCAAATATAATTACAAAAGTTCATAATCGCATTGAGCAAAGGAGAAAATGCATCTATTGAGAAAATAAACAAATTGAGACTTTATGGTTGTTAATCATCCAAATCTGGTTTTGATGTTGGCTGTCAGATGGCCAACAATGAAAAATATTAACACGCCAACCTATACTTTCATCAGATACCAAAAATCCAAATATTATATCTATAAGCTTTGGTGATGTAAAAAAATTGCCAACCACATCAATTTTTGCATCACAGAGCATACAATCCGGTCAACTCAACGATTTACATTTCTAAACTGCATAGTTTTTAACATCTTAAGAAACAAGTTTCTATAACCTACCAATACAAAATAACTATAATCTCAATACTAACTTCTTAGTTCTTATTCTCTTCTTCAGAACATGGATCTCAGTCCGTGACAAAAATAACAACATAACCTTATACACATAGCTCCAGGCAGCCAAGGCCAACAATAGGATTGTTGAATCAAGTTGTTAGGTGCACTGTTAATTTTTTCTCCCCTAGACATCTCTGCTGCAGTAGTTAGAGATTTTGCACGACTTGAGAGTTCTATGTCCACTTCTTGTTGTTTACTTTCTCGCATTTTCTTTTATGTTTATGAAATCTGTTTGTATGTTTGCACATTAGACATTATAATTAGTTGGATTATGTTTCAATTGCTTCCGTTCTAAAAAAGTATTGTTGTTTAATTATTAAACTTGGTGTGCATGGATGTGTTAAATGACATCTCGATGGCTTTGTCTTATTGTTTGGTAAGAGCCTAAGAGGGGGTTTTTTGTTGGCAAGGGTGACTCTCCCTAGTCTTGGGAAGGGTCCTCATTTGAGGTTGCCAACATAAATCTTATCTGTGAAAAATTATATGACTGACAATATTCATATTTTCTATTAAAAAAATTATTTTCATTGCCTAATATTTTCTTTATTCTCTAGCATCAGAGCTCTGCATTTAAAAAAAAAGAGAGAATAACACAGATCTAATTGTTACAACAATAACCATGTCCAACATGTAGCAAAGTATAATCTGCTAACTAACAATCAAACTGAGGGTTCTTTTGAATTGGATAAGAAGTTCTTAGTAATCTAAAATGAAATATGGAAAATAATTTAAAATAAAGTTAGGGAAAATAAATTGTTATTACATTTGCAAATATTAACTCAAAGTGCTAAAAGAAACATGCAAGGGTTTGAGTTTCTCACGGGTAGAATTTCTCACAAGTTATGCAAGTAGAGCTTCTCACAAATTATGTGGCTGCTACCTCGAGCTAGTTGCCTTCTTTTGCATTAACTAATGAAACAAACTACGAGTTAGTGTATCTCATTACCTTATGGGCAAAGAGGTTAAGATAAGTGTTAATCAATGTAAGAAAACATTTGTTGAAATGGACAATTAAATAAATTAAATAAAAGTAATTGGGATGTTCAGCCAAAAGGAGAATAAAAGAGAACATCCGTAAGTACCAAATTGAGAAGCAATAAACAATGACATGAAACAGTGATCCATGAATTTTAGATAAGAAAAATAAGTGTAGATATATATGTGAGTGTGTGTACATCAATGTAAATGTTCGTGGAAATAATTTCAAATATGTGTTTCTGTTTATTGATTCACATTATTCTTGTTTCCTTTTGAAATTGTTCTGACTACCAAATAATATCCAAGTTCAGAAGTAATCAATTAGTAATGTGCACATTTGAATGCTAGTCATGAGTTTCACAACCACGGAGACAAATTTTAATAACAGTCTGACATTGAATTTCATGTAACGATCCAGTGTGCACATAAAAGCAACTCGATCTAACAACTTCTATCAGTGAGTGATAGATGAGCCAGCTAGAAGTCCAATTTCGTGAAATAGCTGGCTTAACAATCTAGATGTAAATAAATGAATTAAACAGCTACACCAAGCTAGTATAATGATGGACTTTCATAGTCTACAATTCCATAAAACTGTAAGTATATCAGTTGTTATGCTTAAATAGAGATACGTGATTGGGATTAGAGACAAGGATGGTGATACACATTCCTACAAGAAGAAAGGTGAGGCAAGGCAGGGTGGAGAAAGATACACATTCCTCTTTACCATCCCTATCCAATGGAACAAAAGAATGGGCCAAAATGAGAAGAAAAAAAGCAACTCCTGCAAGTTTATTAGTGTCATGTTCTACAATTTTACATGCTAAAATAGAGGTGTGCAGTTAGGATTAGAAAAGGGACGGTGAATCAGCTTCCCATCCATTGTAGTAATAAGGTGAGGTGTGGCAAGATGGAGAAAGAAACATATTTCTATTTCCATCCCTAGCCAATGGAGCAAAAGGAATAGGTTGAAATGAGAAAAAAAGGTGCTAAAAGTTCATTAGTGTCTTGCATCAATGGATTGCATAACACAAGTGAGACTCTGCCAAACTTGTGAACTCGTTGGGCGAGAGAACGTTAACCGATCTCATAGATAACTAGTGCTTGTTGGAAAATGAGAGTATACAAAATCTCATTCAAGTTGAAGGCTTTGATAGAATAAACATTGATGACACTGCAATATGATTGCGGTAAAAATCATTACCAATTAGTGCATGCAACTTCCTCCATATCCTTAACTAAGTCGATCTTCCCACCAGTGTTTTAGGAACCTACTTCTGACTTGATTAACTACCATTACACACATCACATACTCTTTAAATAGACTACAAGACATGAATACTTCACTCATTCCTGAATATGTCAAATTCAAGTACTAATTCAACCAATATTACTCATATACAAGTACAAATACCCAATCAGCATGTGGATCCATGTGATGGACATAGATGATTCTAAAAGTAAAATCTTTACACACATGATTGATAGGGATTTCAGTGTTCTGAGTGTTAGTATCTTACATAAGTATGTGGAGTAGACAAGAAGAGTCTAAGTATTACGGTATCACACCACAATGTAATATGCTATTTCCTCAAACGCCCATGAAAATTAAAGATATATACAAAATAATAGGTTTATAATAGATTTGTATGCAAGGTAGCAGGAAGTATGTGCAATTTCTCTGTACTACTGCCCACCTCACTTATGAACAACTTTTTCTAAAACAACTAGGTAGTAGGCAGTTCCCCATTAAATGGATTGGTTTGGTACCACTGAACTGAAGTGGGACAAATTGTCATTCCTATTCAATAGTATTTGGAATAAAATCACACAAACAAGGTAAGCACAATTAAAATTCTTGATTGACAAATTATTTATTTATAATTCACTGTGTGCATCAAAAACCTATAAAAGATTCCCAAGAATAACCTAGCTATAATGATCATTGTAAAGTGCCAAGTAATCATGAACAAAAAACAGTTTGACAAAAGATGCATCAACACAAGCCTCTAGAACTATCTTGATCAAATTTGCCACATTTATCTATGTCCATGAATCATTTTTTGGTGACTTCCAAATTGTGAATTCTAGCACACCATGAATAGCAAAGTTCAAGAAAACAGTTTTTTTTTAATCTTACTTGGAATAGTGTTTGCATCTTAAAATATATAAAGCAATATTTTTATTTAATACCATCATATTTATTAAACGATATGAATGAGGATGTAACAACCAAAATGAAGATTTCAGACGGACTAACTAAAGCATTCCCAATAAGGATAGGGTTACATCAAGAATAAACTCTATGTCTTTAACTTTTTACAGTAATCATGAACGAACTCATTAGACACATTCAAGGTACAGTACCATGGTGCATGTTGTTCGCAGATAATATTGTTTTGATAGACGAGACACGTGAAAGAGTAAATCTTAAACTAGAATCTTGACGGAAAACAATAGAAATGAAAGGTTTTAGGCTTAGTAGAGTAAAAGCAGAATATACAAAATTTAAATTTAGCAACATTAGACATGATGAAACAATTGTTAAGATAGAAGATGACGAGTTGTCTGGAATTGAAAGCGTTTAGTATTTAAGATTAGTTTTGCAAAATGATGGATGGATTGAGAAAGATGTCTTATATAGAATGCAAGCAGGATGATTGAAATGGAGGTTAGCGTCGAGAATTTTATATGATCGTAAAGTACCTCTAAAACTTAAAAGAAAATTCTACAAAACGGCAGTTAGACATATTCTATGACACTGAATGTTGGGTTATGACTCGGACACATAAGTAGATGAAAGGTATAGAGATGAGAATGTTAAGATGAATATGTGGGCATATGAAGATGGACAGAATAAGAAATGAGAGCATCAGAGAGAAAGTCAAAATTGCATCTATTGAGGAAAAACTTCAAGAGACACATTTAAGATAGTAGGAGCATGTACTTAGATGACTAATAAATGCCCCGATTAAGCGATGTGAAACTATGACAAATACGCACATCAAACGAGAAACGAAGACCTGGTTAGCAACAATAAAATAAAATATAATTTATTTAAATATAGATGATGATATAATAGGGGACAGAACTCAATGGCGTAAAAGGATTCATATAGCCGACCCCACCTAGTGGGATAAGACTTGATTGTTATTGTTGTTATCTTTATAAAAGAAGCGAGTTGATATTGATTCTTAAATGTCGTACATTTCCTGTACAACACTACAAATTATGAAATGAAATGGACAAATACGATATTTCATCATCAAATGCTTCTAACCATAGGAAAATCAATGTTGGCACCACTCTACCCATCAACTCTGCACCACAAATATGAATTCTTGTAACCTTATGATTAAAATTATAAGCTATTAATGAGTCATGATGATGGAACTCATCTCTTCTACCAAGAATAAGATAGCACAGTTTTTTATGATTCAATAAGTGCATGGAAGAACAATATTATCAAATCAAATGTTTTATGCATGTAAGAAACTAAACTTATTGACAGTATTAAGATTCAACAAGAAATATTGGGAAAGAAAGACAATACAAAATAGAGATCCTGCTGAACTTCACCAACCCCTCATAACAACAATCAGATTGACTAACTGATTAACTTTTAAAAATCAGTAGCAGTACAATTTTATCAGTCAAATGAAACCTAAAGAACAATTTGTTGCTAAATTTACATGGTTGTGGTGCTAGAAATGTTTAAATAAACTATCGGATGAGCTATAATAAGGCACGACTCATTGGAAAGCACCAAGTAATTATGTTATGATGCACATGAAATCAGGAGCACATCATTGGCTTAAGAGAAGGAACTGTCTAGATTATTGCATGTTTTATTACAATCAACATGCTTTGTATAACAATGGAAAACTTTGGACATCTAAGCATATTCAATGTTGGAGCTTTTAGAAACCATAGTCTAAGGCCTAGAAGAAACGAACGAACAATCAGTTAACACAACAGATCGTGATAGCACCCGTATATAACTAGCCATGCCACCAGATCTTTAAGTTATTCACCCAGTATGACGTCCTAACCTCAGTCTAGATCTCGAAACTACGAGACAAGAATTCTCGTAAGTTCAATAAGAAGAAGAAAAAAGCAATCCAAGGTTCGGTGGCAGCTGGAAACAGTTTAAAGTGTGGAAAATCAAAACTATTTGCCACCAACTTGAATATGATAAGATCAATGGTTATTTCTCAACTTCCACTCGTCATATTAAGATAAGGTACAAAACTGATACAGTACTCCCGAACAGCTTGCTTCGGCTTCAGTTAGCCTCAAGCACACAAACTCTTGACTTTAACACAGAATACATAGCCAGACAACAGCGACAGACTCCTCGCATCACAAACACCGATCTAACGCCCTAGTGAATGAGAAAGCTCGTACATTCACAGGTCAACGGAGTTTTTAGGAATTCCGCAAAACACGAACCATTGCAAATACCAAAAAATATTGAAAACTGGAAACGATAGCGAAAAGCCTACAGAAATCAACCCTGAAACAGAACCCGACCCCATCAGACTCGGAAAAAAGGCAACTCATATTTGCTAAAATCACCTGAAATCTCATTCGCCTGTCGGTGCGCCAGCGATACCCTCTCGCGCCTGCTCTTCCCTGGCGGAGGAAGCAAGCGGGATAATAATTAGGGCGGAGATCAGAACACGACGTCGCCGACGAATTTAATAAGCACGAGAAGCGTGGCTCGCATCGGTCCACGTCGGCGCCTCCAAAAAACCGCTTTTAATATTACAGCGCTAAATGCTTTAATATATCGCCGGCATGTGCCGGGCGAAAAAAGTAACGTAACAGATCATGCCGTTTTACGACGCCTGGCAGCATCGCGACTTGGGTTCTTCATTCGTCGCCATTTGTCACACGCTAAATGTTACCGTCTTCGGTACTGGTTGCCACTCTGTGGGCCCAGTCGGTTTCGTTGGTTGTAGAAGCGCTGTCAGCTCGGATCACGCTGCAACTTCGAGGCTTGCGCCCTGGATTTTTGGCATTTTTACCCACGATCTGTGGGACCCTCCTTTATCCCGGCCACTTTCCACTAATAGCATGCAGAAACACCGTGCTCAATTGTAATAACGGTGCTAAATTTTGTTTAATTAATTCCCAACGCAACTAATTACTCCCTCTAATTGTGGTTGTTTTTTCCATAATTATTTTTAAAAAAAATAAATAAAAAAATCAAATAGATTAAAGGAACATTTTTTTTGATTTTATTTTTATTTTTTTATAAATTATCACATAATGATTAATTTGATTATAATTTGATGATAGAAAACAATTCACTTGTCCTAATGCACTTGTAAATTTTTTCCGAGTCAACAAGAAAAAAAATAAATGATAAAATTACTATTTTATGAGGATTTAATTTTCAGGTATCGTGATTGTTTCGGAAGGAGTCGACGACGATAGTCAAGCACCGGGATTCTGCCCACACGGAAGCTGACAGGAGGGGAAGAACTCTGCACCCTGCAAGATTAACATGAGCGTTAGTGGAACACGCCAGAGATTGTCTGGCGGAGCCCATTCCGACGCTCAAATCAGTACTTCGATGGAAGAATGCGTAAGACAAAAAAGAAAGTATGAGTTGTATGTTAGGGCAATCTATGGTTCGGAGTGACCATGTGTTTTGATGTTTGGGCAAATGGTTTAAGTTAGGTTAACCCTTGTGTTTGATATGTGTATGTGAGTGTGCAGGTTTGCAGGATACACATGGACTTAACTGGACGACTTTGTTAGATCGTGTTGTCTTGCTAGAAGGGGGGTAAATAGCAACTTTCGATTATTCTACCTACAACGTTAGCAAGCGCAAGCGGAAATCTAATAAAACAAATGAAAACAATGCTAACACACCTATTTACGCGGTTCAGAGATAAAAACTCCTACTCCACGGCTGCCCGTAAGGTGGGCGATCCCTAATCCGTCGGTGGATGATTCCCCGGAGCACCTCCGGCTAGATCTCGTAGCTCCTTGTGTGTGGAGAAATCTCTCCACAACTTCTGGACACTATCTGAGTATAACAGGCTACTAACTCACTCTATCCAAGCAAGTTTTGCCAAGGGTAAACAGCTTGAAACGAGCTCCTTTAAATAGAGCTCGAGCTGAATATGACCGTTGGCCAGTCGACTGCTCTTGGGGCAGTCGACTGGTCCTCCCTGAATTCGAATTCTCACACACTGACCTTTCGAATTCTGGTCATCCCAGTCGACTGCCCCTGAGGCAGTTGACTGGTCCCCTTCTAAGCCTAGGGTTCCCTTCCCGATTGCATTTCTCTCCGCACTCAAACCCTCCCGGCTTAGTTCTCGAGTACAAACACTCACACTCGGACCCTCACGACCTGGTCGACTCTTCGATCCGAAGTCTTGATCTATTGCCTTCACGCCCTCTTCGTCTTCGGCTCCCGTCCCTCGGATGTGCACACAAGCCCTCGGCTTGCCTCCATACCATCCTTCACGCATGCCTCGAAGTCCGCATCCCTCGGCTCATCATCTCTGCCCATGGTCCCTCGGATGCGCACACAAGCCTCCAGCTTACCTCCATGCCACCCTTCACTTGAAGACATACAACCAAGTCTATGTGTACCTGCAAATCTGCATACTCAAATACACATATTAGTCCAACAACAAACCCTAACTTAATCATATTGACACACACATCAAAACCCATGATCCTCCAGATCATCCTTGGGTCGATTGCCCCAACAGGCTTCGGGACCGGTGAAGGATGGCATGGGAGAAGTCGTGGGCTTGCATGCATTCGAGGGACCGTGGACAAAGCAGGGACGATGAGCCGAGGGAAGCGGACTTTAAGGCATACGTGAAGGATGACATGGAGGCAAGCCGAGGGCTTGTGTGCACATCTGAGGGATGAGAGTCAAAGTTGAAGAGGGCTTGAAGGCAACAGATCGAGGCGGCTGGAGCAGGAACGATGAGCCGAGGGAAGCAGACTTCGAGGCATACGCAAAGGATGGCAGGAGGCAAGCTGTGGGCTTATGTGCGCATCTGAGGGACGAGAGCCAAAGTCGAAGAGGACTTGAAGGCAATAGATCGAGACTGCTAGAAGAAAAGTCAACTAAGTCGTGAGGGTTCGAGTGCTGAGTGAATTGTACTCGGGAAATCCCAAGGTTTGGGTGTTGAGAAAAATGTACTTGGGAAGGGAAACCTTAGGTTTAAGGGTGGACCAGTCGACTGGAGCTGGATCAATCGACTGGTGTATGCCATAGAAAGATCAGTCGACTGCAAATAGGGCAGTCGACTGGTGGTCAGTAGACTGCAAATGGGGTAGTCGACTTGTGGCGGCTGAAAATTCAAATGTTGAGGTTGCAATGGTCGAATTCAAGTGAGACCAGTCGACTGGCCTTGGACCAGTCGACTGGTAACGGTTAAATCAGCCTAGAGCACTATTTAAAGGGGCTCAATTTTGGCTGAGAGTTTTTGATGAAATTGGCTTTGGTTAAAGGCCAATTAGTAGTCTTTGTGCTCAGGAGTGTTGTCCGAATTGTGGCGAGGTTTCTCTACCCATAAGGAGCTACACGAGCTAGCCGGAGGTCTTCCAGGGAGTCATCCAGCGATGGATTGGGATCGTCCACCTTACGGATAGCCGTGGAGTAGGAGCTTTAACTCCGAACCACATAAAGGTGACGTGTTAGCGATTGTTTGATTTTATTATTAGTATTTCCGCTTACGCACACTAACATTGTAGGAAGAAGAATCAAGAATTGCTATTCACCCCCTCTAACAAACAGAAAGGTCCTAACATTGTAGAGAGTGTGTAACCCCCTTTACCAGAAGAGTTGGGGTACCTTTTATACTGGCTCCCGCTGTTTTGCCACGTCCTCCTCCTTTTTTGGCGGTTACTAGATAGTCTTTGAAATGGTCTCAGCCGTCATTACATTTTGACCCGTTGCGACATTTAAGGGTTGTGGTGATTCTATGCCAACGAGGACACTTATCCATAGATCCGCGAAGGAGGGGAAGAGCCGTTATTTGCTGTCGAAGGTAGCTAGGGCTCCGCTTCCCCGAGGTGGTCTCGAGGTCTTCTAGCCCGGGTGATCGCAGGCATTATAGCACCCGAGGTGGTTTGGGATCCCACCTCCTAGGGTGATCCCGGGAGGGATCTTCTGGTTGACTTTCCCAGACTGCCTCTCGAGGGGGGGGGGCCTAGAGGCTCCTCCTCCCAAGAGTATCTCGAGGGCTCTGAAAAAGGAGTCTTTGAGACTCATTGTATTCTGCCACAAAGCTTCCTCATCCCACATGTCTGCCATGGACTATTCAATCCTATCACAAGTCCCTCCCTTCAAGTCTGATCGAAGGAATTGTGGCTGACTGATTGGACTAGTGTGATGATGAAGAAGCTGAGGTCCTACGGGTCCTCACACCCGTTGTTGTTCCTTTTAGTAGTTGCAAGGGACCCTTAGGGGGTTGTGCCATGTCCCTAGGAAATTTCTCCTTAGCTTTACCCTTCCCGAAGGACTTCTGCGGCTTTCGAGGCATTGTAATGATACCTGTCCCTCTGTTATAAAGGAGCATGACGCTTTTTGATGGTGACAAGGTACTTCTGCGAATGCCTCGCCACCACGTGCTTCAATGGCTATCTCCTCTACTTCTTACTGATGTGCGCTGCTATAGCTGGCTCACGTCAGGCGACTGTTCTGGGGCAACATTGATGCGGCGGTTTCTTGCTTTCCACGTGCTGCTTCCCTATTGCACCCATGCAAGCGGCTTCTGGGGTATAAGAAGGGAAAGTGAAGACGTTCGGCCAACTTCTGACTTCGTGGTTGAGTGCACCTCATCATCTTCTTCTTCTCTAAGGACCCTTTTGCACGTAAGTAGTGTATCTCCTCCCTACCTCTCCCCCTAAGGACCATAGAAGGCTATCGGGCGGAATGATATAAGTCTATCTCTTCGAGAGTGAGACCGGAGGCTCTACAGTCTGTTGGATCGGAGTAAATCGATAGAGGGGAGGTGAATATCGATCGGAAAATTTTCGGACAATTCAGAGAAATTACGCAGCGGAAAGAATAAAACAAAGTCGCTAACACGGTTTGTTTTACTTGGTTCGGAGTCACGGTCGGCTCCTACTCCAAGGCCCACGGTCCTTGACTGTCTACGATGGGTAATTCTATATTCGAAGAATGTTTACAATTTGGAGTACAGATATAGAATTAAAAAACAGTTACAACACTTTGTTGGATCGGTGAAAACGATAGAGGGGGGGGGGTGAATATCGTTATAAACGCAGCAAAAAATAACAGAATATACGTGAACACAAGTCGGTTTTACTTGGTTCGGAGTCGCGGTCGACTCATACTCCAAGGCCCACGGTCCTTGACCGTTTACTTTGGACAATTCTATATTCGATAAAACTTTTACAAGTTGATAGTACAAATATAGAATTGAAAATTAACTAGCAACACTTTCGTAACTTAAAGTTTTACTGACGCTCAAGGTGGATCGAATTTCGGAGCAGAGGGTCATCGTCGGCGCTGAAATCTCGAAGTCGAACTTTGTCAGAGCACAGCGCTTGAGCGAAAGTATCTGGAGGGTCGAGAGCAATGAATGTTGAAGCCTTGGGGGTGAACCCCCTTTTATAGCACCCATACGGGCGCTTGTGTCGATGGGGGCGCCTAACACGTGGCCTTCCCTGCGCGATCCCTTATCCGCAGGCTTAGTCAGCGCTTATCCATCTCCACTTGGGCGCCTGAACTGATGGGGGCGCCCGTGACCTCACGGGCGCCTGAGCTACCTTGGTCTAGAGGCTTTGCGACTGTGGTTTGGTGTTTGCCTTTACACTGGGGCGCCCGTATCCATCCGGGCGCTTATCCCCAGTGAGGCACCTCACTTGCAAAAGACTAGTCCTTCGATCCTGCATCTAAGGTTAGTTCCAAAACACAACAAGCAAATGTGTTAGCCATTAGTTACAACCGTAGCTATCTTGGTTCTGACTTTGGGTCTCCCAAATAGAACCCTAGGTCAAACCGACGTCTACTGTTCCCTCGACAGGGAACGCGTCCTCACCTACTCCTCTCAGGAGAGTTTACCTTTTGCCAACCGGCTCCTCCGGTTGGACTTTTGCCCAATCCACCTGACTAGGTCTTCGTGCCCAACTTCCGGTCAGGTCTTCTTGCCCAACTTCCAGTCAGGTCTTCGGTGCCCAGCCCGTTGCCAGGACTTCTTGCCCAGTCCTCGACCAGGACTTCTTTGCCTAGCCTTTTGCCAGGACTTCTTGCCTAGCGTACCTAGGACTTTTCCTGCACACTTAGTAGACTTTGTTATATCACAATAACACCTTAACTTCTGAACCCTTTGCCATTATCAAAACCCAGGTTTGACTTAGGTGCTGCCTGCACCAATAATCTCCCCCTTTTTGATTTATGGCAACACGGTTCAAAAAGTTAAGTTAAGGAAACAAGCAATGTAAAAGTTATTTAGTTTCCTCCCCCTGAAAAAATTCTCCTCCTGAATTAAAAATTCTCCCTGTGTTTTTCAAAAATAAGTGGGGTTTTTGAAAACACTTCTAAGTCCTTGACTATTCTTAGAGAAACTAAAAATATTTTCAAAAAAAAAAAATTCAAGTTAGATAGCACTTAGAAAAGTTTTAAGTTTAAACACTTAGAAAATTTTCCAAAACAATTTCAAGTTTAAGCACTTAGAAAATTTTCAAAAAGGTTTTTAGTTTAAGCACTTAGAAAATTTTCCAAAGCAATTTCAAGTTTAAGCACTTAGAAAATTTTCAAAAAGGATTTTTAGTTTAAGCACTTAGAAAGCGAACCCAAAGAGAAGAAGTCTCAAGAACACACAACAAATGGAAGAAAGAGAGAAAGATAGTCTAAATCGAAAAGATGGAGAATGAAAGAAAGAAACCTCGACCCAATGCTTAAGGAAGCACGAACCTTGGTATAGAAGAAGAAGAAGATAGACGCCACAACCTTGGGATGGAGGTTGATAAGTCTTGAACGCCACAAGGGGATGCCTTGATAAGTTCTAGTTCAATGAAGAACCAACAAGTGAGAGCTTCACCATGTAGTAGATTGAATAAGCCAAAAGTTACATGTTGTGGCCGCCACCCCTTAATTAATAGCTATAGGGTGACCTAAAAATCCTAAAAGGCCAAAAGGAAGCCCATTTAGTAGAGGCCTAAGTAGACTACATGGGCCTATTGAGCTCTTGGCACCATTACAACCCAAATAAAGCTAGAAATTTGGCCTAAATTGAACCCACAAAATTAACATATCCTTCTTACATAGACAAGAGACTAAGGAGACTAGTTAAGCTCATCTAAGGCTTGAATTAGGTTGACTAAGCCGTATGACTTGCTCTTGGTCAAACCTTCTTCAATGGTAGCTTTGACTTTCACATCTTCAATTAGCACACTAAGTACTTCTTTCATCTTTTTAGCCTTAGCCCTTGTAATTGGGCCTCCTTTGATGCATAATGGATCATTAACATCTTCTAGAGTGGATTGAGCATGATCCATATCGTTAGCTTGTTGGGCAACTTGTTCACTTCTTTTGTCTCCATCATCCTTTGCCATTATCAAAACCCAGGTTTGACTTAGGTGCTGCCTGCACTAACAATCTCCCACTTTTTGATTTATGACAACACGGTTCAAAAAGTTAAGCTAAGGAAACAAGCAATGTAAAAGTTATTTAGTTTCCTCCCCCTAAAAAATTCTCCTCCTGAATTAAAAATTCTCCCCCTGTGTTTTTCAAAAATAAGTAGGGTTTTTTAAAACACTTCTAAGTCCTTGACTATTCTTAGAGAAACTAAAAATATTTTCAAAAAAAAATTTCAAGTTAGATAGCACTTAGAAAATTTTTAAGTTTAAACACTTAGAAAATTTTCCAAAACAATTTCAAGTTTAAGCACTTAGAAAATTTTCAAAAAGGATTTTTAGTTTAAGCACTTAGAAAATTTTTAAGTTTAATCACTTAGAAAATTTTTAAGTTTAATCACTTAGAAAATTTTCCAAAGCAATTTTAAGTTTAAGTACTTAGAAAATTTTCCTTTTTGAAATGCTTTAGATTTGAAAACAAATATGTGTAAGTATTTTATTACTTTACTTTTTGAAAAAGGAGATAAAAGAAATTAAAATTTAAAAAAAAATCTTTTCTAAAAAAAAATTCTTTTCTCTCCTTTCCTTTCTCTCCCCCTTTGTCATATATCAAAAAAAAATTTATTATAGCAAAAAAAATTAGAGTAAAGAAAGTAAAGTTCTGTATTGAACCAATTCTAAGCATAAACTGGACCAAACAAATTTAAATCTTCTTTTTCGGGTCCTGTCTAACTCAGTTAGCTACTTACTAACTGTCATAAACAGTAGCTTTCGCTAGGGTTAGTCAAGTTAAGTTATCTGATCAAGTTAGATTTTCTAAGCTTGACACTTAACCTGATTGCTGTTCAATTGGTATTTATTGCCCCAATTACTGCATATGCACTGACTTAAAGCATCTTGAATTAAGCATAGACTTAAGCATCTCAACCCAGTCTAGGTTGTCAATCAAAAGTACCCTAAGGTGCTTGTGAGATGCTGGCTTCTAGATCTATAGGTGCATGCAGTTCTAGGGTTAGGGCCTAAGCTAAGTCCATTTGCGAAAAAGCCCGAGTTTTGAAGGTGGTAAGGTTTTTGAAAAAAACTAAGTCGGAAAATTATTTTAAATTTCAAGACAGAAATGATTTTTTCAAAAACAGTAATTAACAGTTAAGAAATAAAATAATTTTTGAAAAAACACATATAGAGCAGTCATATTCTACTAAGCATAACCCTAACTGCCTTCTTAGTGAGCTAAACTCAGACTCAGGTAAGGATTTGGT
This sequence comes from Boesenbergia rotunda, assembly GCA_024364735.1. NCBI lineage: Eukaryota > Viridiplantae > Streptophyta > Magnoliopsida > Zingiberales > Zingiberaceae > Boesenbergia > Boesenbergia rotunda. Next base: position 283,796 of record JAGFNQ010007448.1, read on the forward strand.
AAAGATATCAACTAAGTTTGACTTTGAGTCCACATGCTTAAGGACTATTTCACCCCTGGCTACATGGTCCCTTACAAAGTGATATTTAACCTCTATATGCTTTGTTCTTGAGTGTTGAATCGGGTTTTTTGTTAGATTGATTGAACTTATGTTATCAATGTAGACTTGGGTTTGGGTGTAATCAAGTTGGAAGTCCTTAGGAGTGTGCATCATCCATAAGAGTTGTGCTACACACTCTCCTAAAGCAACATATTCTGCTTCGGTTGTAGATAGAGCTACGCAGTGTTGCTTTCTACTGCACCAACTGACTAGACTATTTCCTAAAAGTTGTCAGCTTCCACTTGTACTCTTTCTATCTAGTTTGCATCCAGCATAGTCAGAATCAGAGTATCCTGACAAGTCAAAGGTTGAGGTCCTAAGATACCAAATCCCTACATTTAGGGTGTCCTTAATGTATCTAAGTATTCTTTTTAGGGTTGCTAAGTGTGTTTCCTTAGCATAGGTTTAGTATCTAGCACACATTCCTACAGAGAATAGGATATCAGGTCTGCTAGCTGTAAGGTAAAGTAGACTTCCAATCATACTTCGGTATTGCTTAAGATCTACAGGTTTACCTTCAGGGTCACTATCAATTTTTACATTTGTGGCCATAGGGGGTACTTATGCTTTTGGAGTTATCCATTTCAAATTTCTTTATTAACTCCTTAGCATATTCGGATTGGTGAACATAATTTCCATCCCTAGTTTGCTTAATTTGCAGTCCTAAGAAGAAATTGAGCTCACCAACTAAGCTCATTTCAAATTCATTTCCTTTATTTTTACAAATTCTTTTAAAAAGTTTGAGTTGGTGGATCCAAAAATTATGTCGTCAATATAGATTTGGGCAATGAAAATGTCTTTTTCTAAGGTTTTAACAAAAAGGGTAGAATCAATTTGTCCTTGGTTAAATTTCTTAGAAATAAGGTAAGTTGATAGGCGTTCATACCATGCCCTAGGTGCTTGTTTTAATCCATAAAGTGTCTTATTAATTTTGAAAACATAGTCAGGTTTTTCTGGGTCCTCAAAGCCTAGGGGTTGTCCTACATAGACTTCTTCTTTGATGAACCAATTTAGAAAGGCTGACTTAACGTCAATTTGGTAGAGTTTGAATCCTCTATGGGCTGCAAATGCTAACAACATTCTAATACACTCAAGTCTGGCTACTGGGACATAGGTTTCATCATAGTCTAATCCTTCGACCTGACTGAACCCTTTAGCTACTAAGCAGGCTTTATTTCTAATTATTTCCTCTTGGTCATTTAGCTTATTCCTAAACACCCACTTAGTATCTATAATGGATTTGCCCTCAGGTTTAGGTACTAGTTCCCAAACTTGGTTTCTTTCAAATTGGGCTAACTCCTCTTGCATAGCTATGATCCAATCAGGATCAGGTATGGCTTCCTCTATAGTCTTAGGTTCAATTTTCGAAATTAGTGCGATCTGACTAAGATTTCTATATGAAGACCTAGTTCTGACTCCTAAGGTTAGATCACCCACAATTTGATCAGAAGGGTGACTGAGTCTGGGTTTCTTGGTTCTTCTAGAACTTGGTTCAGCCTCAGGTCCGGCTGGACGGTTAGATTCAGTATTTTGTTCAACTATTTGGGTTGGTTCAATTATTGGTTCAGTTGATGTAGTAGTTGGTTCAAGAGTTAGTTCATTTAGAGGTTCAACTAGTGGTTCAACTGATGATTCAATTGTGTGCTCATTCTCCTCTTGATTAATATTTGATGGGTTCAGGTTTTGATTATCAGATTTTGGATTAGTTTCCTCATCAAAGATTAAATTCGTTGTTTCTTCAATTTTATTAGTTTGTTTATTGTAGACCCTATAGACCCTACTTGTTGTTGAATATCCTAAGAATACTCCTGGAGTTGACTTAGACTGAAATTTACCTAGGTAGTCCTTGGTGTTTAGGATATGTACTTTGCATCCGAAGACCCTTGATAATGTAAGTTTGGCAGTCTATGGTAATATAGCTCATAGGGAGTTTTATTATGTCTTTTGTTAATTAGGACCCTGTTTTGGATATAGCAAGCCGTACTTATTGCTTCTGCCCAAAATTGGTTAGCTAGGTTGAATTCATTGAGCATGGTCCTAGCGGCTTCCTGTAGGGTTCTATTCTTTCTTTCTATTATCCCATTTTGCTGGGGGGGGGGTTCTAGGACACGAAAATTCGTGAATATACCCATTTATTCTACAGAATTCCTCAAACCTTTGATTCTCAAACTCTCCCCCGTGATCACTCCTAAGTCTTTTGATTTTGGTATCATTTTGATTTTCAATTATCTTACATAAGTCACTAAACAGGTTTAGGGTTTCATCCTTAGTTTTTAGAACCTAACCCAAGTAAACCTAGAGTGATCATCAATAATGACTAAGCAGTACCGGTTTCCGCTTAGTGATTTGCTCCATGTGAATCAAATAGGTCAAGGTGCAGGAGCTCAAGTGTGGTTTGAGTTAGGTCTGATTGAATTTTCTTGTGATTAGACCTGGTTTGTTTACCTTGGTTACATGAGTCACATATCGTGTTTTCGTAGTTCTTAATTTTTGGTACTCCTTTAATTAGACCAAGTTGGGTGATTTTTGAAATTAGTCTAACATTAGTGTGACCTAATCTCCTATGCCAGAGGTTGGATTCTTCTAATTGAGTTAAGAGACATTTAGGTACTAAGGGTAGATTTATAGTATAAACATTGTTTTTCCTGGTGCCCTTAAGTATGACTTCTGAGTCTTGAAGGTTTCTAATCAGGCAGTCAGAGTTGATAAATGTAACTACATAGCCAGTATCACATAATTGACTTATACTAAGTAAATTAAATTTGAAGTTCTCAACCAAGAGTACCTTTTTAATCACAAAATCGGATTTGAGTCAATGTTACCTGACCCAATGACTTTGAGTATAGCATTATTGCCAAATGCTACTGAGCCTAGGTTCTTGAACTTGAGTTTGGTGAATTTCAATTTGTCTCCAGTCATTTGTCTGGAGCATCCGCTATCCAACATCCATTGGTCCAAATCTTTATGTTCCTACACATAAAGTATTTATTGATTTGGATCCAATTAGAGTTAAGGATAGCTTAAATTGATTTTTACAACCTAATCTGTCTCACCCAATCTAGTGTTATCAATCACCTTAACCTTATGAGTTTTGTGAGACAAGTTTTAATAAACATGAAGATTTTAATTTGAAATCATGGTTAATTTTAAAAGGTTGAATTAATTTTCAAAAAATTTAATTAAGTTTTAAGTTTATTTTGAAAAGTGGTTGAATATAAGATTAATTGAAATTTGTGTTAGATTCAAATCTGACAATAGTAAAGTGAATTTGATTTTCAATAATTGGCTTCCAGGTCTTGGCAAGGCACTAGGCCTTCTTTGGCCGTAGCCTTATTGGATCATCAACCCTTTCCTTGACAAAGCCTTTTATTGAAAATTCATCTTCAAGTTACTTCTTGAAAGATTTTGGTCTAACTAGTTTGGGTTTTGGATCGGTAGCTTCGGCTAGTTCCACCAAAATGGTTTCCCTAACATATTATCATCTCACCTCCACCCAATACTATGTTGTTCAAATTTCAATTAAATCATTTAGGTCCTTAGTCTAACCAGTCCTAGATCTAAACATGGTAATTTGCAAAAAGAAATAAACAAGAAAGCATGCAATTAAAGAATTAAGCAAACAAAATTATTTAATTATGAAAATTATTTTTATATTGGCTCCCCCTGGACTAAAGCCACGATAATGATTAAGCAAGGTGTGAATCTTGTCCTTGGGGATCCAATACTAGTTTGGTCCAGCTTGGTTGTTCAAGCAAAGCTTGGGGACTCATGCTTGAACTTTGGCTCTAGGTTGGTTCAATACAACATAATACGACTGTTGTCTCGACTTGGATCGATACCCTAACCCAGATTTTTAAGAACGGACTTCTATTTTCCAAGGATCATGTCAAGACCCTTGGAACCCGAAGTGAATCGTTCTAAAGCCACTCTAAGTTCCTTGACCTGAGTTTTCAAGGAGGAGTTCGCTTTCTCAAGCTTTTCAACTTGAGTAGAGGTTCCTTCTTGAACCTTCTCGGTCAAGGATCTAGAGTCGGCTTCCTCTTTCAGGAGTTTTACTTCCTGTCGGAGGGATTCGACCCAGATTTTGGCTTTCGCCAGGTTACGAGATAAATATGCAATTAATTTAGATAATTCGACTTCGGAATAACCTCTTACCGTTATTTGGCCGTTTTTCCGAAATTGTGAGCCTTCCGTCGTCTGGCTCCGATTCCGATCCGGTGTCGATGTCTTCCAAAGCGATTAAAGCGAGAAGATTTGATTGTGGGACCTCTTCTTCTTCTTCAGAGGAAGATTCGTCCCAAGTGGCTTGAAGATCCTTCTTCCTTCGAGTCTTCTTGGCTTCTTTCAGATTGGGGCACTCTGATTTGTAATGACCCTTCTTATTGCATTCATAGCAAGTGACATTTATTTTGGTTTTTGAAGTTGAAGGTTCAGCTGGATCTTCCTTTCATCAGCTTGCTTTCTTTCTATTGGTTTGATGCTTCAGCTCCTTGTAGTAGTCCCGAGCTAGCCGCACCAACTTGGGTCGATCCCCTTCACTATCTTCTGAGTCTGTGTCTGAGTTAGACTCTGGTGCTGGTTGAGGCTTCTTCTTGGTGACTTTTCCTTGGGGTTTTCCTGTAAGAAAAGCAATACTTTTCTCGGCCATAGTGCAGTTAGTCTGTTCATATAATTCTAATTCTGAAAAGAGTTCATCTAATTTAATTTTTGAAAGATCCCTGGAAACTTTGTAAGCATCTACCATAGATGCCCACAGAGTATTCCTAGGGAATTCGTTTAGGGTATACCTGATTAGATCACGGTTCTCTACCTTGTGACCTATTGTGTGCAGCCAGTTCACCAGCTCCTGGATTCTGGCGTGGAGCTATGCTGCTGATTCGCCTTCGTTCATTTTTATTGTGTAGAGTCTGTTCAGCAACAGATCTCTTTTGCTGATTCTGGTGTCGGAGGTACCTTCGTGCAGCTCAATCAGCTTGCTCTAATGTTCTTTGGCGCTGTTGAAAGGTCCCACCCGGTTCAGCTCTTCCTTGGTTAATCCGCACTGCAACGTCTGGGTTGCCTTTGCATCAGCCTCAATCTTTTTCTTCAACGAGGCGTCTCATTCAGAGTAGTGTTGTGCCACTCCTTCTGCGTTCTTAGGGATTTCAAGGCCAGATTGGATAATTATCCACATATCCACCTGAGTTTTCAGGTGGACTACCATCCGGCTTTTTCAGTAGGAGAAATCTTCTCCACTGAAAAGCGGTGGTCTGGCTGTACTGAAACCCTCTTGCATTGCCATAATAATTTCTGAAAAAGAATAAAAATAGAGAAAATTTGTTCCAAGACTTGGTCTTGGATTAGTAGTGCGGAAGAAAATTAATAGAAATGAAAACCATCGAGTGGTGTTGCACTAACCTCGATTAACGAGAAAAATTTAGGAAAATAAAAAAAAATAAAAATAATTTTGTAAAATCCAAAAAACTCTCAAATTGGTGGTTGCACCAAATTTGAGCCACCCGCTCTGATACCACTTGATGGATCGGTGAAAACGATAGAGGGGGGGGTGAATATTGTTATAAACTTTTTTCGGAATACTAGAGTAAATACGCAGCGGAAAATAACAGAATACACGCGAACACAAGTCGGTTTTACTTGGTTCGGAGTCGCGGTCGGCTCCTACTCCAAGGCCTATGGTCCTTGACCGTTTACTTTGGGCAATTCTATATTCGATAAAACTTTTACAAGCTGATAGTACAGATATAAATTGAAAATTAACTAGCAACACTTTCGTAACTTAAAGTTTTACCGTCGCTCGAGGTGGATCGAATTTCGGAGCAGAGGGTCGGCGACGGCGCTGAAATCTTGAAGTTGAACTTTGTCGGAGCGCAACGCTTGAGCGAAAGTGTCTGGAGCGTCGAGAGCAATGGATGTTGAAGCCTTGGGGGTGAACCCCCTTTTATAGCACCCATACGGGCGCCTGTGTCGATGGGGGCGCCTAACACGTGACCTTCCCCACGTGATCCCTTATCCACAGGCTTAGTCAGCGCTTATCCATCTCCACTTGGGCGCCTGAGCTGCCTTGGTCCAGAGGCTTCGCGGTTGTGGTTTGGTGTTTGCCTTTACACTGGGGCGCCCATATCCATCCGGGCGCCTAACCCCAGTGAGGCACCTCACTTGCAAAATACCAGTCCTTCGATCCTGCAACTAAGGTTAGTTCCAAAACACAACAAGCAAATGTGTTAGCCATTAGTTACAGCCGTAGCTGTCTTGGTTCTGACATTGTGTCTCCCAAATGGAACCCTAGGTCGAACCGACGCCTACTGTTCCCTCGACGGGGAACGCGTCCTCACCTACTCCTCTTAAGAGAGTTTATCTTTTGCCAACCGGTTCCTCCGGTTGGACTTTTTCCCAATCCACCTGACCATGTCTTCGTGCCCAACTTCCGGCCAGGTCTTCTTGCCCAACTTCCGGTCAGGTCTTCGGTGCCCAGCCCATTCTAGGACTTCTTGCCCAGTCCTCGACCAGGATTTCTTTGCCCAACTTCCGGTCAGGTCTTCTGCCCAGTCCTCGACCAGGACTTCTTTGCGCAGCCCTTTGCCAGGACTTCTTGCCTAGCGTACCTAGGACTTTTCTTGCACACTTAGTAGACTTTATTAGATCACAATAACGCCTAAACTTCTGAAACCTTTGCCATTATCAAAACCCAGGTTTGACTTAGGTGCTGCCTGCACCAACACACTTAAGAAATTTAAGCTTTTACTGGCGACCGGAGTGGATGGAATTTATGCTCTGTTTACTTAGAGGGATGGATTCGAAAACTGAGGAAAGTTTTCCCTATGGAAAATTTTCTCATGTTTATTTCACCACAATGGGTAGATTGTTTTTCCTTTCCCTTGTTTACTTAGGATTAAATAACCAATGGATGGATTTATAAATCCATCGATGGATTGATTTTTGGACTTTTTTTTCTCCACCCAAATCGGATGGAAACTCATTCCTCCCTCTTTCGACCCATCTCTGCTTTCAATCACGCGAGTCACGGGCATCGCTGGCCTCCTTGTTCAGCCGCTCATGCAGGCGACAGATCGGCTGCTCGCGCAGCCTAGACGACTGGTTGCTCGCGCAGCCTAGACGACTGGCTGCTCGCCCGCTCACATCATCTATAGAAGTTTCCTTTCCCTATTTTTTTTTTTGCAGAAAGTTGAAGAACGGCCGAAAAAGGAGATGGATTGGAGGTAGCGCATCTTGATTGCCCAGACCGAAAGCAATTGATCCACTGATTTCTTCTTCCCTCTTGTTCATCTTTCCCTGTCACACTTTATTCACCATTTTTAATCGATTGAAGTAATTGTAGCAGTTGCTTTCAATCCGTCTCCTTTTCAATTTTTTTTCTTTTCCTTCTTCAATTTGTTTTTTTATTCTTTGAGTTTGGTAGACGAATAGAAGAGAGGGGTGATAAATCAATTCTATTAGATGGGTTGCATCCACTGAGACTTCGGCGATGGCGAGGGAGGCAGCTACCTTGACGCCAAAGATATCACTTTGACGACCAGGAGGCAGTGGCCACGACAAGCGAGCTCAAAAGGGGAAGTTCTTGGGAGAAGATGACATGGGGGACAAGCGTCATGCTTTCTAGGGCTCGTGCGACCTTCGCCGCCGCTCACCAACTCTATTGTTTTCTTTTTCTTGCCCTCTTTTATATCTTCCTTTCCTTTCCTTTCCATAGGGATTTATTATTCATCTGTTGATTTTATTTTCTTCTCTTCCTTCACTTCGAAGGATAGAGATTATGTTCATTTCCTCATCCGCTCATCGGAGTAAACAGAGCATTAAGCTTTTACTAACTAAAAAAAATTTACTTAGGCAAAATTTCAAAGCCAAATTTCCCTTAAACAAAGTTTCAACTTTGAGAATTGGGAAAAAATTTGTTTACTAAAAAATTTTTTGCACACTTAGAAGAATTTGCTTGGAAACACTTTGTGCATGTTGAAAAATAAAATCTTTAAGAAATTTCTAGAAAAGTTTTTCTCCAAAAAAACATTACTTAGAAACATTTGCCAAAATTTTCAAAAAGTTTTTTCTTAGACAAATTTTGTTTACTGAGGAAAATTTTACTTAGGAAAAAAACATGCACATAAAAAATTTTGAAACACTTAGAAATACTTAGAAATTTTTGAAGCACTAGAAATACTTGAAAGCACTTGAAGTATTTTGACAGTACTTTGAAATTTTAACAGCACTTAGCACTTAAAAAAAATTTGAAGTTGCTTTACTTTTTGAAAAAGAGATAAAAATTTAAATATTAAAAAAAAATTCTTTCTCTCTTTCTTTCTCTCCCCCTTAATGTGAAACTCTTCTCCTTATGTTTTAGACCATTTCCAATTGCAAAACTGAAACATTGCACAAAGCACCCTCATGATTTGAAAATTTCCTTTGAAGCTTTTAAAAAAATATGCAAATTAACCTTCCGAAAGTTTTTTTAATACTTGAAAAGAGTTCTAAGTATAAAAATACTCATAAGTTCAGTTTGAAATAATATTTTGAAACAAAATTTTCTGAGTATCACAAAGGAGATTCTAAGTTAGAAAAACCTTAGGTTAAAGTGAAAATATTTTTGAGAGCTTCTAAGATAAACTTTCTTTGAAAAAGGGAGAAAAAGCTTAAAGAAGAATTTAATTTTTAATTTCACTTTTTCCACTCTCCCTCTTGGCCATGTATCAATAAAGAACTTTTTGAAAAATATATTTTGAAAGAAGATTTAAAATTTGTGTATCAGAGCTTATGAGTTTTGAAAACATAAAAATTTGAGCGAAAAATAATCCTAAGTAAAATAATGTCAAGAATTATGATAATTTTTAAGTAACAAAATTTTGAAAGAATGAAGAATTGATGCTCAAAAATAAAGTTGGAATCAAGTGTATATTCTTACTGAGTCCATGCATGATAAGCAACAAAAAATCTTAAAATATTTAATCAGTAAGTTCAGGTTCAGAACATTTAACCACTTATTTTTGATTCCAAGTATGATTTTAAGTTTAATCATGGGTCAATATGTCTATGTTCAGAACTTTTAGACACTTAATCCTCAAGTTAAAGGCGAATAAAAATTTCTTAAGTAGAGAGACTTTTGAAAGAGTTTTCTAAAAGCCGTATTTTTGACAATATTTACACTTAAGTAATAAGCACCAAAACAAACTAAATATTCTTTTCTCAGAAAATATTTTAACAAATTCTAAGTACTTGAGAAAGAAAATTTGAAAATCTAAGTACCTTATTGATTAGAATTTCCCTTAACCTAACACAATCCTAGGAGGCTTCTTGACCACAAGTTAGTCCTCCTCTGAGTCTTAGGGTTTGATTCAAAAAAGAAAAAAAAAACTAAGTTTAAAACAACTTTTGAAAATTATTTTGTTTTAACGGTTTGAAAAACAAATTCTTCTCTCTCTCTCTCCTTTTGAAAAAGATAATATAAAGGACTGGAAAGAGGAAATTCTATATTTAGAATGATTTCCAAGGGAGAAACAGAACACAATTAAGTCCAAAAAATATATAACTATCAAAACCCGGACTGCAGATATTTTCCTTAAAAAAACATCCTAAGTAATACCCAAGGTGACTTTTGCAACACTTATTTTTCAAGAATAAATTGATTGTTAAAAGAAGTTCTTTGTATAGAAATGTAGTTGTTCTTTGTATAGAAATGTTTACAAACATTAAATAGTTTTCAGGTAACTTTTAGGTCCTAAGCATCTCACCCATTTCTAAGTGACAAAACAGGGTAATCTTATCCTTTTTGTGAGATGCATTAATTTTATCCTTTGATTTTCGATCAAGACTATGATTTCATTGAAGCTTGTGTTAGATTTAAATTTATCAAATAGTAAATAAAAAATGAGTTTCGATAATTGGCTTCTAATCTTGGCGAGGCACAGAGGTCTTCTTTGGTCGTAGCCTTATTGGATCAACAACTCTTTCCTTGACAAAGCCTTTTACCGAAAGTTCATTTTCAAATTACTTCTTGAAAAGTTTTGGTCTAATGATAACTACTATTTTGTTGATTATTTTAGGCTCTAAAATCCATGTTTGATCCATATTTTACATGCTTTATCTTGAATTAACCCTAGGTTCCATGAATTAATTCTATTTTGGGTTTTATTGCAAATCTTTGCAATTTTGAGATGTTTTGATATCTAATTTGAATCTGACTTTTGTAGGTTGAAGGATCATGGACCTAGGTCAAGTTGGGTCAAGTTTGAGCCAGAATCGGACTCAGATCGAGACAATCAAGCATTGGAAGACTGTGGGCCGTCCATTCGGAAGGCAAGGAGATCTGAGCCATCCAGGGCATATCCGATTGATCCCAGCTGAGGAGAGGTAGATCTGACCTTCAGATTGAGATCTGGGAGTTTAGGGTTCAATCAGAGAACATCCGACCATTGGATTAAGCCAGGACGATCTCAGCCGTCCATTGCTAAGTATTTAATAAAAAATCCCTCAGAATTCAGCGTCGTCGCGGGTCGCAGCTGTTCTTCCGAGTTCTTCACTGTTCTTGCGTCTTTCTTCTTCGTTTCTTCATCCGATCGCGCAGCCACATTGGATTCGAGCTTGGTTTGAGTTCCAGATCATCAGGTTCGCGTCTCCGTGAGATTTCCTGATCAGTTTGTCACTGAGAAGAGCTAGGTGAGGGTTTCGCCAGTTCTTGCTAATTTCCGATCGAATCACACTTGTTCTCCATCCTAATCAATCGGATGCAAGTCGGAGGGGTTCTTTGAGTTGCCCTGATTGCTCCTGAATCATCATCGCACTCCCATACAGCAAGTACGAAGAGATCGGAGGACTGGTTCTCTTGACGATAAAATTTGAGCTGAATTGATCATGGAGGCTGAAGCTCTGTCGATTTATCGAGCTAAGGGGTTCGTAGTTGTTTTTTGTGTGACATCAAGAAGGATTCGAACTAAGGGATGAGTTTGATGTTTAGTTTCTGTTAATCTCCGTTTTTGAATTCTGTTCTTCTGTAGTTTAGTTCTGTATCTGCAGATTTTCAGACACTGATCGGTCTGTCGACCGACCCAAGCATCATTTGATCGGTCTGTCGACCGATCAGGCTTGCTTCTGATAGGGCTGTCGACCGATCAGGTAGTCCAGCTTCAGTTCAGCCTCTGTTTTGTTTAAGCTTGACTTGTTTCAGCTTCTCCAACTTTGGCATTAGACACAAAATACTTACATACAATTTTAATTCTCGAATTCCTTTAGTTACGGTTTCCTTGCACTCAATTTTGGTTTTGAATTCTAATCTTATCGTTGCAATGTTTAATTATTAATTAGTTTAAGTGTAGTTTTTGCAATCATATTTGCTTAGCTAAGTTCATCTTGTTACTGCTATTTCCTTCTAAATTGCAAAACAAACCCCCATATTATTCGAAAACCCCAAAACATTTGACGACACACAAATTCGAGCTTGAATCAAACATCCTAAACTAGTCCTTGGAAAAAACACGACTTGAGGCCCCTTTACTACATTTTATTTTGTGAGCTAGGGTTTTCAATCTATAAATTTCTAAATTTGAGTGCTCATCATGACACCTATTTTGGGCACCATCAAATTTTTGGCGCCGTTGCCTGGGGAAATAACTAGTTGAGTTTGTTTGATTTTTGCTTGCGTGCTTATTGCCTTATTTTGTGATCTATTTTACTTGTTTCATTTTTTTCCATATACATTTGCTGCGATTTGTGTTTGTTTTATGACCAGGTCTGCAGGTGGTGATCTTGAGGAACTTGACTCTGAAATTGAGAGGACTTTCAGAGCAAGGAGGAACTAAGGCAGAATTTCAGAGGCTATCGATATTCCTCCTCTTCAGACCATTTCTACTCATTCAGGCACTATCATGGCAGACCACCAGAAGACAATGAAAGAACTTGCAGCACCTGATGACATTTTCCAGTACTCAAGCATTGCTTACCCAGAGCTCACTGGAGACTTTGAGTTAAGATCATGACTCATCCACTTATTGCCCAAATTTCAAGGACAGTCTGGAGAGGATCCCAACAGACATTTACATGAATTTCACGTAGTTTGCTCCACCATGAAGCCTCAGGGGATTTCAGAAGAAGATATCAAGCTGAGGGCATTCCCATTTTCTCTGACGGAGCAGCTAAGGATTGGTTTTACTATTTACCTACTGGGCACGTTTCTAGCTGGATTTCTATAAAGAAAGCATTTTTGGAGAAGTACTTTTCAGCCTCTAGAACTGCAATCATCAGGAAGAGTATTTGTGGCATACAACAAGTGGTGGGAGAGACCCTATACGATTACTGGGAGAGATTCAACAAGCTATGCTCTAGTTGCCCACAACACCAGATCAGTGAGCAGCTGCTTATTCAATACTTCTACGAGGGTCTACTCCAGATGGATAATATTATGATAGACGCTGCAGCTGGAGGAGCCCTAGTAAACAAAACACCGGATCAAGCTAGGGAATTAATTTCAAACATGGCAGAGAATTCACAGCAATTTGGGAGTAGAGCTTTGTCCACCAGAGGAGTTAATGAGGTTCAGATGGTATTTAATGAGCAAAAGGAGATTAAGAATTCTTTGATGGAGCTCACTTCCCTGGTTAAACAAATGTCTCTAAACAATGTGAACCAAAATTCTAATTTTTCAGTACCTCCACCTTCAAGCCAAGTGATGAGGTTATGTAGTATTTGCTCAAGCCAAGAACATAATTAAGATTCATGCCCTAACCTCCAACAAGATGAAACACTAGCGGACAATTGACTAGAGGACAATTTCAAGCCAAAAACAATCCCTATTCATCTACATATAATCCGGGTTGGAGGGATCATCCAAATCTGAAGTATGACAACTCTTTTTATCAACAAAACCCATCACAACAGCCCTATCAGCAGCCTTAACCGAATTTCCAGCAAAATCAGCAAGGGCAGCCACAATTTCAGTCAATTCAGCAATCATTTCAGCAATTCCAGCAACCTTTTCAAGGAAATCAGCAAGGTTTTCCAGGGAATCTGAATTTTCAGCAACAATATCAACCATCACAGCAACAATTTCAACCATCACAGCAAGGATTTCAGCCTTACAACCAAAACTTTCAGCCCCCAAATCAGAATTTCCAGCCCACTCAATTTCAGCCTTCACCACAACAATTTTCACTTCAAAACCAGAATTTTCAGGGTTATAATTCTCAGCAAGTTCAGCCAAGTTTCCAACCCAATTATCAACAATTTCAGCAGCCATTTCAACCCTATAATCAGCCCCAACAGCCCCAATTCCAGAATTCACAGCAGAGTAATAATTTTCAGCAACCCACCTCATCGTTTCAAGGCCAACCGAAGACTTACTCTAATCAAGGAGGCTATGGAGGCTCTAGTGGGGTGAATGCTCAACAACAAAGGTTAGAGAAAATGTTACAACAACTCTTGCAACAACAAGGCCAACAAAAAAATGATTCTACCTTACAGAACATCGAGAGACAAATTGGACAATTGGCTAGTGGGATGAACCAAATGCAAGCCCAAGGATCAAGCCAACTACCTTCTCAAGCTACTCCCAATCCAAAGGGAAATATAAGTGCCATCACTTTGAGGAGTGGGAAGGTGGCTTCAACTTCAAATGCTCCAAGGGTTGAAATTTCTGAAAATCGAACAACAGCTGTATTTCCAGCCCCAAACAGCCCTAAAATCACTTCAAATTTAGTTGGTTTCAACCCTAGTTCAAGCCTCACTCCCTCCTCAAGTGATCCTGTGATTTTGGTGGAAAATGAAGGAGAAATCAGTGGCAAAAGTGATTTTACATCAGCTACTTCATTTGGAATTCCAGCTCAAGTTTCAACTCCCCAAATTTTGGCTCAAGAGGAGGAATTAAGGGTTCCCTTGCCCTTTCCCCAGTGCAAGACTCAAGCCAAGAAGCAAGTGGAAGAGGAGAAAGCTAAGGAATACAATGAGCTTGTGAAGTTGTTTAGTAAGGTAGAGATTAATGTACCCTTGTTGACCATGATAAAACAAATTCCCAAGTATGACAAATTCCTCAAGGATTTATGTGTTCACAAGAAGAATTTGAAGGAGAATGAGTTGGTCAGCTTAGGGAAAAATGATTTCAGCACTCATCCATTCTATCCCTCAGAAGTGTGAAGACCCAGGGGTTTTTACTGTATCTTGTGAGATTGGGAGGACTCTCTTCCACGATGCCATGTTAGACTTGGGAGCCTCCATTAATGAATGCCCAGATCAGTCTTCCAGATGCTTGGTATTGGTCCTCTGCAGCCCACTGGAGTGATGATTCAATTAGCATACAGGAGCCAGACCCACCCAGCCGGTATTATTGAAGATGTGTTGGTAAAAGTGAAGGAGCTGATTTTCCCTGCAGACTTCTACATTTTGGACATGGAAGGGGACTACCTTGCACATAGATCTCCACTCATCCTTGGGAGACCATTTCTGAAGACTGCGAGGATAAAAATTGATGTTTATGCTGGTACACTGTCCATGGAAGTAGGAGACACAGTAGTCCAGTTCAGTATTTTCGATGTCATGAAGTACCCTAGAGAAGATCACTCTATTATGAGCATTGATATTCTGCATGGATTGGTTGACACAGATTCAGTTGCTGAGGGAGCTCCACTTGTTATTTCTAGAGAAGATGTCAGTTCAGAGGATGCTGAGGAGACACTTTCTGTTGAGGAGGATGACTTGGAAGTTGTTTCAGATTTATTTTTAGCTGGAGAGGATTCTATAGGTGTATGGGATTGCACAGAGCCCCAAGAATCACCTACTTCTATTGAGATTTTAGAAGATTCAGAGTACAGGTGTGATAGTGTAGGGGATTGCACAGAGCCCCACAGATCACTCATACCTACTGAGCAGGCCCAGATCGAGTTTAAGCCACTACCAGATCATTTGAAATATGTTTTTCTAGGAGAGGAGTAGAATTTTCCTGTCATTATTGCCCAGCACTTAGACTCAGAGCAAGAAGAGAAATTAGTGCAAGTCCTGAGGCATCACAAGAAAGCTATTGGGTGGACTTTAACAGATATATCAGTATTAGCCCGCTATTTGCATGCACATGATATTTTTGGAAGAGAATGTCAAACCAGTTAGGCAGCCATAAAGAAGACTTAATCCACTTATTTTGGATGTGGTAAAGAAAGAGGTGACTCGACTACTACAGGCAGGTATCATCTACCCTATTTCTAACAACCAGTGGGTTAGTCCCATCCATGTGGTGTCAAAGAAATCTGGAGTTACAGTGGTGGAAAATGGAAGCAACGAGTTAGTGCCCACCAGAGTTAAAAATTCATAGAGAGTATGCATTGACTATAGGAAGCTAAACAAGGTCACGAGGAAAGATCACTTCCCTTTGCCTTTATTGATCAGATGCTTGAGAGGTTGGCAGGGAAGTCCCATTACTGCTTCTTGGATGGGTACTCAGGATATTTCTAGATTTGCATAGACCCAGAGGATCAAGAGAAGACTACCTTCACTTGTCCTTTCGGCACATTTGTGTTAGTAATATGAGAGAAGTGTCCTAAGACAATCGCCTTATGATTGTAAACATTTATTTTAATAAATGAAAATTCACTATTTGAGTATACATGTTTGTGTATTTGATTGGGATCTTAAACTCATTTACTGAATGTCCGCAATACAATTCACAGCATGAAGAATTTGTGATGAATTCACAACTAGTGATTATCTCTACATGTGCAATTGTGAAGTATTGAAAATATCCCTAGTCGATGAATTGATAAACACGGACACTATCAATTCTGTTGAGACTAGCATGGGTTATTCTCTAATCAGCTGATTCTCACTGGCTGGTGACATTGGGATGTCCGGTGATAAACATGAATGCTAGTTAAGGGAACTAGTTCATTGGTGTGACTGACTGTAAAACTTCACATGGTAGTCTATATATAGACATGTCAGTGAAGTTCTTACTGCAGCTTAAGTGCGATGTTCCTTTGACTTGCGGTGTTCAAGTCATCTTGGTCATGGAGACTTATATTTTAACATCTTAAGCAAGCATCTCCAAGGAGGTGTGGACCCAGGATGGTTGGGTATAAGCCGAAGTGCCCAAAGATGTTTGAACAACCTACAAAGGATTCACCACTCCTTGCGAGGAGATGTATACCCAGGCCTATCGTCGGATTGTTACTCAAAGCCTCTGGCCAGAGCATGTCATGTTTAGAGTATGAGTCTCTTAAATACATGAGAGTAATTAGAAATCCAAAGGACGAGAGAACGTTACTTGGGCTAGGTGTGACGTAGTCAGCCTAGTGGGGACTGACACACACAGACCATGTCCTGAACCAAGTGGGTATAAGATGGTGAAGGGAATGAGGCACGATTCATTAGAGCTGCTGAAGGGTTTCAGAATTATTTCTGAGGTCAACCGTTGATCTTTCGATTAATTGGGGGTCATGATGTACTACTAGGTGCCACTCATGATCGTTCTATAATTGGTTGATTATAGACGGCCAACATAAATCGAAAGCCTATTTAGTCACACGCACTACGAGTAATCCGAGGGATTTAAAACGAGTTGAAAATTGGATTTTCCGATCAAGAGAAATAAGTCGAATCTGAATTTATCAGAGGCGCACGGGAAGCTTAAAATGGCTAAGTCTTTTGAAGGCTTATTGGGCGAATTAAATGAGTTTAATTCGCGAGGGTTTGGCTTGATGTGGCCGGCCAAAGAGGGTATCCACCCTCTTTGGTTTGGCCGGCCACTACAAGGAGAGAAAACCAATTTATTTGGTTTATTTTATAAAATAAATCAAGCGCGATTTGTTTTATAAAATTATGGATAAATAAATCTATATAAAGAAATTTATATAAAGAGATTTATATAAAGAAATTTATATAAAGAAATTTATAGAAATTTATTCTTTTTATGGAAATTAAAATGAACCATGGATCGGTTTATTTTAATTTTATATTCCATGATAAGAAAAATTTATAAATTTCTTGTAAATTTTATTCCATAATAAAAGGAGATATGCATTTGTTTTATTATAAAGTTAGTTATAATAAAACTTGGCATAAACGGAATAATTTATAAGAAAATTTATAGGATAAATTTCTTATGAAAAATTCCATTAAAGGGAAGACTTGGCAAGGGAGAGGCTACTATATAAAGGAACCAAGGCTAGGCTTGAATTCCTCAATAGAGTTATCAAGAGATTAATTCTCTCCCTCTCACTCTCTTATTCTCTCCCTCTCCTTCTCTCCTCCTCCTAGGGCCGCCGCCCCCCTCCTCACCCTAGGGCCGGTGCACATCCATCCTAGGGCCGGCGCACCCTCACACTTCCTAGGGTTGCCGTGGGTTGTCACCACCAAGAAGGAGCCAAAGAAGAAGAAGAAGAAGCGGGTCGCAACTCCTTCCTTCCCGGAATTTAGATTCCGTTTCTTGGTGGTTAGTTTCCATCTTTTTCTCTTGTTATTCTAGTTGTGCTTTTGGAGAATCTAGTAGTTCTCGTCGGCACAAAACTCGTGGCTTTGCGAAGTCATCCCGAAGAGAACTCGGCGTGGACGCGAATAGAGGCGGAGCTTCCAAGGGACGCTACGGTTGGATCTCGTCCCTTACTTCAAGTTACGCGAGGTAACGAGTAAATTAGTTTACTTTCTGCAAAATTCTAATTTATGATCATGTCCACACATCATAAGGTCGCATGCTAGATACGTGGTTAAAAATAATTTAAGAAATTATTTATGCTAATTCTTCCGCTGCACGTAAATATTTTAAAATTTACGAACCCGTATCCTTGTCAACATGCACCCGGTCCCAACAGTGGTATCAGAGCCGGTTAGTGTTCGACATAATCATATAATTGTTTTGCGAAAAACTTTGTCATAATCTCAATTTTGGAAAAATTTTCAATTATGGAAATTTTCCAATTATTATAAATTTTAGATTTAGGAATTTCAAAGTTTGAAAATTCTCATGAAATTTCGCAAACGTTTGAAATATCCTAGTTTCTGAAATTTTATGATAATTGAGAAAACTTCCCATCTTTGGAAACTTTCCAATTTTGGAAATTTCCTTTTTTGAAAATTTTCCAATTTTGGAAATATGTAAGTTTTCTTTGTACCAGAAACTTACAATTATTCTGAAAACCTATTATGAAATCTCGCAATTTTGGGCACTTTCTTTCAAGAAAGTCTAGACAAATTTATAGATAATTAATTGACAATTAAATTCAAATTGGTTTTAAATTATCAACAAAATTCTTTATTTTGGATTGAGCCTCGGGGAGCCGTCCAATTTAAGGTTAGTTGTTGTAATTTAATTTCCCAATTTTGAATGAAATTGTCATGTTTAATTTGGTTGCGCTTCAGAAGCGGACCAAATTGAATTTACGACAAATTTCTTTTCTTTGGGTATCTGAGCCTCGGGGAGCCACCCTTAGAAAATAATTTGTTGTAATTAATTAAATCCATGAATAAAATATGATTTAAGAGGTGATGCTCTTACATATTGTTGTCTCCAAAATTAATTAGGAAAATGGTTTCCTATAGAGTTTTCTTAAAAGAGATTTTCATGAAAATAATATGTGGTTGAATTAAGGGAATTGCCTCTTAATTTAATAAGATTTGATTTAGAGAAATCAAAGTCTTAAACATATTATTTCCGAAATTGATTATGATAATTTAGGAAATTGTTTCCCAAAACAATTCCTTGAATAAAGTATGAAATTAGAATTAGGAAATCCGATTCCTAATTCAATTAATGAGACTTGATAAATTAAGTCACATACATACTTTATTAAGGAAATCGTTAGTCATGACATAATTATATGTCATGAATGTGCTTAGAAAAGAAAGGATGAGACCCAAAACCCCTTTCAAAATATTAAGGCTAACACCTTCCATTAATATGGTTAGAACCGGAGTTTTGTTTCTCGTTTGGGTTGATGGACACATCCATGCCCGGCTTGAACCTCAACATGTTCAAACCATGGAATTAGTTTATGAATAATATAGTTGGAGTCAGAGGTCAATCCTTAGTTTTGGTTGTTGGACACATCCAAGCCTGACTAAACGGTTGAATGAGCTCCAACCATATTAAAACTATTTCTTGATTAATGGGTCAGCCTTAAGCTTGGAGCATCGATTTGTTGTGCCACAGCCAAGGTCGATGTAAAGAGAGGTGCAGTTGGGTGCTATGTATAATGTTGCATACTTGTTAATGAGTTAACAACCCAATGATTTATGCAAACATTCAATTAGTTGATAGCATAAAGTGATAGTTACATATATGTGATATGTAATCGGTATAATTACCTACCTTCATAGCTAAGAATAACTTGATGGCCACAGCCATGGTTGTTCTTATCTATGGTTGGATATCAACCTATTTGGAGATGTTCCTACGATCTCCCGAATTGATAAAAAGAGTTATTCAATTTGAAAAATAAATAGGATTTTATTAATGTATGTTGATGCATTCTTTATCATTCTTCTCATATAAGCTCAATTTGTATTTCTAGGATAATCACTCGATCATGTCTTCTCTGAATTTGCGTTCCATTTTGGACACCAATAAAATGACTGGGCCAAACTTCATGGACTGGCTTCGAAACCTGAGGATAGTCCTCAAGGCAGAGAAGCTTGCTTATGTCCTTGAAGATCAACTTCCCAACCGTCCTCCTGAAAACGCAACTCCAGACCAGTTTCCTGAGTTGCTCAACCTACTGAAGACTGTAGAGCCTTCTGTAAAGCAGGATCAAAAGACGGTACTGTTAGTTGGTTCCTCGAAGAAAGGTTCTAAGAGGAAGGCCAAAGAACAGAATAAAGGAAAGAAGAAAAAGGCCAAAAAGACTGAAAAGACACCAAAAGGAACTTGCCATCATTGTGGCAAGGAGGGTCACTGGCGAAGAAACTACAAAGTTTATCTTGAGTCCTTGAAGAAGAAGGCATCCGATGCCCCATCCTCTTCAGGTATCTTCGTTATTGAATGTCACTCTATTTCCTCAAATACCTGGGTACTTGATACTGGGTGTAGCTCACATATATGTAATGACATACAGGGGCTAAGGAATAGAAGAAGACTCGTCAAAGGAGAAGCGAATTTGCGAGTTGGAAATGGAGCAAAGATTGCTGCTGTTGCCATCGGAACATATTTGCTAAAGTTCCCCACTGGACGTGTCTTAGAATTGGATAATTGTTATCTTGTTCCTTCGTTAATAAAGAACATTGTATCTATTTCATGTTTGAATGAAAAGGGTTATCATTTAACTTTTAGTAACAATTGTTGTTACATAACTTTAAATGACGTTCTTTATGGGAATGGAACTTTGTGCAATGGTATCTACACGTTAGATTTATCCGGTGACGTTTTCAATATCGAAGTTAGCAACAAACGTGCTCGAATAGATAATTGAATAGACTCCTACACATGGCATTGTCGTCTTGGCCATGTAAGTAAGAAACGCATGACCAAATTACACCGATGTGGAATTTTGGAATCATTTGAACCCGGTTCATTTGATACATGCGAATCATGCTTAAAAGGCAAGATGGCCAAATTACCCTTTTCCGGAAAAGGTAATCCAGTGGGAGAATTGCTTGGTCTAATACATACTGATGTATGTGGACCAATGTCAACTCTTGCACAAGGAGGCTATAGCTACTTCATCACCTTTATCGATGATCACTCACGATTTGGGTATGTGTTCTTGATGAAACATAAATCTGAAGCTTTTGAGAAATTCAAAGAGTTCAGAAATGAAGTAGAGAAACAGCTTGGCAAAAGTATTA
This sequence comes from Boesenbergia rotunda, assembly GCA_024364735.1. NCBI lineage: Eukaryota > Viridiplantae > Streptophyta > Magnoliopsida > Zingiberales > Zingiberaceae > Boesenbergia > Boesenbergia rotunda. The sequence goes on from JAGFNQ010007448.1 coordinate 304,649, forward strand.
AGATACTTCGATCCGATCGGGGTGGTGAATACTTAAGTCAAGAGTTTCAAGATTATCTTAGGGACAATGGGATATTGTCCCAATGGACTCCGCCGTATACACCATAACATAATGGTGTATCTGAGAGGCTCAACCGAACCTTGATGGACATGGTTAGGTCGATGATGAATCATGCAACTCTTCCAAAATCCTTTTGGGGCTATGCACTTAAGACAGCTGTTTACTTGCTAAACAGAGTCCCGACCAAGGTAGTCTCTACTACTCCGTATGAGAGGTGGAATAGTAAGAAACCCCACTTAACTCACCTTAAGATATGGGGTTGTCCTGCTTATGTGAAGCGGACTGTATCAGACAAATTGGATGCTAAGTCTGATAAATGTCTATTTATTGGATACCTTAAGGAAACGAAGGGTTACCAATTCTATCATCCCTTAGAACAAAAGGTGTTTGTTTCAAGGCATGCTCTGTTTCTGGAAAAAGAATTTCTTTTACAAGAAAACAGTGGGAGTGGCATTGATCTTGATGAAGTTCAAGAAACTCCAATAGACATTACAGAGACACCTAGTCTAGACCCACAACCGATAACTCATAATGATGAGCTATCAGTTGAACCTAAAACAACACCACCTCTTCGAAGGTCTGATAGGATACGCAATATTCCAGAGAGATACGGATTTCTCATAAGTGAATCGAACGATGTGTTACTCATAAGCGATGACGAACCTATCAGTTATGAAGATGTTCTGAAAAGTTCAGAAAGGGACAAATGACTTGAAGCCATGAAGTCGGAAATGGATTCCATGTACGAAAATCAAGTATGGGACTTGGTTAACCCACCTGAAGGGATTAAGCCCATAGGGTGCAAGTGGGTTTTCAAGAAGAAAACCGACATGGAAGGTAATGTTGTTACCTTTAAGGCTAGATTAGTGGCAAAAGGATATCGTCAGAAACAAGGAATTGATTATGACGAAACCTATTCGCCAGTAGCTATGCTTAAATCCATTCGGATGCTCCTAGCCATAGCAGCTCATTATGATTATGAGATATGGCAAATGAATGTGAAAACAGCTTTCCTTAATGGAAACCTGCTTGAGGATGTATACATGATACAACCTGAAGGTTTCACATCGGTTGATAAAACCAAAATATGCAAGCTTCCGCGATCCATATATGGACTGAAGCAAGCATCCAGGAGCTGGAACATCCGTTTTGATGAGACAATCAAAGAGTTTAATTTCTCACAAAATCCAGACGAACCTTGTGTGTACAAGAAGGTTAGTGGGAGTGCAGTCGTATTCCTAGTATTATATGTCGATGACATATTACTTATAGGAAACGATATATCAGTCTTGCAGTCAGTTAAAATTTGGTTGTCCAAAACTTTCTCCTTGAAAGACCTGGGAGAAGCAACCTATATCCTTGGGATTAGAATCTATAGAGATAGATCAAAACGGTTGCTTGGTCTTTCACAGTCTACATATATAGACCGAGTGCTAAAAAGGTTTATCATGTCGGAATCCAAGAAAGGTTACCTTCCCATCAGGAATGGGATCAACCTTTCAAAGTCTATGTGTCCGCACACAGAAGACGAGAGGATTTGCATGAATAAGATTCCTTATGCATCCGCGATAGGATCTATCATGTATGCTATGTTATGTACTAGGCCCGATGTATCATATGCTCTGAGCGTCACGAGCAGATATCAGTCTGATCCAGGTATGGATCACTGGGCGGCTGTCAAGACAATCCTTAAGTACTTAAGAAGAACTAAGGATGTGTTCCTAATATATGGAGAAGGAGATATGGTAATACGTGGGTATACAGATGCCAGTTTCTAGACATATAAGGATGACTCCAAATCTCAGTCTGGATACGTATTTACTTTGAATGGAGGCGCAATAAGTTGGAAGAGTTCCAAACAAGACACTGTAGCGGATTCTACCACGGAAGCGGAATATATCGCAGCTTCGGAAGCAGCAAAGGAAGCAGTCTGGATCAAGAAGTTTGTCTCAGAACTTGGTGTGGTTCCAACCATTGATGAAGCAGTGCCGGTTTACTGCGACAACAATGGAGCTATTGCACAAGCAAAGGAACCAAGGTCTCATCAGCGATCCAAACACGTGCTTCGCCGCTATCATCTGATCAGAGAGTGTTAGTGATATGAGAGAAGTATCCTAAGGCAATCGCCTTATGATGTAAACATTTATATTAATAAATGATAATTCACTATTTGAGAATACATGTTTTGTGTATTTGATTGGGATCTTAAACTCATCTACTGAATGTCCGCAATACAACTCACAGCATAAGAGAATTTGTGATGGGATCACAACTAGTGATTATCTCTAATGTGCAATTGTGAAGTATTGAAATTATCCCTAGTCGATGAATTGATAAAAACGGACACTATCAATTCTGTTGAGACTAGCATGGGTTATTCTCTAATCAGCTGATTATCACTGGCTGGTGACATTGGGATGTCCGGAGATAAACATGGATGCTAGTTAAGGGAACTAGTTCATTGGAGTGACTAGCTGTAAGACTTCATATGAGAATCTACATGTAGATATGTCAATGAAGTTCTTACTGCAGCTTAAGTGCGATGTTCCTTTGACTTGCGGTGTTCAAGTCATCTTGGTCATGGAGACTTATACTTTAACATCTTAAGCAAGCATCTCCAAGGATGTGTGGACCCAGGATGATTGGGTATAAGCCGAAGTGCCCGAAGATGTTTGAACAGCCTACAAAGGATTCACCACTCCTTGCGAGGAGATGTATACCCAGGCCTATCGTCGGATTGTTACTCAGAAACCTCTGGCCAGAGTATATCATGTTTAGAGTGAGAGTCTCTAAAATACATGAGAGTAATTAGAAATCCAAAGGACGAGAAAGACACTACTTGGGCTAGGTGTGACGTAGTCAGCCTAGTGGGGACTGACACCATAGACCGTGTCCTGAACCAAGTGGGTATAAGGTGGTGAAAGGAATGGGGCACGATTCATTAGAGCTGCTGAAGGGTTTCAGAATAATTTCTTCTGAGGTCAAACCGTTGATCTTTCGATTAATTGGGGATCATGATGTACTACTAGGTGCCACTCATGATCGTTCTATAATTAGTTAATTATAGACGGCCAACATAAATCGAAAGCCTATTTAGTCACACGCACTACGAGTAATCCGAGGGATTTAAAACGAGTTGAAAATTGGATTTTCCGATCAAGAGAAATAAGTCGAATCTGAGTTAGTCAGAGGCGCAATGGAAGCTAAAAATGGCTAAGTCTTTTGAAGGCTTTTTGGGCGAATTAAATGAATTTAATTCGCGGCGGTTCGGGTTGGTTTTGTTAGGATCTTTGCCCTAGCTAGAGGGGGGTGAATAGCTATCTTTCGATTTTACTTTCCTACAAACACGTTAGCGGAAGCAATACAAATAGAAATATGAAGGTAGGAAAGGAATCAATGCTAACTCACTGATTTTACTTGGTATCCACCTCTTCAAGGTGACTAATCCAAGGATCCACACACACACCACACAAACCCTTCACTATAACTTCTCCTTCTCAAGATCACACTTGAAGGTGGAGAAACCCTTACACAATGATCTCCCTCCTCTTACAAATGAAATGAAAGCTTGGAGGAGGAGATTGAGAGAGTTGTGAAGCTTGGAGAGCTCTAGAATGATCACACACTTCGTACACAAGGAAAGCCCTTAACCTCTCCAAGATAAAACACTAGGTTTTATATCTTCGTCCGCGACTCCAGTCGACTGCTCACTTACCAGTCGACTGGTAGGCTTCAACGGCTATAAAATATGCAATGAGTGCCTCAGCCGCCTTCGCAACGGTCGACCTCCAGTCGACTGGTACAGTACCAGTCGACTGGCCGGTCGACTGGAACCAATTCCAGTCGACTGGTCGACCCTCCTTGGGTCGACCCGATTCTCTGTGTGTTGTGGGTTGTGGTCCCAGTCGACTGACAACTTACCAGTCGACTGATGAAGCTGAGAAATCATATTTCAGCTTCCCTTTTCATCCCTTAGTCTTGACTCATGCCTTCAAACACCTTCCACAAGCCTTGTGCCTCTCTTGGATGCTTCCGAGTCCACGACTCCTCATCCTTGCACTTGCTTGAAGTGTTTCCATCGGCTTCGTCATACTAAGTCTCCCTTTTGCCAAGAGGTCATACCTCCGGGACTTCCTTTGCCAAGACTCTCTTCTTGGACTTCCCTTGCCAAGTCTTCCACCTGAACTTTCCTGCTTACTCAAGGCACACAAGTTAGAACACAAAATATTGCCTAACTTAAACTTGTTTAGCCAAACATGAAAACCATAATTACTTGGAGCAAGATTGCACCAACAGGTTTGGCCAGCCAAAGAGGGTGCCAAAACCCCCTTTGGTGGCCGGCCACAATAAGAGGAGAAAACTAATTAATTTTGGTTTAATTAATAAAATAAATCTAGTGCGATTTATTTTATAAATTATGGATAAATAAATTTGTATAAAGAAATTTATATAAATAAAATTTATAGAAATTTATTCTTTTATGGAAGATTAAAATAATCCATGAATTGGTTTATTTTAATTTTATAAAATCAATTATGAATTGATTTTTTCATAATAAGAAAGTTTATAAATTTCTTATAAAAATTTATTCCATAATTTAAAGAGAAGAAGAATTAGTTTTATTATAAATTAGTTTATAATAAAGACTCGGTTTAAACGGAATAATTAATAAGAAAATTTATAAGATAAATTTCTTATAACTAATTCCGTTAATTCCGTTAATTCGGTTTAGAGGGAGACTTAGCAAAGGAGTTGCTACTATATAAAGGAACCAAAGGCTAGCCCTTAATTCCAATCAAGAGATTAATTATTCTCTCCCTCTATCTCTTAATCTCTCCTCTCCTCCTTCTCCCTCTCTTCCCTTAGGGCCGGCGCCCACCCTAGCTCCCCTAGGGCCGGCGCCCAACCTACATCCAAGGTGGTGGAGGCCGTGAGCTTCAAGAAGAAGAAGGAGAACCCGAACACGAAGAAGAAGAAACGGATAGCGATTCCTCTCTTCCTGGAATTCGATTCCGTTACTTCGTTGGTTAGTTTTCCATTATTTTCTCTTATTCTTCTAGTTGTGCCTTCCGAGAATCTAGTAGTTCTCGTCGGCACAAAACTCGTGACTTTGTGAAGTCATCCCGAAGAGAACTCGGCGTGGACGCGAATAGAGGCGGAGCTTCCAAGGGACGCTACGGTTGGATCTCGTCCCTTACTTCGAGTTACGAGAGGTATAATGTAAATTAGTTTACTTTTCCGCCAAGTTTTATTTTATGATTATGTCAACACACTATAAGGTTGCATGCTAGATACGAAGTTAAAATAATTTAGGAAATTATTTTATGCAAATTCTTCCGCTGCACGTAAAAATTTAAAATTTTACGAACTCGTATCCTTGTCAACATGCACCCGGTCCCAACAGAGAGATTATAAGTAGGAATGACATACAAATTGAGAAGATTCCCACTGAAAGGAATTTAGCGGATCCTTTAACTAAGGCCTTGCCTCAAAGCAAGTTTGAGGGTCATGTTAGAGCCTGTGGTATCGGATACCATAGCGATTGACATTAGGCCAAGTGGGAGTTTGCTAGTAATATGAGAGAAGTGTTCTAAGGCAATCACCTTATGATTGTAAACATTTATTTTAATAAATGAAAATTCACTATTTGAGTATACATGTTTGTGTATTTGATTGGGATCTTAAACTCATTTATTGAATGTCCGCAATACAATTCACAGCATGAGAGAATTTGTAATGAATTCACAACTAGTGATTATCTCTACATGTGCAATTGTGAAGTATTGAAAATATCCCTAGTCGATGAATTGATAAACACGGACACTATCAATTCTGTTGAGACTAGCATGGGTTATTCTCTAATCAGCTGATTCTCACTGGCTGGTGACATTGGGATGTCCGGAGATAAACATGAATGCTAGTTAAGGGAACTAGTTCATTGGAGTGACTGACTGTAAAACTTCACATGGTAGTCTATATATAGACATGTCAGTGAAGTTCTTACTGCAGCATAAGTGCGATGTTCCTTTGACTTGCGGTGTTCAAGTCATCTTGGTCATGGAGACTTATACTTTAACATCTTAAGCAAGCATCTCCAAGGAGGTGTGGACCCAGGATGGTTGGGTATAAGCCGAAGTGCCCGAAGATGTTTGAACAGCCTACAAAGGATTCACCACTCCTTGCGAGGAGATGTATACCCAGGCCTATCGTCGGATTGTTACTCAAAGCCTCTGGCCAGAGCATGTCATGTTTAGAGTATGAGTCTCTTAAATACATGAGAGTAATTAGAAATCCAAAGGACGAGAGAACGTTACTTGGGCTAGGTGTGACGTAGTCAGCCTAGTGGGGACTGACACACACAGACCATGTCTTGAACCAAGTGGGTATAAGATGGTGAAGGGAATGAGGCACGATTCATTAGAGCTGCTGAAGGGTTTCAGAATTATTTCTGAGGTCAACCGTTGATCTTTCGATTAATTGGGGGTCATGATGAACTACTAGGTGCCACTCATGATCGTTCTATAATTGGTTGATTATAGACGGCCAACATAAATCGAAAGCCTATTTAGTCACACGCACTACGAGTAATCCGAGGGATTTAAAATGAGTTGAAAATTAGATTTTTCGATCAAGAGAAATAAGTCGAATCTGAATTTATCAGAGGCGCACGGGAAGCTTAAAATGACTAAGTCTTTTGAAGGCTTATTGGGCGAATTAAATGAGTTTAATTCGCGAGGGTTTGGCTTGATGTGGCCGGCCAAAGAGGGTATTCACCCTCTTTGGTTTGGCCGGCCACTACAAGGAGAGAAAACCAATTTATTTGGTTTATTTTATAAAATAAATCAAGCGCGATTTGTTTTATAAAATTATGGATAAATAAATCTATATAAAGAAATTTATATAAAGAGATTTATATAAAGAAATTTATATAAAGAAATTTATAGAAATTTATTCTTTTTATGGAAATTAAAATAAACCGATACAACCATGGATCGGTTTATTTTAATTTTATATTCCATGATAAGAAAAATTTATAAATTTCTTGTAAATTTTATTCCATAATAAAAGGAGATATGTATTTATTTTATTATAAAATTAGTTATAATAAAACTTGGCATAAACGGAATAATTCATAAGAAAATTTATAGGATAAATTTCTTATGAAAAATTCCGTTAAAGGGGAGACTTGGCAAAGGAGAGGCTACTATATAAAGGAACCAAGGCTAGGCTTGAATTCCTCAATAGAGTTATCAAGAGATTAATTCTCTCTCTCTCACTCTCTTATTCTCTCCCTCTCCTTCTCTCCTCCTCCTAGGGCCGGCGCCCCCCTCCTCACCCTAGGGCTGACGCACATCCATCCTAGGGCCGGCGCACCCTCACACTTCCTAGGGTTGCCGTGGGTTGTCACCACCAAGAAGGAGCCAAAGAAGAAGAAGAAGAAGCGGGTCGCAACTCCTTCATTCCCGAAATTTAGATTCCATTTCTTGGTGGTTAGTTTCCATCTTTTTCTCTTGTTATTCTAGTTGTGCTTTTGGAGAATCTAGTAGTTCTCGTCGGCACAAAACTCATGGCTTTGCGAAGTCATCCCGAAGAGAACTCGGCGTGGACGCGAATAGAGGCGGAGCTTCCAAGGGACGCTACGGTTGGATCTCGTCCCTTACTTCAAGTTACGCGAGGTAACGAGTAAATTAGTTTACTTTTTGCAAAATTCTAATTTATGATCATGTCCACACATCATAAGGTCGCATGCTAGATATGTGGTTAAAAATAATTTAAGAAATTATTTATGCTAATTCTTCCGCTGCACGTAAATATTTTAAAATTTACGAACCCGTATCCTTGTCAACATGCACCCGGTCCCAACAATTTGCCTACAGACGAATGCCATTTGGACTCTGCAACGCTCTAGGAACGTTCCAGCGATGCATGGTAAGTATATTTGGTGAGTTATTAGAGTATTGCATGGAGATTTTCATGGATGATTTTTCAGTTTTTGGCACTTCATTTGATTCATGTTTAGATAAATTGTCTAGGGTTTTGCACAGATGCATTGAAACCAATCTTGTTTTTAATTTCGAAAAATGTCATTTCATAGTCGAGCACGGTATTGTATTAGGACATATAGTCTCTAGGAGAGGTATTGAGGTAGATCCTGCAAAAATTAGCGTTATATCTTCTTTATCTTACCCTGTATGCGTACGGGATGTTCGTGCCTTTCTTGGACATGCAGGATTCTACCGTAGATTCATTAGAGACTTCAGCGATATTGCTCGCCCTTGACAAGACTGTTGCAAAAAGATGTTGATTTTTGTTTTGATGATAAGTGCAAAGAGTCTTTTCACAGATTAAGGGAGGCTTTTACCTCAGCTCCTATCATTAGACCACCTGATTGGAATTTACCATTTGAACTAATGTGTGATGCACCTAATTTTGCAGTGGGAGCTGTTCTTGCTCAGAGGGTGGATGGAGCACCTCATGTCATATGCTATGCCTCCAAGACCCTAGTTATCGCCCAAGCAAACTACACCACCACTGAAAAGAAGCTTCTTGCCATTGTTTTTGTTTTAGATCGATTCAGGTCTTATCTGTTGTGCTCACATGTCATTATTTTTTCTGATCATGCAGCTCTGAAATACCTTTTGAAAAAGCTAGATGCTAAGCCTAGACTAATCAGATGGATGCTCCTGCTCCAAGAATTTGACTTGGAAATCAGAGATAGAAGTGGCAAAGAGAATTTGGTTGCAAACCACTTGAGCAGAATTGAGAGAGATGGACCCCCTACCCCTATTGACGATGACTTTAGAGATGAGCACCTTCTTGCGATACATGGAGAGTCGCCTTGGTATGCAGACCTTGTTAACTTTTTAGTAGCTCATGTCTTTCCTACACAATTTTCTAAAGCTCAAAAAGATAAACTCAAAAGTGATGCTAAATTCTACGTGTGGGATGATCCTTATTTATAGAAGTTTTGTAATGATCAAATAATTAGGAGATGCATACCCGACCATGAGTTTTATTCTGTCCTTACCTTTTGCCATTCATCAGCCTGTGGGGGCATTTTGGACCCCAAAGAACAGCTAGAAAGGTGTTAGAGTGTGGATTGTATTGGCCCACCCTATTTCATGATACATATCTGTTTTATAAGAATTGTGATAGATGTCAGAGAACTGGGAACATAGGAGCTAGAAATGAGATGCCCCAACACACTATACTTTTCTGTGAGATTTTTGATGTATAGGGAATAGATTTTATGGGACCTTTTCCTGCATCCTGTGGATACTTGTATATTTTGCTTGCTGTAGATTATGTTTCTAAATGGGTAAAGGTCATTCCCTCCAGGACTGATGATTCTTGTGTTGTTGTTAGTTTTGTCAGGTCACATATTTTCTGCAGGTTTGGAATTCCAAGGGCTATAATAAGTGACCAAGATCTCATTTTTGCAACAAACACATGAAGACTCTACTTAGCAAGTATGGGGTTGTGCACAAAGTTTCTACCTCCTACCATCCCCAAACAAATGGACAGGTTGAAATTTCTAATAGAGAGATCAAATCAATTTTGGAAAAGACAGTTGGGCCTAATAGGAAAGATTGGAGGAAGAGGCTTGATGATGCACTATGGGCCTATCAGACGGCATACAAGACCCCCATTAGAATGTCTCCCTACAGACTAGTATATGGAAAAGCTTGCCATCTACCCGTGGAAATAGAGCACAAGGCATATTGGGCGGTGAAGGCTTGCAACTTTGTGTTGGTGCAGAATGCACCCAAGTCAAACCTGTGTTTTGATAATGACAACATAGGTCAAAAGTTAAGTCCTTCTTGTTTTCTAACAAGGTAATCTAGTGTGCAGGGCAAAAAGCCCTAGCAAAGGACTGCTAGGCACTGGCGAAGGAATGCCAGGGCAAAAAGCCCTAGCAAAGGACTGCTAGGCACTGGCAAAGGAATGCCAGAGTCAAAAGACCTAGCGAAGGACTGCTAGGCACCGGGCGAAGGACAGCTCGGCATCCAAGCCTGACAAAGGACCGTCAGGCAAAAGTCCAACCAAGGGAGCGGTTGGCATCAGGTAAATTCTCCCGAGAGGAGTAGGTGAGGACGCGTTCCCCGTCGAGGGAACAGTAGGCGTCGGTTCGACCTAGGACTCCATTTTGGAGACCAAAGTCAGAACCAAGACAGCTAAGGCTGTATAAAATAAATAATTAATTGTGTTATTGTGTTTTGGACTAACCCTGAATGCAGGATCGAAGGAACATGTGTCTGCAACTCAGAGAGCCTCAAAGGAGTGAGGCAGTAGCTGAGTAAGGCGCCCTGAGTGTCCAGGGCGCCCTCAAGGTAAACCAAAACCAAGCGAAGCAAAAAGGGCTTCAACTGCTTACAGGGCAAGGCGCCCTCAGCAGCGAAGGCACCCTCGTCAGCGAAGGCGCCCTCAGCAGCCAAAGCGCCTCCAGCCCAAGACTGCGAAGCTCCAGCCTTATCCACAGCCGAGATTTCTGCGCGGAAGAAGTTAGCCAAGGCGCCCTCTACGACCAAGGCGCCCCCGTGGTCAAACTTAATCCCTGTTCGAGCGGGATAGAAGTTGACCGAGCAATCTGCGGATCGCCTGACACGTGGCAGGGCGCCCCCGACGTCCAAGGCGCCCTAGGTGCTATAAATAGCACCCCTCGACCCCAAGCTTAAAAACAACTTTGCTCCAAAGCTTCCACGCTCTTCTACGCTCGTGCCTTGCTCCAGAAACGCCTCACCTCGAGCCGACGACGTCCCGCTGCCCCGAAAAGAGTCGATACACTCCGGACGTCGGTAACGAAGAGCTTAATATTTTATTATTATTTTATTGCACTCTCTTTGTAATTGAAATTATTGTAACCTATTTGCGTGAATATAGAATTGCCCAAAGTAAACGGTCAACGACCGTGGGCCTTGGAGTAGGAGTCGACACAGGCTCCGAACCAAGTAAAAACCACTGTGTCTTTGTGCTGTATCTCGTATTTTTATTTCCGCTGTGCACTTACTCTTAGCTTTCCGAAAAAGAACGATTACCGATATTCACCCCCCCCTCTATCGGTTTTTCACGATCCAACACTTTGATGCTACTAAGGTGGGAGAAGAAAGAAAGTTTCAACTCCAAGAACTTGAGGAAATAAGACTAGAAGCATTTGAGAACTCAAGGATCTACAAGGAAAAGACTAAGATTTTTCATGACAAGCACATATTGAAGAAAGAATTCTAAATTGGCGACAAGATTTTATTGTACAAGTCAAGGCTCAAATTGATTAAGGGTAAGTTGAGGTCGAGATGGGAAGGGTCTTTTGTTGTGACTATCATTTTCCCTTATGGTGTTGTTGAAATCAAGGATGAAGCTAATAATTTTGTTTGGAAAGTAAATGACCACCGGCTCAAGAAGTACTTTAAAGAATTAAAGGAGCTAGAGGTGGATGGATTGGACATCAAAGACGCTACCTACCCAAATTAAGGGGAGTTTATTTTTCTTGCACTTTGATTTCATTGTATATATCATTTTCATGTTTCTAGAAGTAAATCTTTCTTTTTGAAATGAGTTGTTGATAATAAATGCTTAGGTAGTGTAGGATGAATAAATAGTCATTGTAGATACCATGTTATTTCTTTTGGCACCTTATCTCAATGAGTAGGAATAAATGTATCCCTCTAGGTTGTATCCATATCATTTTAGAGTCTCTTGAAAGCAAATTAAATTTGGTTGTTAAACCTTAGGATTTGAGCTAATGGATGAATTCTTGAATGCTGGAGTACTACTTGGTTATGGATTCTAGATTGATGACTTAAGATGAATTATTTCTACCTAGTAAGGATTTGGCCTAATTTTTGAGATACACACATGTGATTGTACTCTAGAACTTGCTTAGGTTCTTTCAAAACCATATTTCTATGATTGGACCACATTTATAGAGGTTACTCACTTTGTCTTCCATTTTCGTATCGGTTTTTGCAATAATCCTTGTTGATACATGATTTATTCTTCTTCCTTTCCTTGTTTTTCTGCTCATAACTATATTTCTCCATGGACTTGGTTGTTTGGGATGGTTCTTGATGTTACTTTGCCCGAGATGGACAAAAGTTTAAGTGTGGGGGAGGTGGCTAGAGCTTTGAAATGTTTTAGAATGAAGAAGCATCAAGGATGCAATTCAAGGGTGCCAATTCGAGTTTAGTTTTGTATCAAAAAGGAGTTGGCAAGAGATCAATTGAAGAACTGAAGGTAGTGTACCAAGAGAGAAGTTGGAAATTCATCCATGGTGTTGCTGCCCAGGAAGTGAATGAAAAAAAAAGAGAAAGGAGAAGAAAAGCTGCTGTTAAATCAACTGAAAAAAAACAGAAACCAGAAAAAAAAGAGAGAAAAGAAAAAAAAGAGAGAATAAACATGAAGCATCAGGAGATGGGTGAGAATTCTGAAGTGGAAGTTGTAAACGAGAAGCTATTTGAATGCAAGAATGGGCTATTGATTGAAAGAAGGAAAGTATCGGACAGAAATCAACTACCAATTCTGTAATTTCAGCTACTGATCATTATCTGATCGGTCTCCAGACCAATCAGGAGCAGTCAGGTCTGGTCCCCAGTCTGATCAAGCAGTGGCTGACCGATCTCTGGACCGATCAGAGGCAATACAGTCCGAGCAGAAGAGGCACAGATCGATTTCCAGAACGATCAACAGAACACTGATCGGTCTCTGGACCGATCAGTGAAGTTGGCACAGAACCGAACCCTGAATTCAATATTGTTCCTCATCCAAATCAGCTGATACCTACCCACCACAACTCTGAATTCATTAGAGGACTATACAAGAGGGCAAAGTGCATTGGAAACATTCTTGAGCATCCAAGTCTTCCATTTCCTTAATTTTTCTAATTTCTAAGCCTTTAATTCATTCTTGTCATTTCATATTTCTTTATCTTGTTTGAATAAGCTTTTGTAGATGTGGATTCAAGTCAAGAATGATGGTGGAGAGTAGATAATAAGCAAGCTTATGGTAGTGCAAGAAACATGTTGTGTTTGAGTGAGCTCCACTTCACCAAAAATGTAGGATTTAGGAAGAGAGCCACTAAATATTCCCTTGATAGGCTTTATGTGTTTAGATTCATCTTAAAGAGTCATGAAGGATGAAATATGCTAAGTTGTTGATTTAAGGACAAGATACTAGTCCATTGAGCTTAGATGTTTGAGAATTGACAACCCTAGAAAATTTCTTTTCAATTGCTTCTAATTATGATTGAGAATAATCTAGGAGGATTCATCATTAGTTTACTAGTAGCTTGTGCGAGATGCCCAAGTTTAAGTGTGGGGGAGTTGATAACTACTATTTTGTTGATTATTTTAGGCTCTAAAATCAATGTTTGATCCATATTTTACCTGCTTTGTCTTGAATTATCCCTAGGTTCCATGAATTAATTCTATTTTGGGTTTTATTGCAAATCTTTGCAATTTTGAGATGTTTTGATATCTAATTTGAATCTAACTTTTGTAGGTTGAAGGATCATGGACCTAGGTCAAGTTTAAGCCAGAATCGGACTCAGATCGAGACGATCAAGCATTGGAAGACTGTGGGTCGTCCATTCGGAAGGCAAGGAGATCTGAGCCATCCAGGGCAGATCCGATTAATCCCAGCTGAGGAGAGGTAGATCTGACCTTCAGATTGAGATCTGGGAGTTTAGGGTTCAATCAGAGAATATCCGACCGTTGGATTAAGCCAGGACGGTCTCAGCCGTCCATTGCTAAGTATTTAATAAAAGATCCCTCAGAATTCGGCATCGTCACGGGTCGCAGCTGTTCTTCCGAGTTCTTCATTGTTCTTGCATCTTTCTTCTTCGTTTCTTCATCCGATCGCGCGGCCACATCGGATTCGAGCTTGGTTTGAGTTCCAGATCATCAGGTTCGCGTCTCCGTGAGATTTCCTGATCAGTTTGTCGCTGAGAAGAGCTAGGTGAGGGTTTTGCCAGTTCTTGCCAATTTCCGATCGAATCACACTTGTTCTCCATCCTCATTAATCGGATGCAAGTCAGAGGGGTTCTTTGAGTTGCCCTGATTGTTCCTGAATCATCATCGCACTCCCGTACAGCAAGTACGAAGAGATCGGAGGACTGGTTCTCTTGACGGCAAAATCTGAGCTGAATTGATCACGGAGGCTGAAGATCTGTCGATTTGTCAAGCTAAGGGGTTCGTAGCTGTTTCTTGTGTGACTGCAAGAAGGATTCGAACTAAGGGATGAGTCTGATGTTTAGTTTCTGTAATCTCCGTTTCTGAATTCTGTTCTTCCGTAGTTTAGTTCTATATCTGCAGATTTTCAAACACTGATCGGTCTATCGACCGACCCAAGCATCATTTGATCGGTCTGTCGACCGATCAGGCTTGCTCCTGATCGGACTGTCGACCGATCAGGTAGTCCAGCTTCAGTTCAACCTCTGTTTTATTTAAGCTTGACTTGTTTCAGCTTCTCCAACTTTGTCGTTAGACACAAAATACTTACATACAATTTTAATTCTCGAATTCCCTTAGTTACAGTTTCCTTGCACTCAATTTTGGTTTTGAATTCCAATCTTATTATTTCAAGTTGCAATGTTTAATTGTTAATTAGTTTAAGTGTAGTTTTTGCAATCATATTTGCTTAGCTAAGTTCATCTTGTTACTGCTATTTCCTTCTAAATTGAAAAACAAACCCCCATATTATTCGAAAACCCCAAAACATTTGACGACACACAAATTCGAGCTTGAATCAAACATCCTAAACTAGTCCTTGGAAAAAACACGACTTGAAGCCCTTTACTACATTTTATTTTGTGAGCTAGGGTTTTCAATCTATAAATTTCTAAATTTGAGTGCTCATGGTGACACCTATTTCGGGCACCATCATCTAACTAGTTTAAGATTTGGATCGGTAGCTTCGGCTAGTTCCACCAGACTAAACAGAGCAAGTAGGATACACCTTACCCCACTTGACCCTTTTAGAAGGGCTTCCCTAACATACTATCATCTCACCTCCACCTAATACTATGTTGTTCAAATTTCAATCTAGTCAAGTCCTTATTGTTGGATCTGGGATGGCTAGAGAGGGGGTGTGAATAGCCACCCACTTAAAAAGTTGGCTTCTTTTGATTCTTTCTGCGATCAGGGTTAGCAGCGGAAACAAAGAAACAGAACAGAAAGAAACAACACAGAAAGAAAACAAACGCTAACAGAGAGATGTACAAGGTTCGGGGATAACTTGCCCCTACTCCTTGGCGTGCCCGTGAGGTGGGTGATCCCTTGATCGTCGGCAGATCAAGCCCCGGAACTCTGGCTAAGCAATTCTCCTTCTCGGTGGAGTAATCGCTCCACAGATCTCAGAAATGTATCAAGTTGAGTACCGGAGACCACAAGAAGATAGAACACCAGATGTAGAAGAAAAACTCAAGCAAGAAGCACTACAGAGAGCACAACGACGCAACAAAAACCCATAGCCCAAAACCTTTGCTCGTTTTCTGTTCGTTGTTGTCTCCTCTGCTTCATCAGCTTCCTCTTAACCTTCCTTCTGCTCATCACCAGGGGCGTCAGCACCCACTGAACCACAGCTTCGTCACTACTGACCCACTGACCTCCACTGAGCACTCAGTCCACTGAAAACCTCTTCAGCTGAGCCTCAGGTCAGTCGCTAACCGCGCCAGAAGCCGTTGAATGCTACAAACAGAAAACAAACAAACTTGCCATAGCGAAAGTCGCCATTGACCCTCCCTCTTAGTTTGTATCGTTCCTATATCACCTGCACACTCATCAGATGGATTAGCGAAGCAAATCAACCGTATCAGAAGGAAATCAACAGAAATCAAAAGCGATTAGGAAGTCTGACAGTGATTCAAATTAAAGTTCTGAGCCTCTAATCGGTCACCCTGACCGATCAGTTACCCTTCTGACCAATCAGACTCAACTCTGATCAATCCAGCAAAGGTCTGATCGGTCTCACTGACCGATCAGAGATCAGGGATCGGTCACCAGACCGATCCTAAACCCACCACTGAACTCTCAGGGCTAGAACCCAGCCACGACCAGATCTTTACAACCCAAACCCCTTGATCGGTCACTTGACTGATCATGTTAGGGCCTGATCGGTCATAGTGACCGATCAGGTCACTTGCTGGCCGATCAGGAGCCATCCTTATCGGTCCATGATGGCCCTGATCGGTCGCTTAAACCGATCAGGGTTTTCTACAAAACCCTTCTGTTTTGTTACTGATTGTTCACCAGAACGATCAGAAACCACACAGAATGTTTCTGATCTGTTTCTGATCGTTCACCAGAACGATCAGAAGCCATACAGAATGTTTTGATCTGTTTCTGATCGTTCACCAAACCGATCAGACACCCTGTATCGGTCACTAGACTGATCTATTATCAAGGGAGTTCGTGCCAACTCCCTGATCGGACTCCAGACCGATCCACAACCGAGGGAGTTTGTACCTACCCCCTGATTGGATTTTAGACCGATCTAGCTCCGACCATTTCGACCCTAAGTCCAGAGAACAAGCTCCCTTGCCTTCTCTGACTTAGTCTGGTCCGGAGAACAAGCTCCCGAGCCCTCTCCGACCAGTACACTTAATGCTCAGTCCCCCGGACCAAGACTTCATGTCCAGTTTCACTCACCGGGACTTAGTCCAACCTAGCTTCACTCACTAGGATTTCCCTCACCTAGCTTCCCTCGCTAGGACCTAGCTTCACTCACCAGGGTTTCCTTCACCTAGCTTCACTCGCTAGGACCCGACTTCACTCGCCAGGGTTCTCTTCACCTAGCTTCACTCGCTAGGACCCGACTTCACTCACCAGGGTTTCCGTCACCTAGCTTCACTCACTAGGACCCGACTTCACTCATTGGGGTTTCCGTCACCTAGCTTCACTCACTAGGACCCGACTTCACTCACCGAAATTCTTGCCCAGTCCTCGACCAGGACTTAATCCAAACTTATCTTACTCAACTAAACTTAAATCGGTGTCAACACCAAAACAACAATTAGGTCAGACTGCATCAACTATCTCCCCTTTTTGTTGTTTAACAACCCAATTTAAGTTTAGGTATTAGAAGTCAAATTTCATTATCGCAAGAGAATCAGAGTCCTCTGTTGATGCAGTCTAACCCCGATTGTTGTTTTGGTGTTGACAACGATTTAAGTTTAGTTGAATGGGTTTAGATTAAGTCCAGGTGGATCGGGAGATCGCACGCTGGCATGTGAAAAAGTCCTAACTTGGAGGGTTGGGTGAAAAGTCCTAGCTTGGAGGGCTAGGTGAAAAGTCCTAACTTGGAGGGTTAGGTGAAAAATCCCAACTTGGAGGGTTAGGTGTGGAAAAGTCCCAACTTGGAGGGATAGGTGTGAAAAGTCCTAACTTGGAGGGTTGGGTGAAAAGTCCTAGCTTGGAGGGCTAGGTGAAAAGTCCTAACTTGGAGGGTTGGGTGAAAAGTCCTAGCTTGGAGGGCTAGGTGATGAAATCCTGGTGAGTGAAGCCAGGTGATGGAAATCCCGGTGAGTGAAGTCGGGTCCTGGTGAGTGAACCCAGGTGATGGAAATCCTAGTGAGTGAAGCTAGGTTGAAATCTCGGTGAGTGAAGCCGGGTCCTGGTGATTGAAGCCAGGTGATTGAAATCCTAGTGAGTGAAGCTAGGTTGAAATCCCGGTGAGTGAAGCCGGGTCCCGGTGAGTGAAGCCGGGTGACCGAAACCCTGGTGAGTGAAGCCAGGTCCTAGCTTGGAGGGCTAGGTTAAAGTCCCAGTGAGTGAAGCTGGGCATGGAGTCTTGGTCTGAGGGATCAAGCACGAGTCAGAGATGGGCCGGAGGCTGGTTCTCTCGACTAAGAGTGGGTTTGGCCTTGCCCGGATCGGTCTGGTGACCGATCAGGGAAGTTGGCATGAAGTTCCCTCTTGGATCGGTCTGGTGACCGATCCAGCGATGTCTGATCGGTCTGGTGACCGATCAGGGAGCTTCCAGTAACTTTGGCAAACCTACTGATCGGCTCCTGATCGGTCTGGTGACCGATCAGGGAGAAACTGTGATCGATCAAACAGAACGATCAACTGTCATGAGGTTTCTCACCCTGACCGATCAGGCTGGAGCCTGATCGGTCTAGGATCAACCTGATCGGTCTGGTGACTAATCAGGCCACAGCCTGGATAGGTCTGGGGACCAATCAGGAGTGTGCAGAAGATTGCTGGATCAGTCTGGTGACCGATCAAGGTTCTCTCTGATCGGTCTGGGGACCGATCAGGAGCAGAACTTTAATTCAAATACGCTGTCAGAAGTTTCTGATCGCCTTTATTTTCACTGCCGATTCTCTACTATTTTCTGATTTCATTTGATATCGATTTGCTAAGCCTCTGTTGGAGTGTGCAGGTGATAGCAGGTGATTCAAACACTCAAGGAGGGTCAATGGAGACTTTCCATGGAGCAAGTTTGGATCTATTGTGTTTTCAGGTCTCAACGGCGTCTGGCGCAACTGGCAACTGACGAAGGCACGGCTGGCAACTGACGGAGGCTCAGCTGGAGGAGTGTCCAGTGGACTGAGTGCTCAGAGAGGTCAGTGGGTCAGGGTGTGAGTCAGTGGTGCTGATGGAGCTGGCGATGTTGAGCAGGAGCTTAAGAGACGAAGCTGGAAGTAGAGGAGTAGAGGTGAACAAGACAGAAACTTGGGAAGTTTGGCTGGGCTGTGTTCGAGCGCTTTGTTGCTTTGTGCTTAAGCGTTCTACTACATCCTTGTGAGATCTGAGTGAGCATTCCTTCTTGTGTGATCTCTTGTACTCATGTTCCATCATCCGTGAGATCTGTGGAGATGTTTCTCCACCGAGAAGGAGGCTCTATCTTATCCGGGTTCACCGGGGCTTGATCTGCTGACGATCAAGGGATCGCCCACCTTACGGGCACGCCAAGGAGTAGGGACAAGTTATCCCCGAACCTTGTATATCGCTGTGTTAGCGTTGTTTTGATTCCTTGCTCTGTTTTATTCTTTCTATTGCATTTTGTTTCCGCTGCTACTAATCTGATCACAGAAAGAAAGTTCAAAGAAGAGGGAGCGATCTGAGTGTCTGGCTACTGTTGGAACCGGATGGCTAGAGAGGGGGGTGAATATAGCCAAACACTTGGACTTTAAGCTTTTCAAAGTTCTGCACTTAGATTTGTTAGTAGCACAGCGGAAGTAGCAAACACAGAGTATGCAGAAAAACAGAAAACGAAAGCAAACTAACACAACTAGCAAGATCGCTAACAAGGAGGGTTTACAAGGTTCGGGGATAACTTGCCCCTACTCCTTGGCAAGCCCGTAAGGTGGGCGATCCCTTGATCATCGGCAGATTAAGCCCCGGTGAATACCAGATAGTAAGCAACCTCCTTCTCGGTGGAGAAACCTCTCCACAGCGTTTCAATCAAGGATATAGGTTTAAGCACAATGAAACACAAGAAAGATCTTACTTAGCACTAGCAAAGATAAGAACACAGCAAGCTTTCTCCTGAGCTCCACCCAACGACGATCTCACGCAAGAACCCTTTCCCCGTGTCTTCTCGCTGTTGGACTCGAAGCCTCTTGTTCTTTCCTCCAAGTGCTCAAGCAAGGGATGGTTGCTTCAAGATTGCAGTAGCTTGCTCAAAGTGATGGAACTTCAGAACATGCAAGCAAGTTGTGGAGAACACTAAGGCGCAGCAAGAACTTAAGCAGTAGAACTCTACTCAGCCAACTCTTCTCCGCTCCTTTTGTTCCTCCACTGAGTATCAGGTGACACCATCTCCCTGCAGCCTCCAGCTGCTCACCTGCAACCACCAGCTACCTCTGAGCTCCTCTGGACTCTCTGAGCCTCCCTCAGACCAGCCCCAGACAACAGCTCCAGCCAGCGTCAGTGCCCGTTGCAACCTGAGATGGAAAAACAGATAAACCTGCTCCAAGGAAAGGTCTCCATTGACTCTCCCTGAGTGTTTGAATCCTTCCCTGTCACCTGCAGCTTAATCAGAGTATTAGGACAGTATATCAAGCAGCAAATCAAGCATCAGAGATGAAACGCAGAGAATCGGATACGTCCAGACGCGATCAGAGCGTCTGACAGTGCATTTTGAATTAAAGTGATCGGTCATCGGACCGATTAGAGAGCCTCCTGATCGGTCACCAGACCGATCAGGCTGGGTCCAGACCAATCAGGCTCCATCCTGATCGGTCCCCAACGCTCAATTAGAAATCGCGATTTCTTTGGGATCCTGAATTGATCACCAGACCGATCTCAGGTTGTGGATCGATCACCAGACCGATCCACCCCTTTATCGGGCGATTTCTGAGCTTCGCAGTCCAAACCTCCTGATCGGTCACCGGACCGATCAGGGAGCCTTCTGATCGGTCACCAGACCGATCAGGTCATGACCAGACAGATCAGGCTCCGTCCTGATCGATCATAGAGAGGAACCTGCGACGCTGGATCGTTCTCCAGAACGATTTGCACAGTGATCCTGATCGGTCACCAGACCGATCAGGAGCAAATCAGCAAGGGAACTCAACCTCACTGTTTGCTCCTGTTGGGACCGGGTGCATGTTGACATGGATACGGGTTCGTAATTTTAAAATTTAATTACGTGCAGCGGAAAGTTTAGCATAAATAATTTCTCAAATTATTTTAACCACGTATCTAGCATGCAACCTTATGTTGTGGAGACATGATCATATATTTAAAATTTTACAGAAAGTAAACTAATTTACTTAATACCTCGCGTAACTCGTAGAAAGGGACGAGATCCAACCGTAGCGTCCCTTGGAAGCTCCGCCTCTATTCGCGTCCACGCCGGGTTTTCTTCGGGATGACTTCGCAAAGCCATGAGTTTCGTGCCGACAAGAACTACTAGATTCTCCAAAGGCATGACAAGAATACCAAGAGAGAGATGAAAAACTAACCACCAAACGAAGAATGGAATCAAGATTCCGGGAGGAAGGAAGGAGTCGCGCCCGCTTCTTCTTCTTCTTCGGCTTCTTCTTGGTGGTGGAAGCTCACGACAAAGGGGGAGGGCTCTAGGGCCGGCGGCACTAGAAGAGGGAGAGGGAGAGAAGGAGAGGGAGAGAGGCTAGGCAAGAATCCTTGATCTCTTAGATTAAATTCCAAGCCTTGCCTTGGTACCTTTATATAGTAGTCTCTTAATCTCCAAGTCTCCTCTTAACGGAATAAATTTTTCATAAGAAATTTATCTTATAAATTTTTCTATGAATTATTCCGTTATGCCAAGTTTTTATTATAACTTAATTTATAATAAAAACAACCATGTCTCCCCTTTTATTATGGAAAGAAATTTCTTTATATAAATTTCTTTATCATGGTAAATCAATCCATTATTGATTTTATAAAATAAAATAAACCATTCCAAGGCTTATTTTAATTTCCATGATAAATAAATCTCTTTATATAAATTTCTTTATATAAATTTCTTTATACAAATTTCTTTATACAAATTTCTTTATCCATAATTTTATAAGACAAACCACGCGCGGTTTATTTTATAAATTTGAACCAAACAATTTGGTTCTTCCCTCTTATTGTGGCCGGCCAAACAAAGAGGGTGGGGACCCTCTTTGGCCGGCCAAACCCAAGCCACGATCTCACGAATTAAACTCATTTAATTCGTTCAATAAGTCTTCAAAAGACTTAGCCATTTTATGCTTCCGATGCGTCTCTGAAAAATTCAGATTCGACTTATCTCTCTTGATTGGAAAATCCAATTTTCAACTCGTTTTAAATCCCTCGGACTACTTGTAGTGCGTGTGACTAAATAGGCTTTCGATTTATGTTGGCCGTCTATAATAAACCAATTATAGAATGATCATGAGTGGCACCTAGTAGTACATCATGATCCCCAATTAATCGAAAGATCAACGGTTGACCTCAGAAACTATTCTGAAACCCTTCAGCAACTTTAATGAATCGTGCCTCATTCCCTTCACCATCTTATACCTACTTGGTTCAGGACACGGTCTATGTGTGTCAGTCCCCACTAGGCTGACTACGTCACACCTAGCCCAAGCAATGTTTTTCTCGTCCTATGGATTCTAGTTACTCTCATGTTTCTGAGAGATTCATACTCTAAACATGTGATGCTCTGGCCAGAGGCTTCGAGTAACAATCCGAAGATAGGCCTTGGGTATACATCTTCTCGCAAGGAGTGGTGAATCCTTTGTAAGCTGTTCAAACATCTACGGGCACTTCGGCTTATACTCAACCATCCTGGGTCCACACCTCCTTAGAGATGCTTGCTTAAGATGTCAAAGTATAAGTCTCCATGACCAAGATGACTTGAACACCGCAAGTTAAAGGAACATCGTACTTAAGCTGCAGTAAGAACTTCATTGACATATCTATATGTAGATTACTACATGAAGTCTTACAGCTAGTCACTCCAATGAACTAGTTCCCTTAACTAGCATTCATGTTTATCTCCGGACATCCCAATGTCACCAGCCAGTGAGAATCAGCTGATTAGAGAATAACCCATGCTAGTCTCAACAGAATTGATAGTGTCCATATTTATCAATTCATCGACTAGGGACAATTTCAATACTTCACAATTGCACATGTAGAGATAATCACTAGTTGTGAATTCATCACAAATTCTCTCATGCTGTGAATTGTATTGCGGGCATTCAGTAAATGAGTTTAAGATCTCAATCAAATACATGAACATGTATACTCAAATAGTGAATATTCATTTATTAAAGTAAATGATTACAATCATAAGGCGATTGCCTTAGGACACTTCTCTCATATTACTAACAAACTCCCACTTGGCCTAATGCCAATCGCTACGGTATCTAATACCACAGGCTCTAACATGACCCTCAAACTTGCTTTGAGGCAAGACCTTAGTTAAAGGATCCGCTAAATTCCTTTCAGTGGGAATTTTCTCAATTTGTATATCATTCCTACTTATAATCTCTCTGATCAGATGATAGCGGCGAAGCACATGTTTGGATCGCTGATGAGACCTTGGTTCCTTCGCTTGTGCAATAGCTCCATTGTAGTCGCAATAAACCGGTATTGCTTCATCAATGGTTGGAACCACACCAAGTTCTGAGACAAACTTCTTGATCCAGACTGCTTCCTTTGCTGCAATATATTCCGCTTCCGTGGTAGAATCCGCTATTGTGTCTTGTTTGGAACTTTTCCAACTTATTGCGCCTCCATTCAAGATAAATACGTATCCGGACTGAGATTTGGAGTCATCCTTATCTGTCTGGAAACTGGCATCTGTATACCCACGTATTACCATATCACCTTCTCCATATATTAGGAACACATCCTTAGTTCTTCTTAAGTACTTAAGGATTGTCTTGATAGCCGCCCAATGATCTATTCCTGGATCAGACTGGTATCTGCTTGTGACGCTCAGAGCATACGATCCATCGGGCCTAGTACATAACATAATATACATGATAGATCCTATCGCGGATGCATAAGGAATCTTATTCATGCAAATCCTCTCGTCTTCTGTACGCGGACACATAGACTTTGAAAGGTTGATCCCATGCCTGATGGGAAGGTAACCTTTCTTGGATTCTGACATGCTAAACCTTTTTAGCACTCGGTCTATATATGTAGACTGCGAAAGACCAAGCAACCGTTTTGATCTATCTCTATAGATTCTAATTAATCCCAAGGATATAGGTTGCTTCTCCCAGGTCTTTCATGGAGAAAGTTTTGGTCAACCAAATTTTAACCGACTGTAAGACTGATATATCGTTTCCTATAAGTAATATGTCATCGACATATAATACTAGGAATACGACTGCACTCCCACTAACCTTCTTGTACACACAAGGTTCGTCAGGATTTTGTGAGAAATCAAACTCTTTGATTGTCTCATCAAAACGGATGTTCTAGCTCCTGGATGCTTGCTTCAGTCCATATATGGATCGTCGAAGCTTGCATATTTTGGTCTTATCAACCGATGTGAAACCTTCAGGTTGTATCATGTATACATCCTCAAGCAGGTTTCCATTAAGGAAAGCTGTTTTCACATCTGATCCTGCCATATAGTTGGCATCATACGGGCAGCCAACGTGGCAAACGACCTAGCCAGTTTAAAGGTCCATGTCATTGTACGGCAGCCAACTCGACCAACATCCTGACCGGGCCCAGGCTCTTCGCCGGCCGGTCGGACTCAAGGCGGCCGGTTAGAATAAATATAGCGGTTCATCCGACCGGTCAAACCCGTCCGACCACATTAAGGCTTACACGCCTCGTTCAGCCGAGTGCATCCGCCCGGCAGTCCTTTATGTGCGTGCTTGATACCCATCCGGGCGAGCCGTCCGGATGTCCACTCGGGCACTCTCTCGGAATCACCCTGGGATAAGGACAAAATATACCTGCACCAGCTGCAGGTAACAGGCTGTCACCCCTCGTACGAACGGACACTCTCTGACAGGCGCCGACTTACAGAAACCTGTCTTTGTCCTCACATAAGACAAATAGTATACGACAAAGAAGGATGGTTACAGTCGACATAACCATACCATATCTTCTGACCCTGTCAGAAGATCCTGACACAGGCCATACTCATACCGACATCACCATACCATATCTTCTGACCCTGTCAGAAGATCCTGACACAGGCCATGCTTGGTCCTTTTCCCCGGCTATATAAGCCACTCCACTCCTCATTATCAGGTACGCATGCATACACGCGCGAAGCCTCTCATTTTTCCAGTGCTCCATTATTTCTACTGTTCCTCGGAGTACTGACTTGACCGTCGGAGTGCCTTGCCGGGACGTCTCCCGGCTAGGTTGCTAACGGTCATCTTCCTCAGCAGGTTCACCTCCAGTCGGTTGGCCCTGCACCAGGCGACATCCACTTCCATTCGGTCGGAGGATACCCCCCACGACGCTGCCATTCTGCGCGAGGACGCCCCGTCAGCATCCACGTCACGCATCGCTACACCGTCATTCCGGTTGCGGCTCCACTACGCTCGGCGACAGGATCAAATTTGGCGCTAGAAGGAGGGCTTTCTGCCTGATCGAGAGCGAAGAATGGAAAACCCCAATCCACTGACGGTTACTCTTTCGCCAGAAGAATATGAAATGCTGATGGCTGTCCGGACACAGAAGGCACAACAATCGCATCCGCCAACCGGTAGTCAAGGGGCCCGGCCCCCTGGGCCCTCTGTACGGGGAAATTCAGAAGGTATGGCTGCTCAGCCCGAGCCCCGCGCTCCTAATTTTCCCCGAGCACTTTTCCGGAACGAGGCCCACTCAGCCCCGACCGAAGCTTCAGCGTCCAGCCTGGCGCACCAGACACGCCCAGATAAAGGGAAAGGGTTAGCTGACCCCGCCGCGGCCTGTCCGACTCGCAGCCCTTTCTCCTCACAAATTCTTGAGGATCCTGTCCCCAAGAATCTACGATTCTTCACCATGCCAGAGTACTCGGGGGCCAGTGACCCCGAGGAGCACGTCATGAAGTTTGAAAGCTCTGCCCAGTTGCACCAATACCCGGAGGGCGTCAAATGCCGCGCTTTCCTGACAACCCTCTCCGGGCAGGCTCAACGATGGTTTGGCGGGCTCCCGGGTGGATCAGTTGGGAGTTTCGCAGAGGTAAAGCGGCTGTTTCTGCAACATTTTGCAAGCAGTCGGAGGCACCATAAGACCAGCCTCAATTTGTTCGCTCTGAAGCAAGGTCCGAAAGAGTCACTCCGGGCCTACATCCAGAGGTTCAATGGAGTAGCTATAGAGGTGCCCAATACCACCTCCGAAGTACTAGTCACCGCCTTCTCACAAGGGCTCCAAGAAGGTGATTTCTTCCGATCCCTGATCAGGAAACCACCGAAGGATTTCGACAGCCTGCTCGGGAAGGCTGGTAAGTATATCAATGTGGAAGAAGCACAAGCCGCCCGGCGGAAGGAAGCGATAGTTAGCCCATCGCCTGCCCTCAACACAACAGATCGCCAGGAGGACCGATTCGCAGTCCCCGACCGGCCGATCGGCCCGGAATGAGACCCCAGCAAGTGCAGGTGGCACAGGGGAATTGGCCCAACAGATGGGCCCCGTATTGTGCGTTTCACCAATGCAATACGCACAACACTGAGGACTGCCGAGCAGGCAACAGAGCTCGGACCCCACTCGGCAGGGGTCAAGGACGACAAACCCAGCAGGGACGCGGGCGTGGTCAAGGAGCCACAGCCCAGCAAGGACAAAGGCGGGATGCCCCCGCCGCCCGGCAATTGTTTCCTCGGCCCGAGCAGGAAGAGGTGGAGGAACTTGACGAAGATCAAGCTAACCACCAGAACGCCGTCCGAGGAGGCGTCAATGTGATTTCCGGCGGTCCGACCGGCGGCGACTCCAACCGAGCCAGAAAAACGCAGGTACGCCGACTGGAAATTCACCAAGTCGGTGTCAGCACCTCTCAAGCTCAAGGGCCCCAAATCAGCTGGGGGCCGCAGGATTTACAAGGATTGGAGGTGCCGCACGATGACCCGCTGGTCATCACGGCTGTCATCGCCAACTATGAAGTCCACCGAACCATTGTGGACACCGGCAGCTCGGTAAACATTTTATATAAACGAGCTTTCGATCAACTGCAAATTGAGTTATCGCAGCTAGAGTTGGTGGCTACTCCCCTTTTCGGATTTACGGGAAACGAAGTACAGCCGATCGGACAGATACGGCTGGCCGTCTCACTTGGAGAGGAGCCACTCAAGAGAACCCGGTGGACCACGTTTCTGATCGTGGATGCCCCTGCTGCCTACAACGCCATCCTCGGTCGACCGGCTCTCAACGAGTTCAGAGCGGTAGTCTCCACCTACTACCTCAAGGTGAAGTTTCCGGTCGGCGACAGAGTCGGCGAGGTAAAGGGCAATCAGACCGTGGCCCGGCGCTGCTATGCTGATGATGTCCGCTCGGGAGGTCAAAAGGCGAGGCGGGCAGGTAGCAGCTGCAACATGGTGCAAGCCTCCCCTTGGGCAGAATTGCGGGAAGACAAAGAGGAGGTACAACTTTTGCCCGGTAAGGAAAATACCAAAATACAAATTGCTGCAGGACTTCCCGAGGAGCTAAAGCAATCCCTAATCGACTCCCTCGCCCGGAATCAAGACGTATTTGCCTGGTCGTCAAAAGACTTGAAGGGAGTCCGACCGGAAGTCGCAGAACACCAGCTCCATGTTTACCCGGGCGCCGGCCAGTGAAGCAACGAAGAAGGGATCGCAGCGCCGCGCAGAATCAAGTCATCCGGGCGGAAGTGGAAAGACTGCTGGAGGCAGGACATATCCGGGAGGTCCAGTTCCCGGCCTGGTTGGCCAACGTGGTGCTGGTGTCCAAACCAAATGACAAGTGGCGGGTATGCATTGATTTCCGAGATCTCAATCGTGCATGCCCGAAAGATTGCTACCCACTTCCACGGATCGATCAACTGGTCGACTCGACGGCCGGCAGCGAGTTCATATCAATGCTGGATGCGTACCAGGGGTACCACCAAGTCCCGCTGGCTGTGGCCGACCAAGAGAAAGTTAGCTTCGTCACGGCTGACGGCACCTACTGCTACACCGTCATGCCGTTTGCCTCAAGAATGCGGGCGCCACCTACCAGAGAATGATGAACAAGGTGTTCCGGTCGCAGATGGGACGTAACGTCGAAGTATACGTCGACGATATTCTGATCAAGACCGCCCGGGCGCAAGAATTAATCCCCGACATTGAGGAAACTTGCCGAACCCTACGGCGGTTTGGCCTGAAGCTTAATCCGGCCAAATGTCTATTCGGGGCTCGAAGCGGGAAGTTCCTCGGTTATATCGTCACCGAGCGGGGCATCGAAGCAAATCCGGGCAAAGTAAACGCCATCATGGAGATGCCGGCTCCAAGGAATCTCAGAGAGGCTCAACGGCTGATCGGACGGATAACGGCCTTATCAAGATTCATTTCCCGGTCAGCCGAACGGGGTCTACCATTCTTCAAGACATTACGCCGAGCCACCAGATTTCAGTGGGATGCAGAATGTGACAAGGCATTCGAAGAGCTGAAGGCTTATCTGGCTGAGTTGCCTACACTCGCCCGGCCGGAGCCGAATGAGATTTTATATGTATACTTAGCAGCTTCCACCGACTCGGGCAGCATGGTGTTGGCCCGGCAAGAAAAGACTGAACAAAGGCCTGTGTATTTCTTTGCCCACTTATTTAAAGGAGCCGAGTGTCGATACACGACGCTCGAAAAGTTGGGCTATATACTGTTCTTAGCCGCCCGGCGACTCAGACCATATTTCTTAGCTCACCCAATTACTGTATTGACTAACAGTAACTTGGGTCGCGTGCTTACAAATCCGGATGCTTCAGGGCGGCTAGTCAAGTGGACAACTGAGCTGAGCGAATATGACATACAATATTACCCCGGCCGGCTATCAAGGCTCAGGCCTTAGCCGATTTTCTCACGGAATGGCATCCCGATGAAGCCGAAGGCGTATGGAAAGTGTACGTTGATGGGGCATCCTCTCGGCAAGGAAGCGGAATCGGCGTTCTCATGGTTTCACCCGAAGAAGAACGGCTACACCTGTCCGTGCGGCTAGAACACAAGGCAACTAATAATGAAGCTGAATATGAAGCACTAATAGCCGGTCTGCAAGCCGCCCGGCATGTCGGCGCCACCCGGGTGTGGCTATATTCAGATTCGCAACTTGCTATACAACAACTGGCCGGTAACTTCGAAGTCAACAGCGACCGGCTGCAAGAGTACATCGATGCCTATGAGCAGCTGAAGGCGGGTTTCAGGGAGGTACTCTTACAGAAGATCCCTCGAGAAAGCAACTTGAAGGCAGATGAGCTAGCTAAATTAGCTAGTGCAGTCGGATCTTGGGTGGTCCCCCGGCCGGCCTGCCATGCCTTATTCGTCTTGCAAATCGAGCAGCAGGCGGAAGTTGAATTGGAGACTGATTGGAGAACGCCCTTGATTGCATTCTTGACCAGGGGAGAAGTGCCGTCCGACCGGGAGGAGGCTCGGCTGTTCAGAAAGAGAGCCGCGCAATACACTATGGTCGGAGATGTCCTCTATAAACGGGCTCACGCCCGGCCATTGCTCAAATGCCTTAGCAGTGAAGATGCAGATTATGTGCTCCGAGAGGTCCATATGGGGGTCTGCAGTAATCATTCAGGAGGTAGAGCCACCGCCCGGAAGGCTCTGTTGGCCGGGTATTATTGGCCAACTTTACAGAAGGATGCCGACCGTTTGGCTGCAACCTGCATCTCTTGTCAGAAACACCAGAGCCTGCCACACCGGCCAACCGAAGTAATGAAGACATCGGCTGTCTCTTGCCCGTTCGACCAATGGGGCATGGATATCATAGGTCCGTTTCCGGTCGCCCTCGCTCAGAAGAAGTTCTTGTTGGTCGCGGTGGATTACTTCTCTAAATGGGTGGAAGCAGAGGCGCTAGCTAGAATCACCGAGCAGGCGGTGATTAAGTTCTTGTGGCAAAATATTCTATGCAGATACGGGATCCCCCACAAGTTGGTTTCTGACAACGGTCGGCAGTTTCAAGGGAAGAAAATCAAAGAATGGTGCTCG
The DNA here is from genome assembly GCA_024364735.1 of Boesenbergia rotunda. Taxonomy (NCBI): domain Eukaryota; kingdom Viridiplantae; phylum Streptophyta; class Magnoliopsida; order Zingiberales; family Zingiberaceae; genus Boesenbergia; species Boesenbergia rotunda. The sequence goes on from JAGFNQ010007448.1 coordinate 334,239, forward strand.
ACATACGGCATCCATCAGGCTTTTACATCCGTGGCGTATCCACAAAGCAACGGCCAAGCAGAAGTCACCAACCGGGAAATCTTGAGAGGACTCAAAACAAAGCTGGATCATGCAGGAACCAACTGGGTAGAACAGCTGCCCGGGGTCTTTGGGCGAACAGAACCACACCCAGAGAAGCGACCGGGCAGACGCCTTTCCACCTCGTCTATGGCAGCGAGCGGTGGTGCCGGTCGAGGTCGGCTGTGAATCCGACAGGCGGTTAAGCTATGATGAAGGGAATGATGAAGAAGGCGCTTAGAACTTGACCTCATAGAGGAAGTCCGGGAAAAGCAGCCGCCCGGATGTTCACATACCGGCAGCGTATGAAACAAAGGTACGACCAGAAGGTGTTGCCCGCTCATTTCACGCCGGGGACCTTGTCTGGAAACGAATAAAGCCGGTCGGTGATGTTAACAAATTACAACCACAGTGGGGCGGACCCTTCAAGATAGTGCAGAAATTGCATTCAGGCGCCTACTACTTGGAGGATGAACATGGAAAGAGGCTGAACCGACCGTGGGAGTGCCCTACACTTGAAAATGTACAGAGAGCCCTAGAGTGATGCAAGCTTGTAAAGCGCCGCATTTTAGCTATAACGAAAGGCTCACCCGACCGAAATTCCCGGTCGGCCATGTAAGGGCAAGCCATACCTGGACGGGACGCAGGCTGACGCGTTATACCCTCCAGAAGCCTGAGTCGGCGACTGACTCTTCGCGTCAGCCCACTCGGAAGCCTGGACTGGTTCCCGGTCGGAGTAAGCGTGGCGGTCCCCACGTGGAAGATTGGCCCATCCCGGAAGCCTAAAGGCGGTTCCCCGACCGGAAGCGTGGCGACCCACGCAGAAGGTTGGTCCCCTTTGGAAGCCTGAGTCGGCGACTGACTCTTCGCGTCAGCCCACTCGGAAGCCTGGACTGGTTCCCGGTCGGAAGCGTGGCGTCCCACGTGAAAGATTGGCCCATCCGGAAGCCTAAAGGCGGTTCCCGACCGGAAGCGTGGCGACCCACGCAGAAGGTTGGTCCCCTTTGGAAGCCTGAGTCGGCGACTGACTCTTCGCGTCAGCCCACTCGGAAGCCTGGACTGGTTCCCGGTCGGAAGCGTGGCGTCCCACGTGAAAGATTGGCCCATCCGGAAGCCTAAAGGCGGTTCCCGACCGGAAGCGTGGCGACCCACGCAGAAGGTTGGTCCCCTTTGGAAGCCTGAGTCGGCGACTGACTCTCGGTCAGCCCACTCGGAAGCCTACGCGTCACGCCCACGGAGCCTGGACTGGGTTCCCGGTCGGAAGCGTGGCGTCCCACGTGAAAGATTGGCCCATCCGGAAGCNACAAAGGTACGACCAGAAGGTGTTGCCGCGCTCATTTCACGCCGGGGACCTTGTCTGGAAACGAATAAAGCCGGTCGGTGATGTTAACAAATTACAACCACAGTGGGGCGGACCCTTCAAGATAGTGCAGAAATTGCATTCAGGCGCCTACTACTTGGAGGATGAACATGGAAAGAGGCTGAACCGACCGTGGAGTGCCCTACACTTGAAAATGTACAGAGCCCTAGAGTGATGCAAGCTTGTAAAGCGCCGCATTTTAGCTATAACGAAAGGCTCACCCGACCGAAAATTCCCGGTCGGCCATGTAAGGCAAGCCATACCTGGACGGGACGCAGGCTGACGCGTTATACCCTCCAGAACCCTGAGTCGGCGACTGACTCTTCGCGTCAGCCCACTCGGAAGCCTGGACTGGTTCCCGGTCGGAAGCGTGGCGGCCCACGTGGAAGATTGGCCCATCCGGAAGCCTAAAGGCGGTTCCCGACCGGAAGCGTGGCGACCCACGCAGAAGGTTGGTCCCCTTTGGAAGCCTGAGTCGGCGACTGACTCTTCGCGTCAGCCCACTCGGAAGCCTGGACTGGTTCCCGGTCGGAAGCGTGGCGTCCCACGTGAAAGATTGGCCCATCCGGAAGCCTAAAGGCGGTTCCCGACCGGAAGCGTGGCGACCCACGCAGAAGGTTGGTCCCCTTTGGAAGCCTGAGTCGGCGACTGACTCTTCGCGTCAGCCCACTCGGAAGCCTGGACTGGTTCCCGGTCGGAAGCGTGGCGTCCCACGTGAAAGATTGGCCCATCCGGAAGCCTAAAGGCGGTTCCCGACCGGAAGCGTGGCGACCCACGCAGAAGGTTGGTCCCCTTTGGAAGCCTGAGTCGGCGACTGACTCTTCGCGTCAGCCCACTCGGAAGCCTGGACTGGTTCCCGGTCGGAAGCGTGGCGTCCCACGTGAAAGATTGGCCCATCCGGAAGCCTAAAGGCGGTTCCCGACCGGAAGCGTGGCGACCCACGCAGAAGGTTGGTCCCCTTTGGAAGCCTGAGTCGGCGACTGACTCTTCGCGTCAGCCCACTCGGAAGCCTGGACTGGTTCCCGGTCGGAAGCGTGGCGTCCCACGTGAAAGATTGGCCCATCCGGAAGCCTAAAGGCGGTTCCCGACCGGAAGCGTGGCGACCCACGCAGAAGGTTGGTCCCCTTTGGAAGCCTGAGTCGGCGACTGACTCTTCGCGTCAGCCCACTCGGAAGCCTGGACTGGTTCCCGGTCGGAAGCGTGGCGTCCCACGTGAAAGATTGGCCCATCCGGAAGCCTAAAGGCGGTTCCCGACCGGAAGCGTGGCGACCCACGCAGAAGGTTGGTCCCCTTTGGAAGCCTGAGTCGGCGACTGACTCTTCGCGTCAGCCCACTCGGAAGCCTGGACTGGTTCCCGGTCGGAAGCGTGGCGTCCCACGTGAAAGATTGGCCCATCCGGAAGCCTAAAGGCGGTTCCCGACCGGAAGCGTGGCGACCCACGCAGAAGGTTGGTCCCCTTTGGAAGCCTGAGTCGGCGACTGACTCTTCGCGTCAGCCCACTCGGAAGCCTGGACTGGTTCCCGGTCGGAAGCGTGGCGTCCCACGTGAAAGATTGGCCCATCCGGAAGCCTAAAGGCGGTTCCCGACCGGAAGCGTGGCGACCCACGCAGAAGGTTGGTCCCCTTTGGAAGCCTGAGTCGGCGACTGACTCTTCGCGTCAGCCCACTCGGAAGCCTGGACTGGTTCCCGGTCGGAAGCGTGGCGTCCCACGTGAAAGATTGGCCCATCCGGAAGCCTAAAGGCGGTTCCCGACCGGAAGCGTGGCGACCCACGCAGAAGGTTGGTCCCCTTTGGAAGCCTGAGTCGGCGACTGACTCTTCGCGTCAGCCCACTCGGAAGCCTGGACTGGTTCCCGGTCGGAAGCGTGGCGTCCCACGTGAAAGATTGGCCCATCCGGAAGCCTAAAGGCGGTTCCCGACCGGAAGCGTGGCGACCCACGCAGAAGGTTGGTCCCCTTTGGAAGCCTGAGTCGGCGACTGACTCTTCGCGTCAGCCCACTCGGAAGCCTGGACTGGTTCCCGGTCGGAAGCGTGGCGTCCCACGTGAAAGATTGGCCCATCCGGAAGCCTAAAGGCGGTTCCCGACCGGAAGCGTGGCGACCCACGCAGAAGGTTGGTCCCCTTTGGAAGCCTGAGTCGGCGACTGACTCTTCGCGTCAGCCCACTCGGAAGCCTGGACTGGTTCCCGGTCGGAAGCGTGGCGTCCCACGTGAAAGATTGGCCCATCCGGAAGCCTAAAGGCGGTTCCCGACCGGAAGCGTGGCGACCCACGCAGAAGGTTGGTCCCCTTTGGAAGCCTGAGTCGGCGACTGACTCTTCGCGTCAGCCCACTCGGAAGCCTGGACTGGTTCCCGGTCGGAAGCGTGGCGTCCCACGTGAAAGATTGGCCCATCCGGAAGCCTAAAGGCGGTTCCCGACCGGAAGCGTGGCGACCCACGCAGAAGGTTGGTCCCCTTTGGAAGCCTGAGTCGGCGACTGACTCTTCGCGTCAGCCCACTCGGAAGCCTGGACTGGTTCCCGGTCGGAAGCGTGGCGTCCCACGTGAAAGATTGGCCCATCCGGAAGCCTAAAGGCGGTTCCCGACCGGAAGCGTGGCGACCCACGCAGAAGGTTGGTCCCCTTTGGAAGCCTGAGTCGGCGACTGACTCTTCGCGTCAGCCCACTCGGAAGCCTGGACTGGTTCCCGGTCGGAAGCGTGGCGTCCCACGTGAAAGATTGGCCCATCCGGAAGCCTAAAGGCGGTTCCCGACCGGAAGCGTGGCGACCCACGCAGAAGGTTGGTCCCCTTTGGAAGCCTGAGTCGGCGACTGACTCTTCGCGTCAGCCCACTCGGAAGCCTGGACTGGTTCCCGGTCGGAAGCGTGGCGTCCCACGTGAAAGATTGGCCCATCCGGAAGCCTAAAGGCGGTTCCCGACCGGAAGCGTGGCGACCCACGCAGAAGGTTGGTCCCCTTTGGAAGCCTGAGTCGGCGACTGACTCTTCGCGTCAGCCCACTCGGAAGCCTGTATCGGAATCCGGTCAGGCGTGTGACGATCCACATCCCGCAGGTAGGACACCAATCAGTCGGCTGTTTTACACAGCCATTTCTCTAAAGTAATTCGGTTCCCCGACTGGGCGTGTGGCGACCCACATCCCTTAGAATTGTTTTAGCGCTCTAACAGGGCGTGTTGTGACTCCCACCTCTCAGACAGATCAACCAGTCGGCCACCTGACAACCATTATCCCTTGCTTAGTTCGGCTCTCTGGTCGGGCACATCTACTTAATCAATGTCTAAACTAACACGTTAAAGAAAAAAGCATTTTCATTGATGGTTACTCAGCAGCAGTACAAAAAAGAGCCCCGACCGGCGGCTAAAGATTACACGATTCAAACTAGGTAAAAGGCTGGAAGAAGTCCTTAGGGAGTAGCTCCTTGACCCGACTCACTATTACAGCATTGGCAGGAATGTCGGCAGGCAGGTAGCCGCCCTCTTGGAGCTGCAGAACAGCACTGTTAATGCCCATCTGGAACATATTCGATGTCCGCTTGCCCAGCTTATCGCCGAACTCTTTGGAGTTAATGTAGGCCAAGCGGTGTGCGTCCATCCGGGCGGGCTCGCCTGCTTGGTGCAGCTTCAGGCTGTCAATTTCTGCCCGGAGGTTGGCTAACTCCTTGTCCTTATCCTCCAGGGCAACTGCTTGAGAAGCCAGTAGTCCTTCAGACAAGCGGAGCTCGTCTTCTCGGGCGTCTAAAGCCTTCTCCTTGGCATGTAAGTCCGACTCCCGAGTCGCCAACTCCTGCTCTTTATCGTTCAGGGTCATTCGGAGCTCCTCAGAAGCCTTCACCAGCGTGTCTAGCTCCGCCTTCAAGGCTTGGACCTCGGCAGTCTTCTTGTCGAGGTCCGATCGGGTACGACGCTGCATAGCCAAAGCCTTCTTCCTCTCCTGCTCAAGGGTGGCGTGCAGGGAGGAAGATCGGGCATACGCCCGCTCGGCTGCATCCGCTCGGGTGATCTCCTCCGTCAGTCGCGCCTCGGCGGAACGAAGTTTCTCCTTAAGATCCAGTATCTCCGAACGGAGAATAGCGGTACCCTCTTCGCCGGCCGGTAAGTTAGCATGCGCTTGGCGGAGCTCCAATTCTGCGAGCTGCCGCTCGGCCGCTCGGCGTCCCCTGGCGTTGATAACCAAGGTATGGGCGACGCTCGAGCAGGAGGCCCAAAACTACAATAAAAATGTTAGAAAGAAACAAAGTGATTAAGCATCAAAGCATCCGACTTACATGCGTAGCATCCTGAAGGAATTGGTCTGCCAGTCGGATCGGGGGTCTGGAAGTCCCTTCCTTCATACCCTGCTCCCAGCATTCTGCCAATTCCCCATAAAGGGTAAGTCGCTGCTGGACTTCACAAGGGGTCGCTGAGTCGATCGAGGGGAGATATACGCCATAGCAAGGCGTCCGTGAAGATTGTCCCCCCGAGCGCGACGGGCCTGGTACGTCAGCAGGCCGGCTAGCGCTAGCCGGGCTGGCAGCGGCCTCTGCAGGCCGGGAGCGAGAGCCCGACGCAGGATTCCTCGGGCGCTTCTGCAAAGGTTCCGGGTCAGGAGAATCAGAAGAGGAGGGGGCAGCCTCTGTCGGCTCCTCAATACGGATAGAAGCGCTAGCCTTCCGCTTGGAAGGCTGGGACTTCTCCATGGAAGGCTGAACCTTCTGCTTGCCGGAGGATTTTGCGGGGGCAGAAGGCTTCGACGAGCCGACCGGCTCCGCAGAACTGATCGCGTTTGTGGGGCAGATGGAGCCGGAAGGACGGGCTCCGCGCTCTCAGGAATCGTATGTTGGTCGGGCGGACCGGCCTGGCGCAGGCGCAGTTGTTCGGCCGCCCGGGCGTTTATTTCTTCGTCTGCCAGACCCATGGCCTCATCAAGGGCCGCTTCCCACATCATCTTGGCTGCAAAATCAGAAAATAATGAGTTAGGGAGAAAGAAGTACGAAACAAGAAATGACTTACAAAAGGCGTAGGGCAGAGCGGCAGGCACTCGGCTTAGCCCAAATATGTACAAGACGGCGTCGTTGAGGAGTTTCATGCCGTCGAAGTGAAGGCCCCCGATTAGAGAAGCAGCCACTTTAAATAAGGGGTCGGTTTTAAAGTTTCTTAAGGGAGCTATAGGGGGCATATCTTCGACCCATCCGATCGGGAACCCAGGGCTGGTCGGGGGGCCTATGAAGAAGAAATGGGTTTTCCATCCCTTATTCGAAGAAGGAATGTTCTCCACAATGGATAATTTGGCCCGGGCTTGGAGAAAGAAATTCCCGGCCTCCTGCTTCTTCGGGTAATAAAAGAAATAAAGAACCTCCGGTCGGAGGGGGACTCGGTAAAGGGTAAAAAGGACAATTATGTTGCACAATATACGAATGGCGTTGGGAGAAAGCTGGAAGATAGGAACATGGAAGAAGTTACAGAAGTCTACAATAAAGGGATGAAGAGGGTAGCGCAGGCCAGACATATGTTGATCCCGGAAAAATACAAAGAAGCCAGCCGGAGGCTTGTGCGGTCGGTCATCCTTTGTCGGAACGGCAATACGGTAGTTCCCGGGGATGTCGTATGCCAGCCGGAGGTCAGAGACGGTCTCGTCGTGAAGGGAAGACTCGACAGAGGTATACCACGTAGGGGTAGCCATGGAACAGAAAGAAAGGGAAGAAAAGGGAGAATCTGACCGTAGGTGGTGGCGGAAAAGATTAACCGACGGAGAAGCACGAGACCGGCGGCGACACGCGAAGACGGCGGCGAGAAGCGAGAAGCACCGAGTTAGAGAGAACAGTGAAGAGCAAATGAGGGTTTCGGCGAATGCAGAGGCCTACTTGTAGCCTGACCGAAAGAAGGGAGACCGTTCGATGGCGGTCCACGTGTACGGAGATCGCCTCATCCATACCGTTGAGTCGTCCCACGATCAGCCTCGAAAAGGCGCACCGCAGCCGCTGACGTCGCCTGATGCGGCGGCAGGGCGCGTCGTCGTGTTGGCCAGTCGGAAGCTGCCGCGTGGCGGAAAGAATTACGCGCGTTAATGGCCATTAAAAGCTCATAATTATGGGGATAAATCGCATCCCGGTCGGCAAACCAGCGCGCGCCACGTGTCCTGGTTCATTAAAGCTGAGATGATGCCGTTATGGCGCAGGCCGCATCGGGCATATCACATCACCCCATTCGACTTAGAATGTCCCGTCTCCATTAATTGACTGACTCGGGTTATCCCGAGAAAATCGTCTTGGGGCGCGTGACACTCCACATTTCTTGCAACTTAAGGCAAACATTCTCCCGCCCAAACGTGTTCAACACACCTCTCATCGACTAACAACATTCGTCCGGTCGGACGCATTAACAGTTTACGAGGACGTGGTGGCCCACGTTCCTCCGGTCAAAATCTTCATCCGCCCGGGCATCTTCATCATGTCAATGGCTAGTCCGGGATGCGTGGCGGCCCACGCTTCCCTATCATGCTTCGTCCAGCTAGATGGCCTCGTTAAAAAAAATAAAAGGAAGGGTGCGTGGCGGCCCACGCCCCTCTCGACTAACGATCTTCTTCCGCCCAGACAGGGCAGACATACTCAGCACCAGCTGTTGAGCATCGTGTTAAGCCGGCCAGATGTTAATAGGGCAAAAAACGCTCGGCCGCAGAATGGTTGTACACACTTGTGGTCCAGTCAGTCGGACTGATCGCCTCCTTCGACTAGACTCGGGGGGAAGGCTATTGATCCTGCCATATAGTTGGCATCATACGGGCAGCCAACGTGGCAAACGACCTAGCCAGTTTAAAGGTCCATGTCATTGTACGGCAGCCAACTCGACCAACATCCTGGCCGGGCCCAGGCTCTTCGCCGGCCGGTCGGACTCAAGGCGGCCGGTTAGAATAAATATAGCGGTTCATCCGACCGGTCAAACCCGTCCGACCACATTAAGGCTTACACGCCTCGTTCAGCCGAGTGCATCCGCCCGGCAGTCCTTTATGTGCGTGCCTGATACCCATCCGGGCGAGCCGTCCGGATGTCCACTCGGGCACTCTCTCGGAATCACCCTGGGATAAGGACAAAATATACCTGCACCAGCTGCAGGTAACAGGCTGTCACCCCTCGTACGAACGGACACTCTCTGACAGGCGCCGACTTACAGAAACCTGTCTTTGTCCACATAAGACAAATAGTATACGACAAAGAAGGATGGTTACAGTCGACATAACCATACCATATCTTCTGACCCTGTCAGAAGATCCTGACACAGGCCATACTCATACCGACATCACCATACCATATCTTCTGACCCTGTCAGAAGATCCTGACACAGGTCATGCTTGGTCCTTTTCCCCGGCTATATAAGTCACTCCACTCCTCATTATCAGGTACGCATGCATACACGCGCGAAGCCTCTCATTTTTCCAGTGCTCCATTATTTCTACTGTTCCTCGGAGTACTGACTTGACCGTCGGAGTGCCTTGCCGGGACGTCTCCCGGCTAGGTTGCTAACGGTCATCTTCCTCAGCAGGTTCACCTCCAGTCGGTTGGCCCTGCACCAGGCGACATCCACTTCCATTCGGTCGGAGAATACCCCCCACGACGCTGCCATTCTGCGCGAGGACGCCCCGTCAGCATCCACGTCACGTATCGTTACACCGTCATTCCGGTTGCGGCTCCACTACGCTCGGCGACAGGATCAGTCTCCGTCTGCTGGTGTCGCAGTGTAATATAAGTGGGGTGCGTTTGGTTCTGTTCAACTTTACAATCGACGGGTTGCTCGTGCACTGTAAAAATCGTACGGAGATATTTTCTACCTTGCATTTACTCCTACATTGCATTATTTGAAAAAATCAGACGGAGATATTTGCTACCTTGCATTTACTCCTGCGTTGCATTATTAGTGGAGGCTGGTACGCGCAGAAGTCCTTGCGTTCGTAGTTCGGTGCCGCAATTTTAATCAAAATAGGGAAATTTATCAAAGGACGACACATATTTATGAATTGTTTATGAATTATCAAACAACTCATTTAATTCTTTATTATTTTAGTTTTATCTATTTCGCCAATTTTGTTGGATATTTAAGTTTTAAAAAGATGAAATACGATTTTATAAAATAAAATTAAGATATTATTAATCGATGAAAGTCAAAATTGATTTTAAAAATGAAATTTACATTTCACATAGATGAATCTAAATTATTAATTTATTCAAAATCGATTACGGATGAATGAAAAATTAATTATTTAAAGTTAGCAAAAAAAAATTAACATAAAAGGAAGCAGATGAGGAATAGTCCAACATTTGAAATTTCCAAAGGAATTTGCCTCCTTATATGTGTTCCTGTGTTAATCGAGTTAAAAAAGAAAAATATCTCTTCTCACAGGCGAGCAAGTGCTTGCATCTGCGAGCCCGTCACACGCGCAATTAGCATTTTGTTCGCACACTTTGCACTTCGCACGTACGCATCGTCGCGAGAAGCTTAAATTTATGCTTCAGATGATGTGACACTCGGTGGCGTGTCATGTGACGTGGCAGTGCATACGTGGTGCTCGGGTGACGTGGTCGTGCCTACGTGGCATTGAGGTAGGCGGAGAGAGATGACTGAATTGCTGACTGGGCAAATGAATGACAACTGTTGAATTGAAGATGGGTGCTAGATCGCAAGTGACGTGATTTTGAGGGTTAATCGTGAAGAGTCACGATCTGACCATTAATGAAGAGACTTGTTCTGAAGCGTCAGATCAAATCTGGCGGCTGAGATCAAAGGGAGATCTGAAGGGTTACAACCATCCAGATCTGATGGATGAGATCAAAGAGCTATCTGAAGGGTTACAACCCTCCAGATTAAACGACCCAGATCAATCCTAAACCAAAAGGTCACACCCATTCACCAAAGGGTACTTCACCTCTTCCCTTGTATAAATAGAGTCTCATAGATTCATTCATTCAATCATCAAAATCATTAGCATTCATCCCATCTTGCGCATCCAGAGTCCAAAAAGCCTATGAGAAGATTCGCAATTCTCAAAATTTATATTGCTGCTATTTCGAAACATCATCGTTGTATCTTGAGAAATGAATTCCTATTATCTGTAAGCACCTGTAGTAGAGCAATATCGTTTTACGGATGTTCCGAAAGGAATCGACGTCGATGGTCAGTCACCAAGGTTTAGCCACGTGGATGCTGACAGGAGGGGAGGAACTCTGCGCCATGCGAGATCAACACGAGCGTTAGGGGAACACTCCAGAGGTTGTCCGACAGAGCCCACTCCGACGCTCAAGTCAGTGCCTCGATGGAGAAGGGGAGTAATAAGCAGTAGAAAATGAATGAGTAGCGAAGAGAGCATGACTACCGGAGGGGTTGGGTTATCTTTTATACCTGAGGTGGTCATCCACGAGCCCCCATGATCCTCACCACGTCCCTGTGATTATCGGTTGATGGCTCCTCCTGATAACGGTCGTCGAGATTCTTCAATCCAGGTCGTTGCGATGATTAAGGCCTTTATGACTGGTAATCAGGGGTAGTAATTATCCTGTTATAACGGATGAGAATGATGTCGACGATCCGTGAGAAACAGACCTCTGCTTGAGCGTTCTTTGGACCCCACCACCCCGAGGCGGTCCCAAGGTTCTTTGGCTTGGAGGTTCCGGGCAGTTGGCCCCCTGAGGCGCTCTCGGGGTCTTACCTCTCGAGGTGAGCTCGGGGGTGAGTCTTCTTGAAGCAAGCCTCAGGGTGATAACTATTCGAGTTGGTGTCCGAGTCCTCCTTCCCGGGAGGGACTCGAATGTCGTAACAAGGGAGTCGTTCTTGCCCGGCATGTTTGACAACACAACTTCTTCAACCCCCGTGTCTGTCACGGGGTATTCAACCCCATCATAAGTCTCTTCCATCGAGTCTGATCGAAGGAAGTGTGTCTGACTGATTAGACGGGTAAGGTGGTGAAGAAGCTATGCCCCAATGACCTCCCCCCCTCTGATGGTAGCAATCCAGGCCCGAGGAAGCAACCCCTGCAACCTAGGGCGCCGGGTGGTTTTTTGAATACATCCAGCCTTCCCTCAAATTTTCCGGCGCCGCTCTGACGACTATCTCAACCATCATAGGGATGCGGGGTCTGGTAATGACGACATGATTGCCCAGCGAGTGTGGTATCGCCACGTGCCTCCTCCCCCGTTGTGCGGGGATATCCCCTCGATATTCACCGCGGGCCATACGAAGCGACAACAGTAAGGGTTAGCGGCTCCTCGGGATAGCCAATGAGCATCATTGACGTGCCGCTCTCTGATTACTCACAGAGGTGCGACTCATCTCTATAAAAGCGGGTGCCATGGTACCCTGCAGTCTCCTTGCCCTATCTACCTTCACGTGTCCTCCTTCTCTAGTTATTCTTCTTGCCGCTACACCCCTTTTACGAGGGTAAGTTTCCTTATGTTTTTCCCTCTTCAATCCCCATGTGTCCTATGGAGAAGAAAAAGAAAACCCAAGGCGACGATGAGGGTTCTTTGCAAGAACTAGGATACCACACGGAATGGTATGATACCGTATCTTCTAGGATTAGGACGAAATCACTCCAGGCCGCCCGCCGGAAATATGGCGTTCCGGAAGACTGGGAGATGTGAGTTTCGACCTCAGGTCAATCACCTATACAAACCCCTAAGGACTTTTTCACTTTCTTCCTAGGCCAAGTAGAACTGGGGCTCCGCTTCCCCATCCCTCCTTTTTACATGAGTGTTGCCAAATACTTCAATGTCCCACTCCAGCAGATGGCTCTGAACGCCTTTGCCCAGATGGGTGGGGCTTGTGTACTCTTCCAACTTTTCGACATTCCTCTAACCTCCCGATTCTTCCATTTTTTCTTTGTTCCTATCGAGTCCTGAGGGGCATTTGGCTTTACTACCCGTCCTGGCTATAGGTTCCCGGGGAGTCTTCCTTCCTCCCACAAGGGATGGAAGGAACAATTCTTCTATATCCAGTTTCCTGAGCGTCCTTTCAGTCCTATCCACTGGACGGCCAGCTTACCCTCTATCCCTGACCTCGGCGACTTCCAGTAGAATGTGGGACATCAGAGGGCCAGGGGTATCCTGGCAGGGATGGAATTCCACGGCCTCCAATTGGTGCAATGCGAGGAGCTTTTTTATCGAGCCGAGCTTAGTTCGAAAATCATGAACCTTAGCTCCAATCTTCGTAAGTTACTTTTTCTCTAGTGTGTTTTCTTGGTTAATGCTAACTGATGCTCTTTTGTCTTTATTTTGCAAGTGACGTCATGTTTTCCTGGGTGATGAACCAACTCCTGAAGTGGGACCAGGCCAACGAACAGGCGTTGGTTCCTGGCTCAGGTTCTTCCACTCCTGTGGGTGCCTCCCTTGAAGGTTGCGAGGAAGTGGACGAGAACTCCGTGGATCGGGAATCCCCAGAGGCCCCCCAAGATATTGGAGCATCCACATTGCCGGCGGACCCCAAAGGGGGTTCGACTGCCCCTCCCGCCGAGGCACCAGCGGGGGATGTTGCACCTCCTCCACTTATCACGTTCCCCGAGACCCATGCTCTTGCGAAGAGACGGCGGAAGCGGCTGTCTCAGAGGGATCACCCCCTGAAGAAGTTAAAAAAGGGCCCATCCTCAGAGGTCCTATGTTCTGCTGCCCCCGAGGGTGTATCTCCCCAGTCTCTGAGGGTTCGGGAAGAATCTTCCTCGGTCGCTGCCGCGGTCACTGCACCCATCGGCGACGCCATGGTTCCCCTGTCCGACCTTCCTACTGATCCTCGCGGCAAGGGGATGTCCAAAGACCTGCCCAGCTCCTAGCGAAAGGCCTCAGTGGTGAAGAAGAAGGTGAAGAACAATTCCCAATCCATCCGGATAAAGGGGATCGCCTCTGAAGGTTCGCTGATAGCCTCTAGCTCAGAGGAGGACGCCCCTGACCCGAGAGAGATTCCCAGCCAGTCAGGGCTCCCTGATGAGGAAGTTCTTCCTTCTCCCGTTCCACCCTGGTGGGAAGCTGGATCAACCCAATATCTAGGCATGCTACATCAGTCGCTACTGACGGTGACTATTCTTGAACTCTTCCTTTTTATTTCGGTGCCTTGTCCTGACTGTCTTTGTCTCGCATCGTAGGTTGCTTCTAACTGTGCTGCTACGAGCCACCTATTATGCTCCATGGGGGTCACTGAAGACCTTCTCCAGCGAGTGGCAGACGCGAAGGCGGAGGCCGGTCGGGCCCGAGAAGCCGGCCTCCTACAGTTGGAGGTCAGCTGAGGCCTTCGCACGAAGATAGAGCATTATCTCAGCACTCTGATAGCTGCTAAGGATACTTTTCATGGTTATCGACTCCGAGAACGCCTCGAGACTGAGAAGAAATAAGCCCTCACTGAGGACTTGCAGAAACTATCTCGGGAGCGGGAGTAGCTCCTGATACGAGCGAGGGAGTTGTCTGATCATGTCAGCCTCCTAGAATCTACAAAGAAAACCCTGGAGGACCGGCATACGGAACGGGAGCACCTAATGGCTCTGAAAGAATACGATTTAGAGTTATCGGCCTCTTATGCCGCTGATCTTCAGGAGAAGGTTACCCAGGCCGAGGCCCAAGCTTCCACTGTTACCCAGAAGCTTCAAGAGATGTTAGGGGCTCAGGATCGTCTACTCCGAGAGGTGACGATGCTGAAGGTAGCCAAGGAGGTGGTTGAGGCCCGACTGCAGCAACAACAGAGTGACCATGCATCCCAACTGTCCCAGGCGGGAGAGGAGTCCAAGGCTAAGTTCCTGGAATCAGAGGAGTTCGCCGAGATTGTAGCCGGAAAAGCATTGAAGCGCCTCAAACAAGGCTTCCAGGGTGCTATCAGCCAGTGGAAAAGGATCAACTGTTGAAACCAGGAGCAGATTTGAGCGCTTTAACTGTCCAGCGGGTCTGGGATGAGCTTACTCCTGAAGAGAAGGATTTATAGAATCATTCTTGACCTGGGCCCAAGCTCCCTGGTCACTCGTTGCTCTCTTCCTCTTCTTTTTAACCATTTCCTGGTAGGATAAATATGTAGTTGTTTCAACTTTGAAAACAAATATGCCTGGATTTCCTATATTTTGTGTGGTTTCCTGCCCCGCTTAAAATGTTTTATCTCTGACCCCTACCCGAGGTTACCCTTTGCCTTAAGCATCTAAGGGGCAAACAACCATATGTCCCACGGGGGTAATAAGGCTTACCAGCTCTTGGCCAGGCGTGTGTAGTACCGAGGCCAAACCTACTCACTGAGAGGCAGTGGGGTTTTACACCTCTTGGCCGGGCATGTGCAGCTCCGAGGCCAAGCCTACTCACCGAGAGGCAGTAGGGTTTTACAGCTCTTGGTCGGGCATGTGCAGCACCGAGGCCAAGCCTAATCACCGAGAGGCAGTAGGGTTTTACCGCTCTTGACCGGGCATGTGCAGCACTGAGGCCAAGCCTACTCACCGAGAGGCAGTAGGGTTTTACAGCACTTGGTTGGGCATGTGCAGCTCCGAGGCCAAGCCTACTCACCGAGAGGCAGTAGAGTTTTACAGCTCTTGGTCGTGCATGTGCAGCACCGAGGCCAAGCCTACTCACCGAGAGACAATAGGGTTTTTCTGCTCTTGGTCGGGCATATGCAGCTCCGAGGCCTAACCTACTGACCGAGAGGCAGTAGGGTTTTGCATTTTTTTTTATGAAAGGTAAATAAATATCATCAAAGAAGGGGTACAACGAAACATGTGACCTTATAGATAGCTAGTTGTATCTGATGAAGTATTAGATCCAAGGAGCTATCAAGGGTGAAATACATGCATGTATACCATCGTATATACCATCCACTACATCCTGACCAATGACATGTATACCAGCCAACTCAATCCTATCCAAAAGCTCCAAAAGCTCTGCCCACCATAGCCGCAAGTCACTAACAGCTGATCAATCCAAGCGAACCAGCGCACATCATGCATCTCCATGGCCACGTGCCTCCATCCACCCACTTCCCTCTTCCCGAAGACAGCATCCATCCACCATTGAACCAAGCATACTTCTGCAAGCCCTGATGCTCATCCACCTCTGGAGTACGCTTCTACCATGTGCATGCTTCCACTGCTCACCAATCAACCCTGATGTTCACTTTTGGTAAGTGACCAACCATAAACGGTTTTGGCTTGTCTTTACCGTAGCCGTTACTACGGACTAAATAGACCTATGGTGGGTCTATTCACCTCCCTAGGCTTTTTGGCAAAGCCCCAGTCATCAACGGATTTGACATGTCTTTATCGTAGCCGTTTGTTACGGACTAGGTAGATCATTAGTGACGGATCTACTCGCAATCAAAATTCCTAATCTAATGTATCCCTTCTTACAAAACCACGGCCATACATGTCCAAGTCAACACTGATCAAAATGGTCAACTCTGGTCATTTTTTTAACCTACTCTACAGTGCCCTATTGGGGGCACATGTCCAGCGTGGCCTGGTCACGCAGACCAGGTCAACTCTGGTCAAAATAATAATACAATTTTTTTTCCAAATCTACAGTACCCCATCCAGGTACATGTCCAGCGTGGCTTGGTCAAGCTGACCAGGTCAACTCTATTTTTTTAAACCTACTCTACAGTGCCCCATTGGGGGCACATGTCCAACGTGGCTTGGTCAAGGTGACCAGGTCAACTCTGGTCAAAATATTTTTTTTAACCTACTCTACAGTGCCCCATTGAGGGCACATGTCCAGCGTGTCCTGGTCAAGCTGACCAGGTCAACTCTGGTCAAAATAATTTTTTAATTTTTTTCCCACTCTACAGTGCCCCATTGGGGCCGCATGCCCAGCGTGGCCTGGTCAAGGTGACCAGGTCAACGCTGGTTTTCTTTTTCTTTTTTTTTTACAATCCCTCTAGCTGCCTCTCCTACTATGAACCCAGTACCCTATATACATGTACCTGTACCCTCCGTAATAATGCCCCAACCTCTAGCCTGCCACCCTCAAACCTACACTGATTCCTTGTTTGCCACACGTAATGGACCATCGCTACTACTGCAAGGTGACGGGCCTGCACCAACCGGCTCCTCCCTCGATACTGCCGAATAAATACTCTGAACATATGCTGACTCGTGCTCATGTCTGGTGCCATCTACAACCACGCCCTAACCTGGAGCCATAACTATTGCACTGGTGGGCACCTATGACAACCATATCTCCTTCTGAGCCTTGACACTCCACATCTGCCTCCTGCTCCTTATGCCCAACATTGAAGTGATGATTGCCTTCCAAACCTCCCTCTGCATTAGGCTTTCGAGCCTCGGCCACTTCTATGGAGCTCTGAGTCTGAAGGTAAGTGTGATCCACTGATGCATGATCAAGTTCGTGTGAGCCCTGTTTGCTCTGGAGTCCAGCCTGCGCTTCCCGAATGTCCCTCACTTGACTGCCTGCTACAGAATTAGGGATCCTGGCCCCCTAGAAGCATTTCGATGCTGCCTTCCCTGATAGAACTTGGTGTGACTGAAATCCTTGTTTACACTGCGACCGGCTGTGTCTGCAGGCTGACAGGGCCTTCCATTGCCAATTCCTTTCCTGACCCTGGACTCTGAGCCCTCTGCGTACCTCCTCCCAGGAGCGTGCCACCATCCTTCTGGATTACTGGGGTCCCTGCGTTCAATAACCTCTTCTCTTGACTCCACGTCCCTGCCATGTCACCCTTCTCAGGAAGCCCTACCTCCAGTCGGTTCCTCTGCTTACTGTGAGTCCCTAAGCCTGGCACCTCGTGCACTTGTGGCTTACAGTAGGGTTTTGCAGCCCTTGGCCGGGCATGTGCAGCACCGAGACGAAGCCTACTCACCGAGAGGCAGTAAGGTTTTACAGCTCTTGGCTGGGCATGTGCAGCTACGAGGCCAAGCCTATTCACCGAGAGGCATTAGGGTTTTGCAGCTCTTGGTCGGGCATGTGCAGCTCCGAGGCCAAGCCTACTCACTGAGAGATAGTAGGGTTTTATAGCTCTTGGTCGGGCATGTGCAGCATCGAGGCCAAGCCTACTCACCGAGAGACAGTAGGGTTTTGTAGCTCTTGGTCGGGCATGTGCAGCTCCGAGGTCAAGCCTACTCACTGAGAGGCAGTAGGGTTTTACAGCTCTTGATCAGATATGTGCAGCGCCGAGGCCAAGCCTGTTGGGACATTGGTGTTTAGCTAGAGTGAATAGTAACTTTTTCGATTTTCTTCCTACAAGGGTTAGCAAGCGCAAGTGGAAAACTAACAAAATCAAACTGAAACAATGCTAACACAACCTTTATGTGGTTCGGAGATGAAACTCCTACTCCACGGTTGTCCGTAAGGTGGACGATCCCGATCCTTCGGTGGATGACTCCCCGGAGCACCTCCGGCTAGCTCTTGTCGCTCCTTGTGGGTGGAGAAACCTCGCCACAAACCTTGACAACCTCTGAGCATGTTTAGGCTACTAACAGGCTTTACCCAAGCTTGTTTCGCCAAGGAAGAACAGCAAAAAACGAGCCCTCTTAAATAGTGCTCAATACTGTTCTGACAGTTACCAATCGACTGGTGCTAACACCAGTCGACTGGTCCTAACACCATTCGACTGGTCCTCGCGAATTCGAATGTCTCAGCCTGACGTTTCAAATTCTGGTCGACACCAGTCGACTGATCCTCCATCAGTCGACTGATCTCTCTGTGCTCCACATCAGTCGACTAATCCAAGCATCAATCGACTGCCACCTAAGGTTTCCCTTCCCGAGTAAAATTCTCTCAGCACTCGAACCCTAGGATTTTCTTTCCCGAGTACAGTTCTCTTAGCACTCAAATACTCACGACTTAGCTAACTCTTCATCCAGCAGCCTCGACCTGTTGCCTTCAAGCCTTCTTCGACTTCGGCTCTCATCCCTTAGATGCATGCAAGCCCACGGCTCGTCTCCCCATGCCATCCTTCACGTATGCCTCGATGTGCGCTTCTCTTGGCTCATCGTCCCTGCTTTGTCCACGATCCATCAGATGCACACAAGCCCACGACTTATCTCCTCACACTATCCTTCACCGGTCCCGAAGACGTCCAACTAAGTCTATATGTATCCTGCAAACCTGCACACTCACATACACATATTAGATCAACATGAAATCCTAACTTAATCATATTGACACACACATCAAAACCCATGATCTACCCGATCAATCTTGGGTAGATTGCTCCAACAAATCTTACTCACCGAGAGGCAGTAGGGTTTTACAGCTCTTGGCCGGGCATGTGCAGCTCCGAGGCCAAGCCTACTCACTGAGAGGCAGTAGGGTTTTACAGCTCTTGACCGGGCATGTGTAGCTCCGAGGCCAAGCCTACTCACCGAGAGGCAGTAGGGTTTTGCACTGGTGACGACTCAGTGTTTTCGGCATAATAGTCCATTTACACTTTTTATTCATTGAACTGCAAGGCAGTAAAAATAGAGGATACAGTAGGCAAACAAACAACGCAGTTACCTCACCGAGTGCGATAAGGGCTGAGATGGCTGGCGTGCTAGGGCCTTTCCAGCTTCTTGCCTTTATTGTCTTCCAAATAATAGCTACCTCCGATGAGCTTTTTGACGATAATATATGGTCCGTCCCATTGTGGCTCCAGCTTCCCAGGGCCGCCGACCGGTTTGATCCTTTTCTAGACTTTATCCCCAACCTCAAAGCTGCCGGCGATCACCCGGTGATTATATGCTTGCTGCATCCATTGTCGATATGCTTCCAGTCGAGCCACGGCCTTGTCTCGCACCTCCGAGATGAGGTCTAAGTCTATCAGCCGCTTCTGATCGTTGACTTCCTTGCGATAGTCTTGCCGTCGAGTGGACTCCTCTCCTAACTCCACTGGGATGACGGCCTCAGCCCCGTACACTAGTTGGAAAGGGCTCTCACCTGTTCCTTCTCGCGGGGTAGTATGGTAGGACCACAGGACGCTAGGGAGTTCTTCGACCCAGTTGCCTCCGACGTGGTCCAGCTTTATCTTAAGTCCTCGTAGGATTTCTCGATTGACAACCTCGACTTGTCCATTGCTTTGAGGGTAGGCGACTGAGGTGAAGGCCTGTTGAATGCCCAACCCTTCGCACCATTCATTCAGCTTGCGCCTCGAGAATTGTCTTCCATTGTCTGACACCAGCCTATGAGGGATGTCATACCGACAGACAATGTCCCTCCATAGAACCTTCATCACTGCCGCCTCCGTGATGTTCGCCATAGGTTCAGCTTCTACCCATTTGGAAAAGTAATTAATGAGGACTAGCAGAAATTTCTTCTATTGTGGCCCAATGGGAAAGGGGCCCACGATGTCCATCCCCCATTGATCGAAAGGGCAGGACACTGTGGAGACTCGCAGAGGCTCCGTTGGGCGGTGAGTCACATGTTGATGTCTTTGGCAGGCTTCACACCTAGCCAAAATCTTGAGGGCATCAGCTTGTAGAGTAGGCCAAAAGTACCCTGCCAAAATAATCTTCCTGGACAGGGATTTTCCCCCAATATGACTCCCGTAGATGCCTTCATGCATCTCCCTCATCACATAGTCGGCCTCCTCCGGCCCGATGCTCTTAAGGAGAGGTTGCGCGAAGGCCCCCCTATACAGTTGATCACCGACTAGCGTGAATCTGCCCACCCGACGATGAAATAGCCGACTTTCTTGGTCCCTGCCTGGAAGGGTCCCATTACGCATGAACGCTACGTAGGGATCTCTCCAATCGGTTCAGCTGTCGCCCTTGGCTTTCCCTCCAATTAACGCTACCATCCCCTCCATGGCACTAGGTTCATTTAGCTGCCAGGTGGATATGGAGTTAGCCAGTTTGGCTAGCTCATTGACCCTAACATTGTCGGTCCTGGATATCTTCTGCAGGATAACGTCCATGAGGGAGGCCTTCAGCTGTTCGTAAAGGGCTACATAACTCTGCAGGCGCTCACACTTGACTTCAAAATCGCCCTTTATCTGCTGCGCCACCAACTGGGAGTCTGAATAGATAGTGACCAAACTGGCCCCCATGTGTTTAGCTGCTTGCAGGCCCGCTAGGATCGCTTCGTACTCGGCTTCATTGTTGGTAGCTTTGAAGTGGAGTCAAATGGACAAATGTAATGTGTCTCCCCGAGGGGAAATCATTAGCACTCCAACCCCGCTATGCTGGCTGTTAGTGGATCCATCCACATAGATCTTCTACATTCCTTCTGCTTCGTCCTCCGGGACAGTCTCCAGCATGAAGTCTGAGAGAGCTTGTGCCCTGATAACAATGCGAGGCTAATACTCGATGTCGTATTCACTTAACTTCGTCGTCCATTTGATTAACCTGCCCGAAACCTCGGGATTGGTGAGGACTCGGGCGAGCGGCCTGTTGGTGAGGACCACAATGGGATGGGCTAGGAAATATGGCCTTAACCTCCGGGCCATTAAGACTAGGGCATAGGCCAATTTCTCCATCGTGGTGTATTGTGTTTCGACGTCTTTTAGAAGATGTTCGAAGAAATATATGGGATATTGCACCCAGTCTTGTTCTCGAACGAGTGTCGAGCCTACCGCTTGTTCTGCGGCTGACAGGTAGACAAACAAGGTCTCCTCTTCCTCCGGTTTGTAGAGTGTGGGGAGGGCGGCGAGATAAGTCTTCAAATCTGCAAAGGCTTTCTTACACTGGTCGTCCCATTCAAACTTAGCTGTCTTTCTCAAAATCTTGAAGAATGGAAGGGTCTTAACAACGGATTTGGAGATGAACCTGGACAGCGCCATAATTCTTCCATTCGGCCGCTGTACCTCCTTGAAGTTGCGAGGGGGCGGCATATCCAGGATAGCTTTTACTTTTTCCGCGTTGGCTTCAATCCCCCTCTCTGTCACCATGTAGCCCAAGAATCGACCGCTCGTTACCCCAAACAAACACTTAGCGGGGTTTACCTTCAGCCGATTGGACCTTAAGGTGGCGAATATCTCTTCCAAGTCTGCTATCATGTCACCTTCTTTATCGGTCTTGACTAGGATATCATCCACGTACACCTCGATGTTTCTCCCGATCTGGTGTCTGAAGACTTTGTCCATCATCCGCTGGTACGTGGCACCAGCGTTGCGCAGGCCGAAAGGCACGACGTTGTAACAATACGTGCCGTCAGCCGTCACAAAACTGACTTTCTCCTGGTCCTTGGGAGGGAGCGGGACTTGGTGGTAACCTTGGTAAGCGTCTAGCATTGAGATGAACTCACAACCGTCTGTGGAGTCCACCAACCGATCTATCCGAGGCAAGGGATAACAATCTTTGGGGCATGCTTTATTCAAGTCAATAAAGTCAATGCAGACCCGCCATTTACCTCCCGGCTTAGGGACAAGGACGACATTAGTCAACCAGGCCGGAAATTATACTTCTTTGATATGTCCGGCTTTTAATAACTTCTAAACTTCGTCTCAGATGGCTTTATCTTGCTCGGGAGAGAAGTGCCTCCATTTCTGCTTCACCGGCCAGGTTCTTAGCGTAACATGCAGGTGGTGCATGGCCAACGCCGGGGGAACCCCCTTGATTTCTTCGACGGCCCAGGCGAAGACATCTGTGTGGTTTTGCAGGCAGTCTATGAGACGGCTCCTTAGTTCCGATGCAAGGTTGAGGGCGAACTGCATAACTCCCCCTCCATGTTGAGGGTGAATCTATACTTCCTCGCTCTCAACCTCCCTTCGTTATTCCTTGGGTCCTTCGTCTTCTCGCGGGTCAGCGAGATCTAGTCGTAAGACTTCGCGGAGATCAAAGTCCTTCTTTGTCAGGGGCATGGGTTCGTCCGCCGACTCTGCCATCGGTGCTCCTTCAGGTGCTTTGCTGGGTTCCCATAGACGGTGCCAAATTTGTTCCGGAAGGAATCGACGTCGATGGTCAGTCACCGAGGTTTAGCCCACGTGGATGCTGACGGGAGGGGAGGAACTCTGCGCCCTGCAAGATCAACACGATCGTTAGGGAATACGCCAGAGGTTGTCCAGCGGAGCTCTCTCCAACGCTCAAGTCACTGCCTTGATGGAGAAGGGGAGTAATAAGCAGTAGAAAATGAATGAGTAGCGAAGAGAGCATGACCCCTTTTACCAGAGGAGTTGGGTTACCTTTTATACCTGAGGCGGCCATCCACAAGCCCCCATGATCCTCACCACGTCGCCATGATTATCGGTTGATGGCTCCTCCTGATAACAGTCGCTGAGTTTCTTCAATCCAGGTCGTTGCGATGATTAAGGCATTTATGGCCGGTAATCAGGGGTAATTAAATTACCCTGTCATAATGGATGAGAATGTTGTCGACAATCCGTGAGAAACGGACCTCTGCTTGAGTGTTCTTTGGACCTCACCACCCCGAGGCGGTCTCGAGGTTCTTTGGCTTGGAGGTCCCGGGCAGTCAACCCCTTAAGACGCTCTCGGGGTCCCCCCCCCCCCCCACCCGAGGTGAGCTCGGGGTGGGTCTTCCTGAAGCAAGCCTTAGGGTGATAACTACTCAAGTTGGTGTTCGAGTCCTCCTTCCCGGGAGGGATTCGGATGTCGTAACAAGGGAGTCGTTCTTGCCCGGCATGTTTGACAACACAGCTTCTTCAGCTCCCGTGTCTGCCACCGGGTATTCAACCCCATCAACGGAGATAGTGTCCAATACTAACCTCGACGAAATCATATCAATTTGTATCCTTCCGACAACAATCTCGGAATCGATTCCAAACAAACTTTCCTTCCTAGGTATTCTATTTTTTTAAGTTATCTGAACTATTTTTGAATGATTTTAATGTAAAAAAATAAATTGATGGTTCGGATGGATATTAATATTAATTTTTTCACCCTTCCTCTTTTAGTCTGTGCAAATCTAATCTATTTTCTTAGATATCCGATTGTAAAATCGTCCTCTACCAAAAGCCTCCACAAGTCTCTTCGTATGTCCCTCTCAGATGAATCAAGAATCTGCGACAAAATTCACACAGATCGACTATCCGCAGTCAAGGGTTTATAGTTTTGTTTGCCGTCAATACTCTCCTTGCATAATGACACAAGAAGGTACGAAGAGTGTTTTGACATCTGTTTCTTAATCATTCACAAAGGTATGCATCACGTACATGTTTACCTTGGAAACTCATAGGACCTGACAATGTCAAAACAATATTATTGCTGGATATATTAGAACAATGTGCATTTGGATTTGAAAAACCTCCACCAATTTCAATTTGGTTGTTAATAATTTAGATTTTTAAAAATTATAGGTTTCAATTGATGTTAGGCAGAAACTGTATTAGAAATAGTATATTGGATCACTTTAATAGTTTTTTTTTCAAATATTCACTTGGATTTTTTTTAATTTTATATGATCAACATATAACAATGATCAAATTATTCCCCTTTGATATTTTTTTGGACATACATTATATATAGTATATCCGTGATACATTGATTATTATATTTCAAAATTAGGATTTAACATCTCAAATCTTGAGATTCTCAAATAGTTTGAGAAACATAATGTTTTCATTTTGGTCGTATAAAATAAATAGTAAAAGATAACTAATCAATTTTGATTCTTAGATATATCTATTGCTTTCACTAGAAGAAAAGTGAAGAGAATTCTACTATGAATCTCTCTTACAGTAGAATCTCCTTAACAAGAAGCCAGATAAGTTATTATATTATTTATTGTATAGATAAAATTTATTTTTGGGTTGTACATTTTTTATAAATATGATTTGATTTTAAACTCAATTACTGATAAAAGATATAGCATGTGAGAAATTATGATTGGATCATAATTAGTGAGACTATACATTATTATTTTGTAAGACTAGTTATGTTATACTCCTTAGTTTATCCAAGCAGTTAATCCTCATTGACTGGAAATATTAGGATGTTGAAAGTTAACATATGTATGTTGGTTAAGAATAACTAGTTCATTGGATGTGACATACTATAAGACTGTGTAGTTCTCTACTTGTCAATGAAGATCTCATTACAGATTGTGTGCAAGTTTCCTTATACTTAAAGTATTCAAGTCATCTTAGTCATGGATATCAAAGAAATGACATTTTAGCAAACATCTCCCAGGAGTAGAGTTGTCAAACGGGCCAACCCGTGGCGAGACAAGTCAGCTAATTAGCGGACCAGCCATTTGGCGGGGCAAGACGGGCCGACCCGCCACTTTGGTGGGTTGAGAATCCCAACCTAACTCAATCTAAGCTGGATTGTGAGTTAGGCCCATAAATTTTTTTAAAAAAATAGAAAAAATTATATCTTTAATGTTTTACTTCGGAAATATTTCACTAATCAAATATATCCAGAAATATATACTTTCAATGTAAATGGACACAAAAGAGCAGTCATATTCGATAAAAAAATATTATTATTATTTCAAAATTATAATAAAAAAGATAATAAATTGACAAAAAACTTATCTTACATATGTTTCTTAACCCGCGACCCAACCTAAGCCCATCGTGAGTTGACCTGTGAGGGTTGTGGGCCTTGTCACGCCCTCAAAGGCACATATTTGCTCGAAAATTAGACAACTTTATACATACACTCTCAAGCCATATATATGATACAACCTCACACGCTGGCAACTCCACAATCATGACAACATATAAAATAGTAAAACATCCAATAATAAATAACACACTCCGTAAAAGACTACGACAAATTGAAAGTTCACAGAACAAATACCAATCCACTATAAATATGAGACAACTTAGAATAAGAATACTCGACGCTAAGGGATGGGCAGATGGATCCTCTCCTGGCGGCACGAGACACAGCTATCAACTATCTGAAACAAAAATAGAAGCAAAGGGAGGTGAGTTCAAATTTAAACTCTGCGGTTATAACAGATAAATAAATACATGGTGTAAATACAAGATAAATCAAAGAAGATAGAAACAAGATATACAGTTTTCGAAATATATAGCATAAATCAAATGTGAAAACATACCTGCGGGGCATGATCAGAAACTCCCATGATACATCAATGATCTACTCATACTACTATGCAGATACAGATCAAATAATAAATACAAATCAACAACCATATATGTATGTCAATCATATGCAACAATTATAGGTCAAACAAATGCAAGATTGATCGTATGCAAATGTTGTAATGACATGTGTCACCCTTACACACCAATTTACAATCATCACACATATTTACGTGGCCGACTGGGTAAGGGATGTGACAACTGTATGTAATCTCATATTCATCTCCTAGGAGTGGTCGAGCGGACAGGATGCTGAGAGAACAACCTCAATCTCGAATCCCAAGAAAAGGGGGAGCACAACCGCTCTATATCAAAGACCCAAGGGGGAGCACAACCGCTCTAATACCCAAGAACAAAGAGGAACAACCTCTAACTCCAAGAAGGGGAGCACAATCGCTCTAGTACCTGAGGGGGAGCACAACCGCTCTAGTACCTGAGAGGGGAGCACAACCGCTCTACCTATCCCTCATAAATAATAGAGGGGGTATCACCGTCGGCTACTACTCTAACAACTACCACTACTCATGATTAGTTAAGAGTAGCATGATAGGACAGCTGCTCACACTGTACAACTACTACTATTCCGAGTGGTTGAGTGGGCAGACCATTATATGATTGACGGCAGACTGAACCATAAGAAAGTCGATAACCGCTAACATGCAACAAATGCAACATGGTGCATGATACTAAAGTATATAAACAAAACTAGGTCAACCATCATGGAATCAATAAGAAATATATGCACTCAAATTAGAACCATAACAAACAAACAAACATGTAACTAATCTATTGGGTAGGGCATATCTAATACCAACCAAATCCTAGATAAGTCACATGATATTTCTAAAGTACACGCGTACTAGCAGTACTCTTCGGATCAGAAAATAAGAGTTTAGATTGTATAACTGAAAATTTAGATTTTTAACTCAATGATCAAGCAAAGAAAAGTATGAAGCAGGAAAACAAACACAATAGATCTAAGATAAATAAACATACTCAGATAACAGGATAACCATGCATTTAAAGGTAAATGGAGCTCTACAATCAAGCAAGAAGTATTGAGGCAATCTATGGTCTATATGACCATGTGTTTTGATATTTGAGCAAAAAGTTTAAGTTAGGTTCATTCTTGTATTTGATATGTGTATTTGAGTGTGCAAGTTTTGTAGGATACACATATGACTCAGCTTGATTGCTTTGAGTCTGGTGAAAGATTAAGCATCCGAGGGACCGTGGAAGAGACAACAACTATAAGCCGAGGGAAGCGCACTTCGAGGCATACCCGAAGGATGGCATGAGGGCGTGCCACTGGCTTGTATGCATCCAAGGGATGAGAGCCAAAGGCATACGTGAAGGATGACATGGAGACGAGTCACAGGTTTGTATGAATCCGAGAGACAAGATCCAAAGTGAAGAAGGCTTGAAGGTAATAGGTCAAGGTTGCAATGAAGAGTCAAGTGTGTCGTGAGGGTCTAAGTGCGAGTGAAATGTACTCGGAAAGGGAAATCTTAGGTTTACGGTTTTACCAATCGACTGGAATGGGTCAGTTGATTGGTTGAGGACACAGAAAGATCAGTCGACTGATCTTTCTGTGTAGTCGACTGGAATTTTAATATTGGATTGTAATGTTCGAATTCAGCTGGAGCAGTCGACTGGTGTCGACTGGTAACGTCTACTTCAGCAAACGAGTTCTATTTAAGAGAACTTGGTTTAACTGACTAGGGTTGACGAAATAGAGTTGGTTAACCTGTATTAGTAGTCTACCAAGCTCATGTGTGTGTGTGCGGTGTTGTAGCGAGGTTTCTCCACCCACAAGGAGCTATACGAGCTAGCCGAATGTTTTCCAGGGACACATCCATCGACAGATCGAAATCGTCCACCTTACGGATAGCCGTAGAGTTGGAGCGTTATCTCCGAACACGTTAAATCAGTTTGTCTTCTTTTTAGTTTTAGTTTAATTATATTTCTGTTGTGCAAATTAACAAGTGTAGGAAAAAACAAATGAGTAGAGGGGCAGCATCTATTCATCCCCTTCTAGACAACCATTCAATCTCGTACTAGAAGTACCTACTGTTGGTGCAATCATGCTCCAAGCATTATTTATTTTTGATGTTTGATTAAATGAGTTTATGTTAGGCAATGTTGGTGATCTAACATGATAATTGAGTAAGCAGATATAAAGGAATGCCCAGGTATGAAGACTTGACAAGGGAAGTTTAAGAAGATTGTATTAGTGGATGAAGTCCCGGAGATGCGACCTCTTGGCAAAAGAAGGCTTTGCATGACAAAGTCGAGGGAAGCACTTCGAGGCAAGCACAAGGATGAAGAGTCAAGGGCTCGGAAGCATCCTAAGAGCGCAAGGCTAATAGAAGGTGTTTGAAGGCATAAGTCAAGGCTAGGGGCAGCAATGTCACATTCATGAGGTATCAGTCGACCGATAAGAGGATCAGTCGGCTGATACCCGACCCTGGACTAAACAGAGAGATCAGTCAACTGATAAGAGGATCAGTCGACTGCTACCCAACACTGGACCAAACAGAGAGATCAGTCGACTGGGTTAGGCCCCAATCGACTGATATGTTACCATTGTAGGCTAACGGTAGAAAATCAAACAAAATTTACAATGACCGTTGAAGTTCATCAGTCGACTGATGTTGATATCAATATATCGACTGATGTTGAGGGCAGTTCAAAGGCAAATTTCAAAGCTTAAAGAAGGCACACGTTGATCTTCTCATTTTTTTCTTTCACGTTCTGAGATGTCCAAGCTTATATACTTTCAATCTCTTCCTCCAAAATCACTCTTATCTTGTAAAAGGAAGAGATCATCTTGTAAGAGTTTCTCCATCTTCAAGTTTGTTTTGAAAAGGAGAAGAGCATAGTGAAGATTGATTGTGTGAGTGTGTGAATCCTTGGATTAGTCATCTCAAAGATGTGGAGACCAAATAAATCAAGAGAGTTAGCATTGTTTTAATTGTTTTTTATTTTGTCTATATTTTTCTTTTGCTTCCACTAATAATTTGTAGATAAAATCGATGAGAAGCTATTCACCCCCTCTAGCTAGACATAAAGGTCCTAACAAGTGGTATCAGAGCTTGGATTGCCTCGGTAGAACTTACCGTCAACCGAAGCATCAAGATGACATTTCAAGAGAGATATAGTACCGCTCGACTACTTTCTTTGACGACAATGATTTCACATAATGAAAAGGTAGGATGGAATATTACTTGATGAATGATATTAAAAATTGGTTTTGTGTTGTAGATAGTTTCGAGAAACCAAAGGATGAGTTCGGAGCACCTCTTCCAATCAAAAAGTGGACAAAAGAGGTGTCCAAGAAAGCTCAAGCGAATGCAATGGCCATAACTACCATACAATGTGAACTTTCCAAGGAACAATTGAACAAAGTTGGACCATTTAACTCCACTAAAGAGCTTTGGGTAAAACTCATTAAGTTAAATGAAGGATCAAACAAACTAGGAGAGTCAAGAGAGATCTCTTGGTGGGCCAACTTCAAACTTTCACCATGAAGACCAATGATACCGTGAGTCAAATGCATGGTAGATTCAAGGAGATAGTATATGGTTTTCATGTTATATGTGAGAAAATTAAAAATCGGGATTTAGTAAGGTATGTTTTTCAATTATTTCCTAGAACCACCATATGGGCATCAATGATTGATGTGTATAAGGTCTCTAGAGATTTTTCAAAAGTTAAGCTTGATGAATTATTTTGTAAGTTTGAACTACATGAACAAGCTAACATGTCGTCAAAAGAGGAAAGCATAGCTCTTGTTGTAGAGAAGACGGAGAAGAAGAAGAAGAAGAAAAAGAAAAAGAAAGAAAAGAAGGAAGAATCTTCATCATCCAAGTCCGACCAAGAGTTTTCGGATAGCGATGAGGAGATGTCGGCTAGTGAAGTGGCTCATTATGTCAAGAAGATGATGGAAAGAATAAGAAAATTTATAAGGAGGGATGTGAAGAAGATATTTCAACCTTCAAAAGGAAAAAGTGGTTAAAGTTTAAATTTTAACATTAATATCATTTGTTATGAACGCAACAAGAAAGGACATATCAAGCCAAATTATCTAGAATTGAAAAATAAAGAAGAAAAGGAAAAGAAAAAGGAGGCAATGGTGGCTTAAGCTACATGAGACACACCAAGCATTGACTCATCATATGAAGATGAACTATGTCATGTCACGAGACACAATGCATTTATGGCTTTCGAAGATGACAAAAAAAACTTTAAGTGAGGAGGATGTTTCAAGTGAAGAGAGCTCTAGTGATGAATCATCATTTAATGATGATGAGGTAAAAGAATCTCCCAAAATGAAATTGCTTTATAAAATTATTGTTTATCTCAAGAATGCTTTGACTAAGTCACAATCTATGGCTAAGACATTAAAAGGAGAACTTAAGTCTATAAGGAGAAATGCATGTATGCATAGTGAATCAAGCATGTCTAAGGAAGAAAATAACGATTTGAGAAATCAAGTAATTAACTTAAGAACATATTTAGAGAAATTTACAAATGGGGCAAAGTATCTTGATATGATTCTTGGTAATCAAAGAGTCATTTATAACAAGGCTAAATTAGAATATAAACTTAAGACCAAAGAGGTTGCCTATAGTTCTCTTATAGGAAGAAATGGTACACCTAAGAAACAGATCATTAAAAGCAATATAAAACAAGCTTGGGTCTCTAAGAAGTATTTGAATGATATTATTGGATCAAGTGCATGAGTACCAAAAAATTATATGTTTCATATTGTTTAGGTAAAAGAAAAGAAGGATTCAAATATGTGATTATGGATAGCGATTGCTCAAGGCACATGACCGGTGATGTGAGCAAGTTCTCCACAATTAACTATATGAAGAAAGATACGGTATTTTTTGAAAATAATAGGAAGTTTAAGATTATAAGTAGAGGTACAATTGAAGTATCACCTATAATCACCATCCATAAAGTGCTTCTAATTAAGAATATGAAATTTAATTTGCTTAATGTTAGCCAATTGTGTGATGTCGGATATAAAGTAGAGTTTATTATATCAATCTTTCCTATATTTCTAACCTTTCTACTAAGTGTCTTATATCAAAAGAAGAAAAAGGATGACTATGACATATAAGACTTGGACATATCAAAATGAAGAACATAGCAAAGATAGCTAAAATGGAGTTGGTAAAAAGACTACTAAAGGTCAAATATGTTTAGAATAAAATGTGTGATGCATGCTAAGGGGGCAGGCAATCTAAGTCATCACACAAAGGCAAAACTCTAACTAGTACTTCTTTGTCATTAGAATTGTTGTATTTAGATCTTTTTGATTGTCATAATACTCCCTCATTAATTGGAAATAAATATTTCTTAGTGATTTTTGATGATTTTTCTAGATACACTTGGGTTTACTTCATGAAACATAAGGATGAAACTGTTGGGAACTTACCGTTAAGCTAGAGGGGGGTGAATAGCTTACTTTTGATTTTTCTTCCTACAAGTTGTTAGTGCACAAGCGGAAACACAATGAAAATGAAAATAAAACTAACAACTAATAGAACACACCGATTTACGTGATTCGGAGATGGAACTCCTACTCCACGGCTGTCCGTAAGGTGGACGATCTCGATCCTTTGGTGGATGATTCCCTGGAGCACATTCGGCTAGCTCTTGTAGCTCCTTGTGGGTGGAGAAACCTCGCCACAAACCTTGGACAATCCCTGAGCACTGTAGGCTACTAACAAGATTTAACCAAGCAAGTTTCACCAAGAACTCTCAGTCAAAACCGAGCCCCTTTAAATAGTGCTCTAAGCTGAGAAGACCGCTACCAGTCGACTGGTTCAAGGCCAGTCGACTGGTCCCACTTGAATTCGACCGTTGCAAGCCCAACGTTCGAATTTCCAGCCACCACCAGTCGACTGATCTTTCTGTGGCATATACCAGTCGACTGGTCCATTACCAGTCAACTGCCAACTCTCTAAGCCAAGGGTTTCCCTTCCCGAGTACATTTCTCTCAACATTCGAACCCTCATGACTTAGTCCCAGAGTTTCCCTGCCCATGTACAATCCCTCAGCACTCGAACCCTCACGACTCAGTCGACTCTTCATCCAGCAGTCTCGACCTGTTGCCTTCAAGCCCTCTTCGACTTTGGCTCTCGTCCCTCAGATGCGCACACAAGCCGTCGACTTGCCTCCATGCCATCCTTCATGCATGCCTCGAAGTTTGCTTCCCTTGACTCATCGTCCCTGCTATATCCATGGTCTCTCGGATGCACACACAAGCCCACGGCTTGCCTCCAAGCCATCCTTCACCGTACCCGAAGTCGTCCAACTGAGTCTATGTGTATCCTGCAAGACCTGCATACTCAAATATACATATCAAACACAAGGGTGAACTTAACTTAAATCCTTTGCCCAAACATCAAAACACATGGTCACTCTAGACCATAGATTGCCCCAACAGAAACTCTAGAAATAATCATAAGATTTAGCAAAAGGGTTGAAAATGAGAAAAAAATCTCAAAATCAATCGAATTAGGAGTGATCATGGTGGAGAGTTTGCAAATTCAAACTTCTCTAGGTCTTGTCTAGAAAATGGATACAAACATGAATTTTCTTGTCCAATAACACCTCAACAAAATGGGGTTGTAGAAAGAAAAAATCAAGTCTTGCAAGAAGCGGCTAGAACTATGCTTAATGCTTATTCTTTACCTAACTATTTTTGGACGGAAGTCGTAAATACAACTTATTATATCAAAAATTATGTTTTAATTCATCAGTTTTTAGGAAAGACACCTTTTGAATTATGGAATGGTAAAATTCCTAAAATTTACTATTTTAAGATGTTTGGTTGCAAGACCTATATCTTAAATACTAAAAATGATTTAAGAAAATTTGAATCTAAGGCGTATGAAAACATTCTAGTTGGGTACTCATCTACTAGTAGAGGATATAGAGTATACAACAAAAGGACTCAAATGATTGAGGAGTCATCTAATGTTAAATTTAATGAGTCTACTAGAACATACCCAAGGAAAATCTCCATTGATAAGGATTTAGATGAAAGAAATCAAAACATTACCCTTGTAATTCAAAACTTACACTTAGGGGGTATTGATTAAGGGGGAGGAAGAAGTGCTTCGGATGATGAACGAAGCAATGATCATCATGAAGTTGATAAGCCCATAATCTTTAGGACTTTAAGGTATCATCAAGATCATCCTATTGATTAAGTAGTTGGAGATGTTGCACAAGAAGTAAGAACTAGATCATATTTTAGAGAACATACTAGTCAAATTGCTCTAATATCACAACTTGAACTAAAATCGGTTGATGAAGCATTAATTGATACAGATTGGAACCTAGCAATGCAAGAAGAGTTGAATCAATTTGAGAGAAGTGAATATGGGAATTGGTCCCAAGACCCAATGATAGTATAATTATCACAACAAAATTGTTTTTTTAGGAATAAATTGGATGATCAAGGTAAAGTACTAGAAACAAGGTAAGGTTAGTGGCTAGAGGTTTCAATTAAGCTGAGGGATTTGATTATGATGAAACTTATACTCTTGTAGCTCGATTAGAGTCCATCCGGATCTTATTGGGATATGTCACTCACATGGGCTTTAAACTTCATCAAATAGATGTACAATTGGCATTTCTTAATGAGTTTATTACGAAAGAAGTTTATGTAAAGCAACCATCCGGTTTTGAAAACATAGATTACCCAAATCATGTTTATAAACTAAAGAAAGCCTTATATAGGTTAAAACAAGCTCTCCGAGCTTGGTATGAAAGACTCTTATCCTTCTTAATCTCTAAGAGCTTTAGAAGGGGAATAATTGATCCAACTCTATTTCTAAAGTCTAAAGATAAAGACATTTTTGTTTCCCAAGTTTACGTTGATGACATTATTTTTGGTTCCGCAAATAATGAGCTTCTTCATGAATTCATCAAACATATGGAAAATGAGTTTGAAATGAGTCTAGTTGGGGAGTTGACCTTCTTTTAAGGATTGTAAGTCAAACAAACTAATGAAGGAACTCATGTCTATCAAACAATGTATGCTAAAGAAATTTTCAAGATATTTGATTTGGAAAATGCTAAAGTAGTGTCTACTCCTATTGGAATGAATATCAAGATAAATTATGATCATGAAGAAAAATTAGTTAATCTAAAGTAATATAGAAGCATGATTGATAGTTTGTTATACCTAATCGCTAGTAGACAGATATACTATTTGCAGTAGGCGTGTGTGCAAGATATCAATCTTGCGTCAAAGAATCTCACCTAGTAGTAGTAAAAAGAATCTTATTATATATCAAGGGAGCTCTCAATGTCGGTCTTTGGTACCCTAGAACTCAAAATATTAATTTATTTAGGTACACCGATTTCGATTATGATGGTTGCAAATTGGATAGGAAGAGTATTAGTGGTGGATGTCAATTTCTTGGATCCTCCCTAGTGTGTTAGAATAGTAGAAAGCAACCATGTGTTGCTTTATCTACAACCGAGGCCGAATATGTGGCTATAGGTGGTTGTGTTGCTTAATTACTTTGGATAATGCATACCTTAGAGGATTATGAGCTTCATTACTCAAAGATCAAAGTTTTTTGTGATAATGTGAACACTATTAATTTGACCAAAAATCTAGCGCATCACTCTAGGGCAAAACACATTGAAGTGAAACATCACTTCATTAGAATAAAATGTTGGACCAGGTAGCAGACAAACCTGGGGTGACCTACCCGGCCCCATGGAAGTTTCCCACCGGTCACCAAGGTAAATCGGGAAGCGCTCGCGGTGAGCGGTCTAGAAGCCCAACGTCCAAGGGTTCGCGCCCCATTTGGAGGGAAAATTCCTGCAAAATACTCTGTAGCTAGGGATCGAACCGTGGATGCTTGGGTTAGAGACTAGTCACCCTACCGCTGCACCATAGCCCCGGGGGCAGCATCCCTTCATTAGAGATCATGTGTCAAGAGATACTATTGAACTACATTATGTTGAATCAAAATCTAACCTTGCCGATATATTTACTAAGTCTCTACCCAAAGCGGAGTTTACCTCTCTAAGGAGAGGATTTGGAATGTATTTTGTAGAATTATAACTTTAGCCTTGCATGATCTCATACTAAGATAGTACCTCAATGCATCTCACAAAGACCCTAGAAAGCCTTGCTTATGTATTTCTTCATTTGGCGATCATGTGAAATGGTAGGAAAGTGTGTTTTGGTTCATAATGTTAGTTATGATACATTACTTTGAACGAAAATGATATCTCAAGACATTAATCCTTTATTGGACCAATCATTGGGTTGATTTGTGCGCAATTGATGTGCACATAGTTCTTGAACATGATTGAAAATTTCGAAGTTATGGAACAAATTTCATGACTTATGCCACTCTTTATGTTTATTGTTTTGGAATGTATATCTATCGCAAAATAGATACATAGATTGCATTATGATTTAATAATAGTGGATACATCAAAACTAAGACTTTAGATCAAGATTTAAGTGATCGTGTAGATAGTTATAGGTTTTATGTGATTTTTGAGATTGGTGATGGATACATTTTTAGATGTATTTTTCTCTACACAAAATTTGAAATTTTTTGGAGATCTGTGGATTTTCTGGTGCGTTCTTGAAATTCGATCAGAAATGCTGAAAAAGACTGATATCAAGTGATAGTTGACTGGTATATTATTAGTCGATTGGTATTTCTGTTATCGACATCAGTCAACTGATTCCTACATCAGTCAATTGATGGTCTCGAATCTTTAAAAAGCCCCCCATGCACAGGCGGCACTGAAACTCTAGTTTTGGCCGCCCTTCGTCGCCCTTTGATCGACTCATCATCCCCAGCCTCTCCAAGAGATCCAAAACTCTTGGACTCACTTCCCTAACCCCTCTTCACTTCAAGAATCGAGTTTAGGGCAAAAGGGGTCTTCCTTGAGTCACCCTCACCTCATCTTCTTCCTCAACCTTCATGGAGATAAGGTAACGAGTTTTCAACTCAATCTTTCTCATTTATGCTAAGATTTGTGACTATTCTTCCGTATTTTGCATGTTTATGTTGGTATTTTTCCTAATCTTTGTCCTCTTGGTACATGCACTTTGCATTTACATATTAGGGCTAGCAAAAACATCGGGTTGGTGAGGGGACTTCCCGACAACCTCCTCCTGAATCTACGACTCCTTGATTTCATTCCGAGGCCACCCGACAATGATTTGAGAACGCCAACTTCACTTTGATGAATTGTCAGTATCTTAATCATTCTTCTTTTGAAGAGATCTCCCCTGATTTCAATAAAATCATCACTCATTTTGGATTAGATAAATTGGTAGGTTGCACGCATCATTTTAATGTAGATCTTTGCAACGAATTCTATGCTAATCTACATTGCATTAGTACTAATGGTAGGACATTTGAGTCCTTAGTTGTGGGGGTCACCATTTAGTTCACACCTAGCATTTTAGGGTTATTTTTGGAGTGTCGGATGTCGGAGAACCCGTTCACATGCTTTCCTCATGTCGTTGAGCCTTTCACGGGTTCGTTCTCCCATGTGTCTATTGACCAAATTCATAGGCACTATTTCAATAATCCTAGACCTTCACTTAAACACATTTTTGATGCTAACAACATATTAGTCGTCAATAACATTTTGTATAAGATTGTTCTTGACTGCATTTTATCTATTGTCACTAAGTGGAGATCAAAGATCCGACTACCTCATTTGGTAATGATGTATGCTTAGAGCAGTGGCTTGACATCAACGTTGCTCTCCAAGTATTCATATCCATTCTACATTTTTCAGATCCCGTCCAGAGGAAGGTCTACATGTCATTTGATCATATTTTGATCAAATTCTTTAAATCTAGAGGTATCGATGTTACTAGGGGTTAGCAACAGCATCTTTCCAAGGACTTTGATTAGATATGATCACGACAACTCTCTTTGACACGGATTGAGAGGCACCAGGGAGTGATGGTCTGGCATCGTAACATGCGTCTTCCGATTCTAACGACGAGGATGAGGACATTGATGCTCTTGGTGCTGCTGCGCCTGGTACTACTCCTGCTATGACTACGGATGAGAGGATTACCCATCTGGAGGAGGTAGTTCGACAGGAGTTTCAGGGGATCAGATAAGAGTTTCAGGGATTTCACCGGCGTCAGATTGTCATGTATGAGATGTTGCAGTGCTGGGATTTGACGTATCAGGCTCCTCCTCCTCCCGATGGTGATGCTTAGATATTGCATGACTTAGATGTGATGGTGTTGAGATCTTTTGGATTAGATATGTTCTTTCATTTTATCTTGAACACCATAGACAATATTATAGTATCTTATGTTTGTTGGTTATGGATCTTTGTGCACTACATATGCTTATGTATGAACTATATATATTTTTTTCTTTAGTATGGCTTGTATGATTATTCATCCATCCTGTTGTCTTCTATTGTGATTTCTCTTTTATCTAGTTCAGAGTATGCATATTTCATATGTTTGTGTGATGAATTTTTGTTTGCTTGACAGAGAGGTAGTATGGTTTAAGGGGGAGCTTACTTGAAGGAGCAACTTCGATTATTTTTACTCTTTCTATCTTTTTGTTGTGTGGCAAAGGGGAAGAAATGGATAGGTTAAGTTAGATGAGCTCTATAATCATATTTTTTTTAAAACTTTCTGATCATTATATATTTAAAGACCTAACTTAAATAAATTTGTTAAACATCAAAAATGAGGAAATTGTTGGTGCAATCATGCTCTAAGCATTATTTACTTTTGATGTTTGGTTAAATGAGTTTAAGTTTGGTAATGTTGATGATCTAACATGAAAATTGAGTAAGCAGGTACAAAGGAAAGTCCAAGGATTAAGACTTGGCAAGGGAAGTCCAAGAAGATTGCCTTGGCGGATGAAGTCCCGGAAGTGCGACCTCTTCGCAAAAGAAGACTTAGAATGACAAAGTCGAGGGAAACACTTCGAGGCAAGCGCAAGGATGAAGAGTCGAGGACCCAGAAGCATCCTAAGGGCACAAGGCTGATAGAGGTGGTTGAGGGCATAAATTTAGGCTAAGCGCAACAATGTCACATTCATGAGGTATCAATCGACTGATAAGTGGATTAGTCGACTGATACCCGACCCTGGACCAAACAGAGAGATTAGTCAACTGATAAGAGGATCAGTCGACTGCTACCCAACACTAGACCAAACAGAGAGATCAGTCAACTGGGTAAGGTCCCAGTCGACTGATATGTTACCGTTGTAGGTTGTCGACAGAAAATCAAATAGAATCCACAGTGACCGTTGAAACTCATCAGTCGATTGATATTGATATCAGCCGACTGATGTCGAGGGTAGTACAAAAGTAAATTTCAGATCTTGAAGAAGACACAATGTGATCTTCTCATTTTTTTTTCTTGCACATTCTGAGATCTCTAACCCTACAAACTTTCAATCTCTTCCTCCAAAATCACTCTTATCTTATAAGAGGAAGAGATCATCTTGTAAGAATTTCTCCACTTTCAAGCTTGATTTGCAAACGAGAAGAGCATAGTGGAGATTGATTGTGTGAGTGTGTGGATCCTTGGATTAGTCACCTCAAGGAGATGGAGACAAAGTAAATCAAGGGAATTAGTATTGTTTTAATTATTTTTGATTTTGCTTATATTTTTTTTTTTTTGCTTCCACTAATAATTTGTAGACAAAATCGAAGAGAAGCTATTCACTTTCCCCCTCTAGCTAGACACAAAGGTCCTAACACCTGCCTCCCATATAAGTCCCGATGAACATCCTCAAGTCTGAGAGTATGCCTCAGACTGAATCAAAACCCTACAATATAGTACATGTAGAATTATCCTCAATTCTACCTTAAATAAAAATCATTAAACTAAATCCTAAACTGATTTGGAAAACACTGATTAATTCCATCTAATAATCCAATCTTTCATTCGTAGCAAATCCCCTTATAAGTTATTCCCACTCAATTAATTAAATCCTCTTATTAACATGTTTCAATTTAATTTCCTTAGCTTGTTACCCGACAGGAATTTATCAACCTTAATTTACTCCAATCTCTAATTAATATCAACAACATAACACTTCTATAAATCATGATTTTCATCATTATTATAGCTAACCGGAACTCAATCAACCCCCTGCAACCCATCAAGAATCAAACCAATTGTTATCTTGTTCTAGAGAGTTCATGGTAACCCATGTTGGCCAATTTCTAAGAGGAAGAGAGACGTCCAATTTCTAGACCATTGCTCTGACCAACCCCTTTAGATTGAGATTCAATAACTCCTTGGAGCTCAAGAACATGCTACTCGAGGCATTTTCCTTCACCACAACCACACATGACTTGTAATCTGCATCTTCACCTTCTCTGAGAAGTAGCTATCGGTGATACTGCCCATAGCCAAAAATTTACGAGAACCCAACATGTTTATGTCAAGCAAGGCTTTGTGGAGACTGCTAGGGAAAATGGTGGTGGTCATCAACTCTCGACGTCGACGAGGAAACCCAAGAGTAGGCCTCCTTAATTGATCCGACCATCGAAGGCGGCGATGGATCGATAAGGAAGTGATGGGCAACCAACGACTCACACGGCCGACGACTACATCGTCGCCGATCCGGTCTTGCATGAAGAGGGGCGGCGATCGACTAAGGTGAAGACAGACGGCGACTTTGACGATGATGCAGCAAAAAGGCGACATCGATCGAGAGGAAGAGAGGGGAATCAAGAGGTGGCGGCCTAGGTCGAATGAGATGAGGATCGGGCGGATCGCCGGCTGCCGGCGACGAAGCAAGCGTCGATCGAGAAAGGGAGGAGGATCAGGATGGGCTCGGCGGGCAGAGGGCTATGGCGGAAAAGGGGCTATGGTGTCGCTTGCTGACGCGAGGAAGAGAAACTGCCAAGGGGTCGGCCAACGATGGAAAGATGTAGGGTTGTGACATTTTTTGCAAATAAACCCTTCCCTTTGCATATTTACAGTTTGCTCCCTTAAGGTTGGTTTTTTACACTATAGCCCTCGATTTTTTCCATATTTAATAGGCCTAGGCTGGTCGGGCCGCTGCGGGCTTGGGTTGATAAAATTTCAACCCAACCTGCATAATTTGTTTGGCGGAGTAGGCCAGCCCGACAGGTCCATCTCAAATTGACGACTCTATCTAGGAGGTGTAAGTCTGGGATGATTGAATATAAATTAATATGCCTGAAAGTGTTGTAATAGCTCATAGATGATTCACCATTTCATTTATAAGGAGACATATATCCTATGTCATATTATTAGGATGATTATTCATAAGTCAAAGCCAAAGAAATACACTTCAAGAAGATCGTCTTCTTGGACACATGTTTGAGTAATTCAAATTTATGGGGCCAAGAACTAGATAGTACTTAGACTAGGTATGACATAGTCAGCATAGCAGGGACTGAGGCAAAAACTATATCCAAAACCAAGTCGATATAAGATGAGTGAAAGGAACATGCACAATGTGACTATAACTTCTGAAAGATACAAAATTATTTTGGGGGCAATTATGATTTTTTTTCGTTAATTGAGAGTTATGATGTACTACTAGATGTCACTCATGACCTATTCATAATTAATGATTAATTATGAATGACAAACATAATCAGAAATCTATTGGGTCACACACACATACCCCTTCATAGAACAAGAGAAAATTTATCAAGGAAACTATTTGTGAGTAGGGGTCTTCTCTTCCTCTCCCTCTCTTTTGTCGCCATCGCCCAAGGCTTAATTTATTAGTCGTCAAAAGATTGTCATCATCGCCCCCTTGCCGTCGGCTACCTTGCTACTGCTAGACTTTTACTTTGGCCTTCTAGCCCTGCCTCCCATCGGCCTCACAACCATTGGACAGCAGGATGGGCCGCACAGATAACATTCAAGGATTTTGTTTCTTACTTGCCTTCAGATTCTACCCGCCACTGGCCCTTAGCCGTTAGACAACAAGTCTTGTGCCACCGGACAGCAGCCAAGAGGATGTTGTCCACCTCACTTGGTGTCGTGGGCACCAAGTCAAGCCAGAGTTCTCAATCAGATCAATTTTATCTCCGCTCTTAACTCACTGAAGTGGAGGCATGACTTGTTGCACATAAAGTTGTCTCGGCGTGGATACGAATAGCAACAATCCTCATCAAGATTACTAGTTTGATGTCGTTTCCGTTTAACATCATCTAAACGAAGTCTTTTTTACGATTATGCCTGCGCATATGTGAATGTGTGATAAGTATCTTGTAATAATTTAGAAAATTAATATCCTACTGCTGTATATTTTATGAATATGAATTTTAAAATACTTATAAAGACAACCAATAAAAAAAATGATTAATAAAATTTTTTTAACCTCGGACGTCCAGTTCGATCTCACGAAAGTTTTCCACCGACCGCCAGGTAAATCGGAAAGTGCTCGCAGTGGGCGGTCTAGAAGCCCAGCGTCCTAGAATTCGCGTCCTATTTGAAGAAAAAATTCCTACAAATACGCCGTAGTTGGGGATCGAACCGCAGATGTCTTGGATAACGACTAATCACTCTACCGTTGCACCATAGCTCCGGAGGCAAATGATTAATGAGGTTTTTCCAACCTCGGACGACCGGCCCGGTCTTACGGAAGTTTCCCATCGGCCGCCATGGTTAATCGGGGAGTACTCGCAGTGGACGGTCTAGAAGCCCAGCATCCCATGATTCGTGCCTCATCTAGAAGAAAAATTTCTATAAGGTCCCACGGAAATTTTTCATCGCCCGTCAGGATAAATCGGGAAATATTCGTAGTAGACGGTCTAGAAGTCTAGTATCCCAGGATTCGTATTTTATTTTAAAAAAATTCTATAAATATATTGTAATTGGAGATCAAACCAATACAAATTTGCTATGATGGGGCCCATCAATGTAAACCTTGAATATAAATACCGTACTAATATTATCTGTTGTTCATTGAAATCAAACACATGCTATTCCGGCGCGGTACAAGAACGTCTGCATTTATTAGGAATAGACGTCTGGATAGATAATATTTCCAATAAATTTTGATATTAATTTTCCACGAAATATAATTGAGTATCGATCCTCTCTGTATAAAGGGTCTTTATATTAGACTGAACATTATCAACTTTACATCTAGATAATTACTAAATTAAGCACATGTTTTTTAATATAGAAGAATTATTTATATTATGCGTAAGGGTAAATCCGTCAAGTAACATGTCATTGGTGGCGATAAGTGCCCAAATTCTTTATCTCCTCCCGTGAGCGCCCATTCTTCTAATGGCGAACGTAGTGTGCTTCGCCGGCGCCGTGAGCCCTGCTAATCCACCGCCCAAACCTTCTCTTTCCTCTTGTAATATTCATCCGACGTCCAATTCAGGCTCCATCTTCCCTTGTGGAAAATTTCACTTCCGATCTCTCAAGGCCAAGGCGAGCCTCTGTCGTTCGATTTGGTGGCCCTAGTTTCGAACTTGTACTGCTTGTTCTCCCGATTCTAATTTTTTAAGTTTCTAACTATGTAGGCCACGGAGAACGATGCGGTTGATGCTAAGAAGGGCACGAAAGCGAAGAGCCTCGTTTGTGCGGAGTGCGATGGGAACGGTGAGGGCCATTTCCTGGATTCCTTTTTTTTCATTCTCTTTATTTGTTCTGTCTTTGATAAATTATATCTTTGAAGCCCTTTGTCTCTTTGCTTTCCTATTTGAAACGGATACATGCTAGCATTTGATTATTTAATGAACGCACTAAGGCATGATAAAAGAAAACACGTTTTGGATTGTCCAACAAAGTATATATTTAGCTTTGGTTGTTGTTTGTTCACTGTTATAATGTTAAGCTAGTTGTTTGATGACTATATGAGTTTATTTGTTCGTGTTTATCCAAATAAATTATTTCGTCTCATTGTCCTTGATCCTAGAGTTAGTTGGACAGATACACATTTGATATTAGGAAAAAATCTTAACATTCGTAGTTCATGTTTATTATTTCTGCAAGCATAGGACTACAGGTGCATTTATTATATATAATTACTTCGTTGTACTAATGGTTTCCAAGGAATCCTTAAAACATAGCTCCAATCTATTTTGTGCTCCAATTTCGAAGCTTTTATTTACTGCATCTTCTACTTTCAGACTGAAGATGTGTTTCTCGTAATGTACTGGAATTAGATGTCCGGTTTTGTGAAATGTTACGACTTCAACAAGTTGGAAAGTTTTCTGGTCACTGTAATTGCACATCTACTGAGATCCAGAGTTGTAGACATTTCTTGGATGTCAAAGTGCATAGCTTGGCACAAAACTGTAGTTCAACATGATGCATT
Source organism: Boesenbergia rotunda (assembly GCA_024364735.1). Lineage (NCBI taxonomy): Eukaryota > Viridiplantae > Streptophyta > Magnoliopsida > Zingiberales > Zingiberaceae > Boesenbergia > Boesenbergia rotunda. Next base: position 376,895 of record JAGFNQ010007448.1, read on the forward strand.
TGTTTTTCCCCCAAAACATGATACACTAGTTTGAGAACGTGGATCTTTTTTTTGTTTTGTTTTGTTTTACTTTGCTAAATTTTATTTACATCTGTTATTTTTTTCAAGGATTTCAATTGATGATACTGAAATTCAGGAAACACTACAGGAAGAATTGAATGATGGGATCAAAAGATCTCTGGTTTTGCAAGACTGACAACTCTTTTCCCTGTTTGATTTGCACAGAAGTTCAAAACACTTTGAACAAGTATTTCCTGAATCATTAGGTTTTCATTATTTTAGTTCCTCATTTATTTTCCACGCATAGAGAGAATTGTTCTCTGTTAAGATCATAAGACAATCCTTAGATTAGATTACAAATATCTGAATCTGGTAGATTCTGAAACGCTGACATCTCATTGGAATAACAGGTGCAAAATTGTGCACACAATGCGAAGGCACTGGTGTAAATTCTGTTGATCACTTCAATGGCCAATTTAAAGCTGGAGGACTGTGCTGGCTTTGCAGGTAGCATATAGTATCGATTAATATACTAGTAGTTTCCTTATTATTGTTTCCAAGGAACAGTCACCTATTTTAGTTGAAATATTGAGGAACAGCTTGACTCTTCAATAGCATCATGAAGAATGAGCATGCACTTTGCCTTGGGTCATCTTCGCCATAAGCTTCATCTATCTTTGTATTCTGAATATTTCATCTCAGGTCCAGCTGTTAGTTGTTTCAATGTTGAAACTTAAATTGCTGGATCAATTAATATCGACGTCTTTGTCTTCCAATTATGAGCAATATCAGTGGTTTTATTGCTGATGCTTCTTGTCTTCATGATCACAGAGGTAAGAAGGAGATTCTATGCGGAAACTGCAATGGTGCTGGCTTTCTGGGTGGCTTGATGAACACCTAGCAGTACAGCAGCTGATACAGTAAGATCCTCAAATCCTTCATCAAAAATCTATAGTCATGTTTATTAGGGTTGCTCAAGTCCTGAGTTCATGCAATTGTTCTTTAAGCACAGATCATCCAAATGTTAATCTAGCAATTCCCTGTGCATTAGCGTGAGCAACAACAATTTTAAACTTTGAAGTATCTTATTCACCTGCATCACTATATCTCATTAGCAGACCTGATCACAGCTGTTCTTATTCTTCATTTTCTCAATTGCAAATGCACTTCGCACAAGAATGTGAGTGAATCATTTCGTATGGAATTCTAAGCATTTGCAATTCTTTCAACAAAAATTAACTCATTAGATTAAACCAAAACAGATGAACCACCATTTGTAATTTGTCAAGTTGTCTCCTGAGATGAGTCTAGTTAGTGATATTGCTACCCATACAAACACCTTAAGTCTCTGCATAATAGTTTGTCCTGTCGTCTTACTAGTTCTCATATTGAATAGCATTATTTGCAATAAATAATCTGAGCCATCTCATTGTTTCTATCACAGCTATCTCCTGGTCACTCTCTTCGATGCCAGATGATGACTTTATTAAGTAGATTATCCAACATATATTCGGTAATTTACCAAATTATGCACATATATTTTTTAATTTATCAAAAATGTATATTATTTTAGTATTTATCAAAAGACACACTCAATTATGAACTCTTCCTGTTCCACCCCTCTTGATAAATTCAGCTGTTTTCTCTTTCTCTTCTCTCTATCTCTTCCTCTCTCCCTTTCATCTCTTTTCTTTTCTCTTCCCGCTCCCCCTCCCCCTCTCCCTTTTTTTATTTTTTATTTTTGCATGCATGCACGTGCATCATGCTCAACGCGTGCCTAGGGCTGTAATCGAATCGAGCCGAGCCGAATATCAGAGAATTTGAGTTTGGTTCATTTATTATCGAGCCGAGCTCGAGCTTAATTTATCGAATATAGTGATAGCTAGCGAGCATATTCGAGCCTAATCGAGTCCAAAACGAACTTATCAAATATAAATTATTAAGTAAATTATTCATCAATTTATTGAAAAAATAAATTATATATTCTAAAAAATATAAAATATTTATTAAAATCTATGATTTTATTCATACATATGAGTTTTATTGGATATTTTATATTTATTAAATGTAAAAAGTGTCAAAAATATATATTTAATGTTAAATATTAATTTTATATTTTACGAACTAGCTTACGAGCTTATTAACGAGTCTGTTCACGAGCTAACGAGTCGAATGCTGCTGAGTTTAAGTTTGGTTCGTTAATATTAACGAGCTTTATTAAACGAGCTCGAACGAGCTTCTATCGAATCGAGCTCCGAATAGTTCACGAGCGGCTTGATTCATTTACAGCCCTACGCGTGCGCAATATGAGTTCATTTACAGCCCTACTCATATTGTGCAATTATAATATTTTGATACATCATGTCTCCTATATAAATTATATCAGACCTCATGTAGAATTTCAGTCGATTCTTTCAATAACATTTTAACATCTTTGGAGAAGCTGAAATTAATGATGGATAACATATTTGAATTCCTTGCAACCTCAAAAATTCACATGAACTGAAATTAGTGTAATCAGAGCTCTTTAAGTCTATTAGTGAATTTCGATCAAAACTTACTAATGGATTTAGACAACACCGATTATACTCATTTCAGTTCCTATGAATTTCTGAGATTGTAAGAAGTTCAAATATGCTATCTAGGTTTATTTCGACGTTTCTGGAGATGTTAAAATTTAATAAGGATGAATCGATGTTTATTTCGGCTATCTACGTTAGGGTTTTTGTTCAAGTCCTACATTAGACCTAATATGAGTTCATCTCAGGCCCATTGGGCTTGATATGAGTAGCCTGATATGAACTCATATCAGGCTCATTGTGGGTTCATATAGGAGATATAATATATCAAAATATGATAATTGCACAACGATAGCATTACCTATTTTAGAACTCAAAATTTAGTTGAAGAACGTGAGGCTAAAGTTCAATATAGATTATAACTGGTCAATTATAATCCTTGACGTATGTATCACTGAGGAAATCATCTTTTAATTTTTAAAACAATACATATACAAATTTTTAAAAAAACTTGAGATATTTGAACATCATTGTTATCGTGATCTTTCTCCATGTAATTTAAACGTTTTTATAAAAGTAATATGATGTATCGATAGTGGTATATATTTTTATTTACTCTTTAAGAGGTATTAAAATTTTTATCCATGACATTTATTTCGACTTTTCTATGAATATTAAAATTTAGTAAAGATAAATCGGTAAAAACCCCAACATTGGATATGATATGAATCATATCAGGGTTAACGTTGGACCTGATATGAGTTCATATTAGGTCTAACGTTGAACTTGATATCAAATCTATGTTGGACTTGATATGAGTTCATATTAGATCCATGTGCATGCATGGAAGAGATCAGAGGAAAGAAATTGAGATCGTATGTATAGGAGAGAGGAAGAGATAGTGAAAAAAAAAAACGGTTGGATTTGTCGGAGGTGCAGAATGGAAATAATATATAATTGAGTATATTTTTGATAATTATTAAAGTAGTATATACTTTTTGAAAATTTAAAAAAATCTACCTTGTGTGATTTGATAAATTATAGGATCCGGTTGTCTGTCGGCGAGAATTCTAAAAAACTTTATCAATGTGGTTACAGAAAGCTCCACCACTATGAAGTGTTTGATGCGACACTTGGAGTTAGAATTGAAGACCATTTTAAAAAATAATAATAAAACAGGTAACAAATAAATTTGAAGTCATCGATTCAGTCTCATAAAAAAATTTTATCGGTCGTCAGGATAAAACAGAAGCGCTCGTGACGAACGATCTAGAAGTCAAGCGTCTTAGCTTTCGTTTCCCATTTGGATAAAAATTTAAATACTTTCATTTTAAATAGAGAAATGATTTCAAATGATTAAGTCCAAAAATACCTTTACATATTTGATCATTGGACTTTAAATTAGTAATTAATTTTTATAATCTTTAGTAATTTTATATATTTTTATTTTACATCTACCCGTGATAATTTGATTAAAGTAATATGTTAATATGAAAAATAAATAATGGAGAATTTATGAGGCTCATTCTATTTCAAATAAATATTATTTGATTTTGATAAATAGTGTAGAAGTTAATTACACTAGTTAGTTTTTATAATATGGAAAAGCTAGTTGTTAGTTTTTATAACATATAAAAATTAATTATTAGTTTTTATCATGATAATTTTATATTATTTTGATTTTATTTTTTTAGAAGATAATCTAATTAAAATAATATTTCAATAAGTAAAATTTCAAATGAACATAATTTAATTATGATTGAGCTTGTGAAAGCTAGCTAATATCAAACTTCTCTAACTTATAGCATACATTATAGGAACTACTCAACAAGCAGCAACTATATCTTTGCTTTTATACATTGTCATAATTTGATTAAATAACATTTTAAGGAGAAAAAAGTACAGACTTTATCATATTTATTATATTTCAAATGAATATAATTTAATCGTTATCAAATTTGTGAAAACTAATATGAAACTTCTACAATATAACAATTATCTCTTAACTTCTACACATTGTATACACATTGCTACCGAGTAACTTTTACAAAAATGTTGAATTCATAAGTAGTTTCGAGATAAATTTATAAGAAGGGTGCTTATTTAATTATTTTCAAATAATATTTCTCTTAATTGGAGACTATTTTTCAATTTTTTTAAAATAAGAATTAAAAAATAGCATGAAAGAGATGATTAAAGTGCATCCAACTTAATTTAATGGAAAGAAGTGGGCGAACAGCTCGAGACATTGGATCTAAGCATCGCTCTCATGCTTTATTCTCCACGGCATTCTGAATCACTGACGTGAAATGAACCCAACAAAAGTACAAAGTTTGCAGAAAGAAAATAATAATTTTGTGGTGCTTCAAGATCTTTCTTCTTTCTTTTTTTGTTTTTTAGGTGAAATGTTATGATGACTCATCTATGCATTTTAGCGATTTTTTTTTTCAAAAAAAAAGACATACTTTAATGGTAGTAAAAAGAATAACGTTGACTCTAAATATTTCTGATAGTTCATATCCAGACTACATACAAAAAAAATAAATTATGAATAATTATTAGCTCAAACAGTGGGGAATGCATGAGGAAGTAACTTTAGAGTGTCAAATTCAATGTACCAATCAACTACTCGTTCCAAGAGAAATTTTTTTTATTTTAATAAATATTAAAACATCATCTAATCTCTTTTTTTTTAAAACAAATATTCTTATTTCATTTTTACTGTATCAATTTTATTTAAAACTAATACATCATATACTAATTTGCTTAATATTATTTATAACAGTTTTATCTAAAATTGTATATATTGTGATAGTATTAAAGTGAATTTAATTAAGTTGAAAATAATATAATTGTGTTTTATGTGAAATGGTTTTAATTAAATAGCAGAAATTTTAATTAGTTTTGATCAAATATATATAATATTATTATAAAAAAAGATATTTTAATTGTGTTCTTGTTTAATCAAAGTTGAAAAAAAAAATTTAATATAATTGTGTAATTTTAGTGAAAGTACTTAACAGCATGAGATAAAAAAATAGGATAGAGAGTGATTTTGATTTTTTTTCTCAAATTGAATTGCCCTTTTAATGATGACAAAAGTTGGAGGCCCCTATTGATTATCACAGACCCTACCTATTTAAATTATAAGTGCCTTTGCTATGCCGTTGGCTCTCGCAAGTTGGATTTTTTTTATTTGAGAATTTATCCAAAGGACGGATGAGAAATTTTAAATTTTCATAGAATTTATTAATTATTTTAGATTTGATATTATCTAGTTAGAAAAATAAAATAAAATTACATCATTACACCCTTGGTCTACATTGCTTACCAAAATCATGGATCGCTAATCCAAGGGCGGAGCTACGTTAGCAAATGCCGGGCTGGATCCGACTAAGATGAGAGGGAAAAGAATATGAATTTATTTATTGTAGGGAAAAGGAAATAAAATGAGAGGAAGTGGAAAGTAATCCGGGATGACTTGTTGCCATCGGTGCCCGTAGCACATCGCTCGGGATCAGCCTAGATAGATCGGCTGGGCTGGCTCCGCCATTGCACTAATCTGCGATGCCTAGCTCATTGAAATCCTCGAACAGCTCACCCAACCACAACTTATCCTCAGTGACACGATCCGTTCTCAACTCAACCAAAAGAGAAACGTTAAAAGAGTATTCACATATATAATTTCATGTGGTTCCTCCACTCTTGTGATGGAAGTGATTAAAACTATCTGGAAAGCTGAGACGCCATGTCAGGAATCATCGCGGTTTTTTGGATTTACTTGGATTAGTGGACTGAATTTTCTTATCAAATAGCTGGAATTGCCAATCTAACTACTAACAAATACTAAACAAATTAAGTTAGTACTTTTTTCTCTTGTTTTTTATTATGGTAATTTTTCAAAAATGCACCTAAAGTTTGGGATTGTCCAAGAGAGACTCGAGATTTAAAAATATCTAAAAGGCACACTTCTTCTTTCCTGTTTTATACTTCTGTCGAAGTTTATTTTTTCTTTTTTACTTTGCATACATGCAATAATTATTGTGGTGCCGAAAAAAAAGCACCACGGTTTAAGCACCACGATTTAAGTTGTGGTGTTTTTTTAAAGAAATAATAAAAAAAGATATATTTGGATTTCAGAATACTATAGAAATTTAGGGGAGTTGAAATTCCAATCGAAATTTTATAGGTCCATCAAAATTCATTGATGGTTATAGAAGATTTGAATTTTTAAAAAATTAATAATATTTTATAATAAATTATATGTATGTTTTAATTATTTTAAAATTAAAAATTTTGAAAAATCTTCCAATTACTACTATTAATAATTTTAAATTGATATCTGCACACGGATTCCGAAACCTTTCAGAAATCAATGACATTTAAAATGAATCAGATGAAACTCGTTAGGTCTATTAACATATTTTATCCAAAAGTTGAAGTTAATTTAATAAAAACAAGCTCAGGACATTTCCAAATTTCAGGACGAGGATTTCGATGTAATCGAGTTATCTTTAACTTCCCAGTCTTTTTCTTTACATGAAACCGTGCCGTTAAATCAGATTCACTTTCGACCTTACCCGATCCGATCCAAACTCCTCTCACGTCTCGTCTCAATTTTCATCATCGCCGTATCATGTTGTTGACGATACTTTCCTTGTCAACCCTGCCATCATTTACCTTGCCCTTCCTTTCTCGTTGTAGTCTCGAACCTTGACATCTCTCTGAACGTTCTCAGTGCCCTTTTTTTTTTTTTCTTTTGCTTTGCTCGCTGGAAGCCATCGCTGCCAGTTTGATGTGGACAAGTATACCAAAGCTAGCCATCGTCCTCGACTCGATCTTACAGGAGCAGGCCAAATCTATGACACTGTAAAATTCATGAAAAAGGAGGCAGGCACGCTGCGTGCAGTGCTGAGTTGGTGAGCTCTCTGTAGTCCACAGTGTGCATGGCATGGCATGGCATTCGGGAGGGCCAGGCCAGGCCTGAGCCAACCAAAAGCTCTGCACTGCGCTGCATGCTTTGCTTCCACCAAATCCAGAAGCTTTAGCGTGGTGAGTGGTGGTGGAAGAGTTGGCATGGCCACGATCTGGAATAAGAAAGAGCGGGGAAAAGCAAAAGATTGTGGAAGTCCTTACTTGAGCCATTAACCAGAAAGTGAGTGTTTATCTGGCCTTGTTTGTCATTTTCAGAAGAGCATGGCTCGAAAGAGGAGTGTGGATCGTGTACCTTTAACTTTGACAGGACACAACGAGATGGAATCACTAAGGAGGTGCTTGGTACGTGATATTTAGCTCTGCAAAGAAAGGAATCATCGTCTGTTGGTCATGGTATAATTACGACGTGTTTTGATACCTATTGGTGTTTTCATTTCTCCATTTTGGAGGAATGAAACCCCAAGCGCCGCGATGAATCCCAAGCTAACAGAAGACCTCAAGCAAACTAGAAAGCTCCGAACTTTTCTCCCAGCTAGCAACTCCAAAGCGTGCGATCAATGATAATGGTAATGATGACACAGTCCTAACCAACACTTGTAATCATATTTCCATTCCCACCTCAATCAATCACATTCTCATTCCATTCCTCCGTTTGAACCAAGCGCACCCTAAATTTCATTGTTTGCCACTGTATATCCGACTTAGAGTGAAAAGGTGCTTGAGTTGGGCATTGCGATATACAGATTGTGATCAAACTCTGCAAAAAAAAAAAAAATGAACTGTTACTTTAACGGCCTCTTGGTCTCGGTCCCATAAATGTCCAGAGGGGATAAATTACGATTTTACTGGTAGAGTAAGGCTTCTGGGGTCGAGAGGATTTAAGCATCAGGTTTTTATCCAGTGTATGACTGGCGACTCTCGAACCTGAGACCTTCGATGCAAGCAACCATACGTCTTACCAACCGAGCCAGCCCGCCAGGGCATTGTGAGCAAACTAGTTAATACAAATCGTGATAGTAACGAAGGATGATGATGTTCATTTCATATGTTCTTCGTAATTAATTCAAGTTATTATGGAGGGAAATAAATCATGAGTTACTACGAGGAAGGAAGGGAAGAAATTTATTTACTAATCAGAAATTGATTCTCAAATATGATGATAACCACACTTATTAATCCACGAGTTATGATAGAGAATGTGAATTCACAACATAAAATTCAACGTGAATGACATGACATTTTTCATGTATACATCTGATTGTCGCTTGGACACCGACGGCGACCTCCGGTCATCGTCCCGAACCAAATTATAACTTGGGGGGCATAGTGAATCCGTTGAGGATCGCTGCAATTGGAGTGTCATGTCATTCACATTGAGTTTTATGTTAAAAATTCACGTTGTGTATCATTTTTGTTAATCGACGACCCGCCCCCATTAAGACCAATTAATATAAAAAAATAAATCGAATCTGAGACGATTGGTTTGATCTCATAGAAGTTTCTTATTGACTGCAAGGTAAATTGAAAAAGTACACATGGAGCCCATCTTAATAGTCGATATTTCAGATCTGCTACCCAATAAGGATAAAACTTACCAATAATACGCCGCAATTAAGTTTCAAATTTTAAATCTCTAATATATTATTGGAGGGTCTAATCATGACATATTATTTTAGGATAGACCAGTTAATATAATTTTTGCAAAAGATTATATGTTGATCTCGTGCACCACCGTGACATTATTTTAGAATAGACCAGTTAATATAATTTTTACAAAAGATTATATGTCGACCTCGTACACCTCACACAGTGGATCCACAATCATTTATAGAGATAAATCAAAAAATCGAACATGTCATTACAAGATCGGTAAATTGCAGAAAACTTCCCAATCCCTATTTGATTTTTGCATGCACTCTCCATTTGAGATTTTCTTTGCATTTACTCCCTAATGGATTGAGTATAAAAGAGTGAAAATTGAGTATATATCAATGAAAATTGAGTATAAAAGAGTAAAACTTGAGTGTAAAAGAGTGAAAATTAAGTACACAGTTTCTTGATGTGGTGGATGCAACCTTACATACTCAAATTTCTAACTTTTATACTCAAGTATCTTCAAATAATACTCACCAAACTGTCTTGTCAATTCCATCAAGGATTGCATGCAAAGAAAAATTTGAGTGAGCACTGCATGCATAGATGAATTTAAAAATAGAGAGTTTATTAAAATTTTCCCTTATAAGATCAATTAATAAAAAAAATTTAATCAAGTAACAGTGAAATTTAGGATAACTGACTCCATCAAGTATCAACAAAAAAATTTAATTGACGGCTAAAATAAATACAAAAATAAATCCATTTTAATAATCAATATTTTCATGTCCACTTATAATTCAATCTTAAACTCTAATTTTTTTTACGGGAGAAATTAGCAACATGGATTACTTGGAACGAGCAAATCTCACCCAATCGCAGAGAGAGAGAGAACGGATAATAAGCGTTGGTTGGCACATGGGCTTTCAAGGAAAGTTGGGGTTTGGGTTTTCTATATATATCGCTTCCCGTGATAGGACATTAACACAGACCGTGCTGCTTCCACACTTCCTTCGTGTTTGATCTCTCCTCTCTATGTTTCTTCCCTCTATCGGACTCGATCGCCCGGTGTTCATTGGTTGATTTGTCCCTTTCCGTGCCACTGTGGATGCCGAAGCGATAGATGAAGTCCTCTTCTTCGAATCCGCCGTCGAATCGGAGAAAAGATTGAAAGATCCGGGGAAAGATGGCTGTGTTTTAGGTTTTTCTTGCTTTCGATTGATGTTTCGTTGTTTGTTGTTGCTTTGATCCGACCGTGGATCGGATGAATCTGGCGTTGTATCGAGTGCGATTCGGTGATTCGATAATGTGACTGGTTTTCGATCTAGGTCTGTTTCCCCCCTTTTTCTTGTTCGTCGAGAAGTTTTTCTCGGGATTTAGAAATTTGAGGTCTGTTCGCTGATTTCCTGTTTGGGTTGGTCCAGGTGCTTGTTTGGATCTCATCTTCCTCATGGACGGTGTGGATTCGTGGGAGAAGAGTCATCCCATCGCCTACTTCCAGCGTGAGGATGCCGGGTTCAATCCGATGAATGGGAATGGAGACGGCGGCAACCACGAGGAGGATGAACACGCATTGATCTCGTTGGATGCCATCTTGCCCGATGATCTCCTCGAGAAGGTGCTCTCCTTCTTGCCCATAGCCAGCATCATCCGATCGAGCTTTGTTTGCAAGCGGTGGTACGAGTCGGTGCACTCCGGCCGGTGGTCGTGGACCAAAATGATGCCGCAGAAACCGTGGTACTTCATGTTCAACTGCGGCGGCGACGCCGTCTCGGGGTATGCCTACGACCCGAGCCTCCGCAAGTGGTACAGCTTCGACTTCCCTTGCATCGAACAGAGCAACTGGCTGACGTCCTCGTCCGGCGGCCTGGTCTGTGCCATGGACAACGAGGACCGTAACCGCGTCTTCGTCTGCAACCCCATCACGCGCGACTGGAAGCAGCTGCGCGATGCCCCCGGCGGGAGGTCCCCTGACTACAGCGCGCTCGCCGTGTCGGTCGACCGGCGCACCCACGTCTACACGGTAGCCGTCGCCAAGTGTAAGCAGGTGCCGCAGGACTACTACCAGTGGGACTTCTCCATCCACGTCTACGAGTCGGCGACGCGGTCGTGGACCACGCCCTTCGCGCAGGTTCTCGTCGGGTGGAGAGGCAGCGACGAGTGCGTCATATGCGACGGCGTTCTCTACTACTTGATCTACTACACCGGTGTGCTCCGGAACATGGAGCAGCGCCATTGCTTGGTCATATACGACCTCGCCGGCCGGCCGTCTTCCCGAACGAGTCTAATGCAAATGGTGATCCCAGTGCCCTGCTCGCTCACCTGCGGCCGACTGATGAACCAGGGAGGCAAACTGGTGATGGTCGGCGGGATCGGGAAGCCCGACCGGCCTGGAATCATCAAGGGGATTGGAATTTGGGAGCTTCTGGAGAACAAGGAATGGCGGGAGGTGGCCCGAATGCCGCAGAAGTTCTTCCAAGGGTTCGGCGAGTTTGACGACGTCTTTGCGAGCAGCGGCGCCGGAGACCTCATCTACATACAGAGCTTCGGGTCGCCGGCGCTGCTGACGTACGACATGAGCCAGAAATTGTGGAAGTGGTCGGCTAAGAGCCCGGTGATAAAGCGCTTCCCGCTGCAACTCTTTACTGGCTTCTGCTTCGAACCCAGGCTTGAGGTCGCTTCCTGAACTCTCCTGCAAATTGCTTCTCGTTTTGACTTTACAACTGAACAAAGAGTTGCTATAGTTCTATTGTCATTTTTCTTCCTTCTTTTTGTGGTCAAGAAAGAAAATTTCGTTGGCTGCTGAGGAAGAAGAGCAGTTTAGGGAGAGAAATCATCCTTGGCAAGGATCATGAAAACATGTCGAACTTGTCTTATCCAGTTTTAGACACACATTATACTTTGTGTTTGACTTTATGATCCATCAATGGATGAACAGATTTAAAAAGGCATTTGTTTTAATCAGAAAATTCAATATCTAATTAAGAAGGAAATATGGTTGAAGGGATGGCAAAATGACCTCTCAAAATCCGGCAATTAACACCAATATTTACTTGTCTAATGGTAAATGAGCTATAATTAAAGAATTTTTTTTTTTGTCAATGTGAGGTTTTGAATCTGTATACCAGCATTGTTAATCTTGTGGAAAATAATCTCAGATCATGTGGTGCTAGAACACACCTCGTGGTCCATAAGAATTTGATCATCAACATCTACTAGATGGGTTTACTCCAGAGAAGATATGACAGGATGAATCTTCTCATCACAAGAGCTTGCTTCGAAGAAGGAAAAATGACGCAGCATGTGGAAGAGATATATGTACAGGTTTTTATGAACTCATTTACATCTCCTTAATTTTATGTCGCGAGACTCAACAAAATAATGAAACCCCTTGAATTTAAAGGGAAATCCTTTACAACTTCAACACTATCTATCCATCAAACAGGGCAAGGGATCAACTGATGCATTTTCGAGCTATCCTTCGTATGCTTGACATCTCACTGGCATATTTATGGGTTATTCTTTTGCTACAACAAATTACTTGGTTTCTTAGTGTACGAGTAACAGTTTGCTAATGTGCGTAGTCAAATTACTGAGTTGATCATTTTAATTTTAGAATCTGGAGTTAACTTGTTTGTTCATAAACAAGTTTCTTTTCATTGATCAGACTAATGTGAATAAATAAATAAGCATTGATCAATTTTCTTGAATGCTCATCAATGCCTATTGCTTGTAGCTGAGAGAGACAATAATGAATCCCTGAAACCACTTGTAGCATTTTTGTTCGTTTGCACTGATGAGCGGCCAGATTCATTTGCTGGACCACTCAAGTAACAATCACAGCTGGAGCGAAGAACAGACAAGCTGCACTCGAACCTGAGCAAGCCTGCAAAGCTTGTTGGGGAGAGAGCAGCAAAAAAGTGGCAACATGAATGAGGAACCCTGTGTGTTTATCCTTGTGATTGGAAACTGACCAACTTAAACCAACGGTTGGCTCTTTTTGGAAGCAGCTACCAGTGACTGGGGCCTCCTCACAAGTGCTGCCCTGACAACCAGTGTCCTTGCTTTGCCATTGTCATCCATCAAAAGAAAAAAAAAAAGCGTTGTTTTACTGCTACAGTCCTACCTTTGACTTGCCATGGCAGCTGCTCCTGCTCTTTACTGACTCATTGGGCAAGAATTTTTACTTTTCTTTGTGGTGAGATGGTCGGTTAGTTTGCTGCTGTAATACTCAGGGGGGTTTGCGGTGGCAATGAACTCAATATAGGTATGAGAAACCCAACGTAGAACCTTTCAACCAATCAAGAAGCGAAACCTATCGAGAGGAAGAAATATTATAGTACATTGAGATGCCCTCGGGGGATGTTTTGATTATTAAGTAGGGCATGATTAGGGGAACACCTTTGCATCTTCTAAGATTCCACAGTATGCTTTGTCTCTTTGTTTGGTGGTACTGATGATAATATTCCCAATAAAAGTAGCCATAAATTTTTTAATTGTGACATTATTCCTTAAATTCAATGTTGTTGTCTCTACGGGTGTCTAATTGATTAAAGAGTGGATTTATTATAATGAGATATACATCTGAGTGTGTATGTCTTTGTGAAAAACTCTTAAATATTATTATTTAATAAAAGTGAACTGAAGCTTTTCCTTTTTTATCTTATGTAATGTATTAAGTGAATTGAGTCAGTATTTTGAGTGAAGCATTCCTTATAAAAGCATCCTATTCCATTCAAATAAAACCATTGAAGAAAATAACCATTCCAATTGTTTTCTTTTTTCCTTTTTTTAAAAATTATTTATTATTATTTTTTAGGGTTTCACACTTACAAAATCACCTACATTTAGGTCATATTTAGGAGGGACATTATTGTGCAAGGTTGAATCCCAATAAAATCGTGAAAATATCTTTCACATGGCACATGAGAACTTATTTGGTATATAATTTATTCTCTTTCAATGGTTAGGGGAGGTGATTGACTCAGTCCCACATAAAATGTTTATCGATTATTATGATAAATTCAAAAGTATGTGCGGCTTCTCACCTAATAATCAAAGTGTCAGATTTTTCATTTATCGGAGGAAAACACCTTACCTTTCCGCTACATAATTGTCGAGGGTTCAAGAACTTAGAACACTCTTTTCATGTCCAATATATGTAAATATTTTGTAAGGTCTACGAAATGCATATAGATATTGGCCATCTAGTTTAGATTAAGAAGTTTAAAGAGCACTAGAAATCTAGTTGCTCAACATGATAATTATCTATGAATTATTTTATTGGTCGATTTCCTCTCAAATATGATGACAATAGTGCTGATTTGAATTCTCTTATTGGGGGAAAAATTATTATTCTCGACTGTTTGACATTGGGGTGTTTTTGAAATGTAATATTTTTATAAAAAGTCATACATTAATTCTAGGCATCTCACATGATCAATTTCACTGTCATTTGTAAATAGATAAATAAAAAAAATCGAATAAATCATCTTGGAATGTAATAGTCAGATGACAAATATGAGTCACAGACAATGCACTAAAATTTGACAAAGAATATATATGCAAATATGCTTAAAAAGCTTTGAGAAACATTATTTTGAGGTTTTAAAAATCATATATAAATTATATATGAAGATTTCTCTATTGTATATCATATAAAATTGGAAAATCTCTTTCAAGGCACACATAAAAGCCATCACTGTAAATAATTTCTATAGCCTGAAATTAAATTATATAATTGAATTTAAAAGAATTAATTTGAGATAGGATGTTTGACCAAATAGAGGTTTTTAACACTGAAAATCCTTCACAAGTCATGGAAAAAGGAAGAAGAAAAAACAAATTTTCATTTATTTTCTTGTAAAAATTGGAAATTTCTAGTAGATGCATGTACTATTTGACACTGAATGTGGTGGCTTTCCCTTTCCCGTGAGAAAGGAGACGTTTGATCCTGCAAATTTTCAGTCCTTTTCGGCGAGGAAAAGAGGTCAAATCTTGCCGTCCCACCGAGGAAAACAAGCTATTTCGCACCGGAATCTGCAAGCCTACTACGCCGTTCTAGTGTTGGATGTGGAGAGACCTCGAAAGATGGCAGAGAGGGCACCTGAGGCAGAGAAAATCATTCATTGTTTTCTAAAGCAAAAGGAGGAACGAGTGATTTCCGGAGGCCTGATGGGAGGGGACAAAGCGGCAGCACCAGCAGCGGCAATTGATGACTGCGTGGGAAGCGGTGGAAAAGAGGCACCTTTGGGCGTGAAGCTTAGGAGAGCCGTCTCCGTGCGCAAAGGGGGCGGTCTTTGCACTCCGCCGCCCTCCTGGAAATTGGAGGAGGCCGGCTCGTCGGACCCCGGCATGGCCGAGTCGCACCGACGGTCGATATCCGCTCGCAAGCTCGGCGCTGGCCTTTGGGAAATCCAAGATCCGCAGCCGATGCCGTCGGCCGATCGTCGGGGCTCCAGGATCGCTCACCAGCGCCGCAATGGGAAGGCGCTCGAGGACGGCCCTGATCCGTCTTCATCTCGCCGGCGGGAGGATTGGGTAAGAATCGAGTTCTTAGCTTTGTGTTCTATTAGCTGCTCCTTTCCGGGATCGGATCTCTTATCTACGTTGTGATCATTTTGTTGTTAGACAATCCTTCATCCATTTCTCACCAAAGAAGCCACATTATAAGAACATCACTCAGTTAAAATAACCATATAAAACATTTCAAACAACTGGATTTCTTTGATTCCTGAAAAAGGATGGAGAAATGGATATTGCCCTAAAAATGTGATATCTTTGTGATACAAGTGATAAGCTCCTGAAAACGATAATCTGCTTCATGAAAATTTGACACTTGGTGATCATTCAGTTTAGGGCTAATTTTATGAACATATATTGAAGTTACCTAATACCCTTCTGACAAGATTTGCAAGCGAGAAGTATTAGAGCTGATCATGGATTATGTATCTAGTTTTTTTCCCCAAAGGATCCCCATTCTTTAATCTCACAATTAGCACATGTGGTTTGTCTTGGAAAAGAACTGCCATCTTTAACATGTTTCCTTCTTCAGCTTCGTATTTGTTTTCTAGATTTTGATTTCACAGTTCATGGAATTCTTACTTGTAAGTCAACTAGAGTGGAGGGACTAATAACTTTCGCTACTAGATTATGTTGATAATCTCCTAGTCGTTTGAGTTTTATCCTAATTTATTGTATTTTCTGGACATATTTTCACAATGCTAAAGTGGATCACAAGTATTAGTTTTAATTTTTACAATTAAAATATATCAAATCACACATTTTTATTTTTTAAAATAATACGTATACAATTTTACAGATTTTTGGTTCTTAAAAAAATGGAAAATTTTCATTTCTATTGGAAAAAAAAACAAAAAAAAATTGCTATCCTGAACAGGTCCTAAGTAACTTTATCATTTTTGTTTTTCTCCGGCCTCAGGATGTAGGCAGTTTGAGAAAGCATGGTGAAACTTCATTAAGTAAACATCATGATCTTAATGACAAGAACAGTCAAATCCTACAGCTTGATTCTCCTGCAAGTTATATGAGCCGCTCGCAGGTAATGCTTGTTTCATTTTATTAGTTTATACTCTGGTTAACACCATTGTGGCTGCTTTCTGTTGTCGTCATTGCTTGGAACCATGTCCAACTATTAGTGATTTGAGTTAATCTAGACAAGTGAATACACTAGTATTTGCAATTTGTACACATTGGAATGTCTTATCAAACAACTCCGTCGGCGATATAGCATGCATTGTTTGATATTTCTAGTAAAATCCTTGTGTCTAACAGAATATTTTTTAACACTTCCATTTTCTGGCATGATGTTAAACATAACAGATTTCTTCTTTTGGACGAGCCATTACTCCTGTCAGTGCCGTCGATCACAAGGGAAAGCTAGGAGATGCAGGCTTCAGATCGAAGAGATCAACAGAACTTTTAAAAGTATTCAATCACATCTGGAGCCTGGAAGGACAGCAGGAGTCCAGTGCAGCACTAGTGAAAGCACTGAAGATGGAGTTAGAACATGCACAGTCACGGATCAAGGAACTGATGCAGGAGCGGCATGCATTTCACAATGAAATGGATCGCTTAGTGGAACAAATTAATGAGGCTAACATAATTAGGAGGAACAAAGAGCATCGAAAGATCCAAGCAGCAGTGCAGTCGATAAAGGAGGAGCTTGAAGATGAGAGACGGCTGAGAAGACGCTCTGAGAGTCTACACAGAAAACTTGGCAGAGAGTTATCTCATGCAAAAGCAGCTTGTATGCATGTTGCAAGAGATTTGGAAAAAGTGAGCAAGACAAATCTTCTTCTTGAAGAACTCTGTGATGCTTTTGCTAAGGGAATTAGTGATTACGAACATGAAGTGAGGCTGTTGAAGCAAAAGTCGCTAAAAGTTTGTGATCACAAAGTTGACCGCTTGGTACTTCATATTGCCGAAGCATGGCTGGACGAGAGGGAGCAAATGAAGATTGCTGAAGCTCAAGGAGATATGTCTAATAGATCCATGGTGACAGACAGATTGGGAAGTGAAATTGAAGCCTTTATTCAAGCTAATAGGTCAGACGAGATAAATAATGGAAATGTGTTCGAAAAAGATGGAAAGCGACAGATCAATGTCCGACGGCAATCACTTGAGTCTATGCACTTGAATGGAACTACTAGTGCACCTCAAGATGCAGAGGATGATGACAATGTCAAGGAGGAGGACAATTCTGTTGAAAGTGATTTGCACTGTTTTGAATTAAACAGCATTGGCCTTCCACATCAGAATGTTTCAAGTGTCACAGAAAAGTTAGTTCCTCTAGGAAATTAAATTCTTACGTGGAAAAGATAGGATCTTCTGATAAGAGAAAGAACAACGATTTGTTGAAAGAAACTGAATTCTGTGGGAGCCAAACGCAGCATTTAAATGGAAGACAAGGAAAGCTTCCAGACAAGAGTGCTGATTCTGAAGGAACAGATACAAATAAGTTGGGAGCAAATAAAGCTCAAGTTTCTGACTATATCAATTCTCATGAAGCATCACACGATATGAAATCACTGCCAGATGATGAGTTTGGATTGGACCACCTGAAAGCTCAAGAAATTCACGAGAAGTCTGATAGAGGAGAGATCCAAAATGATTCCATGTCTACTGGCAAACTTATCATAGGACGAGGCTTTGCTCCAGGTGATCTTCTTAATGGTACATCAACTGTGAGTCATGATCGCATCGATCAACACAAATCTTGCCGGTTCAGTACGTCTAGTTCTTCACTGAACATAGCAGGTGTAAATGCTAGTACTCTGAAGGCAAGATTGCTCGAAGCAAGGCTAGAGGGACATCAGGTTCGTCTAAAAGCATCAAGAGTTCCTCTATCAGTGCAACCAAACAATGAACAGGATCGCGAGTGAGATGTATCTAGTGACATGTTGTTGGTTCATGAAGTATGTTAGATTGCAGAAACCTGGTTTGTTTCGCCATGGCATCAGTTTTGGAATTTTCTCTGTATACTGTCAAGTGGGCTAAAGGACTTGAGTTTTTGTTTCCTTAAGATGAAAGAATTTCCTTAAAGAAACAAATGATTTCCACTGTGCAAGTAGAGAAATAAGCAAAGAAGGCTAAGTTAAGCATAAAATATAAAGAAATGGAACGCTCATTTAGTTACTTGACTTGGAAAAGCAATTTATCGATCAAGTACACATCATGTAACTTTGATTTGGTTGCTTGACTTGGTGACTTTGACTTCTGAAGTCAACAGATCTTTCTGACAACAGTCTCGCATTTCCTTCCATCCATACACGTATAGAAGTCCAAGTCGTCGACGTTTACTTGCTCACATTTATAAAAGACTTCCCCAAGTTTTAATATTGTCAAATATCTTGTCTTTATTTATCTCTACTCTTCAAGGTGATTCTTCAGCTTCTTCATGTCTCCTTCTTATTGTCTCTTGTCTGCGTGTAGTTTCTGTGGTTTCGATCGACAAAAGTGAAATCTCGGAATAAAATCGAAGGTACCTGATCTATGCAAAATCCAGTGGTTTTTTTTATTATGTGAATTTGAGTTGTGAACATTTCTTGATGATTTGAAGTGTGTCGGATTCTGTGTCTTTTTCTTGTTGATGCAGCAAAAGGATCATCTCCCAGGTTAGAGCCTTCGTCCAATAAACTTGCTGGAATTGAGGTCAGAAACCCTCAGACCTCGAAGAGAACGTCAGAGGACAAAGCTATGCTTTCAGATGCAAGTTCTTCGAGGAAAAAGAACTACTTGAAGGTAGATGATCTGTATCAACTGACCTTACCAGTTGATACTTGCAAAAGTGGCAAAGCAATAGTTGAGACAATTTCACATGAGGGAAGGGAAACCGAGCAATCGGTCGATAAATCTTTCTATGCTCAGCAAGCAGTGGATCGAGACGCCAAGACTGATTGGAATCCAAGAGCTTTCAAAAAAGGTGTTCGACTTGCTAGCTATCTTGCTGAAGGCCCATCTGACTACTACCATCAGAATCCAAGAGATGCATCTGATTTTGACAAGAAACATAACCTTGCATCCATTCAAAAGGAGCTTGTGAGAATGCTTGATGAATTAAGAGATCAGTTGCAAGAAACATGTGAAGTCACGAACAAGCAAAAGATGAGTGCCATGGTTGATCGATCTACGACTTCCTCCAGTTCCTACACTCATCATGTCCATGCCAATACATTTCCCGGCGCTTCATTTCCATTTAACCGAAATCTTTCTTGTCGAACTTCAAGAGAATCGGAGCGCAATGCAAGAGGCCACCAAACAACATTGGGCTATCAGGGCTCATTTGTTTCTCCCTTGATCTTGGGGTCTAGAAGTTATAATTCAAAATTGAGAAGTGCTCCTTCTACTTCACTCGAGCCTCAGGTACATCGGAGGGCCTTGTTCGGCAAGCACGCTGAACGTTTGTGCCATTCCTTTGCTGGTGGTGCCCCGTTCGTGATATGTAACCATTGCTTTGAACTTCTGGAGCTACCTGACAAATCTTTGCTACTGAACAAGAAAATGAATAAATTGAGATGTGGTGCTTGCTCCAAACTCATTTCTGTTTATTGTGATCGAAGTAGAAATGTTGCATCGTCTGTTTATTGTGATTGAAAGGCCACATGATTTGAAGAACATGAATGAGCTTGAAGATATGAAAAGGATATCCTCAACTTCTGCTACCTTTGAGCAGATGAAAGATCTAAAGTTACAGCCAATGGATAAGAAGGCTAAAAAGCATGTCTGAAGGCTATGATTTTGGCTTTGTTGATTAATATTCAAATGAAGCCATCAAATCTTCCTGATAGCTACACTTCTTTCGATAACATTCCTGAATTTAGATACTTTTGAATTGGAGCTAATATATTTTATATGTTTCTGACAGAGTTGAGAGAATGAAGATAATGCTGCAGATGTTTCAGTTACAGAGGAAGAAGTGTCAGCTTGCTTGTTTAGTTGTCTTTAGGGCTGTAAATATTCCTAGCCGAATTTTAGGTTGTTTGATAAGGTAACTGAGTTGAGCCAAGTTTAATATGAACCAAGACTTTGAAATAATTATTTAAGTTTGGCTTGATTTATTTTTATGAGCTTGAGTTTGTTTGAAACTTGGCTTGTGCTTGCTTCATTTAGATATTGTCGAGCTCTTAATTCAAGCTTGAGCTTAGTTTTTTTTTAGAGGTTATCGAATTTTCAATTCAAGCTTATTTGATTGTTTGAATAGTTATTAAACTTGTTAATTCAAACTTATTTGTTTATTTTATTTTATTTTATTTATTTAACATGTTAATAAGAGTTTTATTAATGAACATGGTTTGTGAATATTATTCACAAACGTTGTTCACGAACATTGTTAATGAACATTGTTCATGAACATTATTCACAAATATTAACGAGTTGAATACATGTGTTTAACTTGTTTGTTTAGTTTAACGAGTTGTTCAAGGTTGTTTATTTAATTGATCTTGTGTATATTGAAAAAAATAAATAAACTCTTATCAAGTCGAATATCAAGATTGTTCATGAATGTTTGGTTCATTTACAATTTTGTAGTATTTTCGCTCACAACAATTAACATTTAAAATGATTTTTTTTTTCAGCATTAGAGTTTTTAAGCGGCCAGGTATTTAAAAGATTGTTTATTTAATTGATCTTGTGTATATTGAACGAACATAAATAAACTCTTATTAAGTCGAATACCAAGATTATTCACGAATATTTGATTCATTTACATCCTTATAGTATTTTTGCTCACAACAATATGCTGTAACATTTAAAAGGATTTTTTTTAACATTAGAGTTTTTAAGCGGTCAGGTATTTATGAGTCGAATCTTAGCTACGGTGCACATCATTATAGGATTTTTTTTTTCCAGTGAGATGACTATTCTAAGAACGTTAGTCGCTTGGATGAACTTTCGCGAACACTTCCCAATTACTCTAATGACCGATAGAAAATATATGTGGGGCCAAACCAATCATCTTTTGATTTAGTCGGTTTGAAGATAAAAACTAAAAAAATAAAAGTATTTTCCTTTTCTTTGTCTATTTTTTTCTAATAAATTTATGTTATGTCATGTTTTCTTGATATATTTTTGAAGATTATCTTTTAAATTTTTGTCATTAAAAATTGATAAAGGTGATTTTCTGCAGTTTAAATATTGAGATTATCCTTTTTTTAAAACAAAAATTAATTATTATTATTATTTTAACGGTAAGAGTTACAATGCTCCATTTAAAAGCTGAAATTGCCTGTTCGATTTCAAAATTTGAAAAATACGACCGTTATTCCCGTCTGCTACATAAACCCCGATCCACTTCCGGACGTCTACCTTCTCCGCCCTAATCCCATTTCTCTCCCTTCTCCTCCTATCGAGCCATGGCGACGGCGGTGCACAAGAAGGGCAGGGGCCGGAAGGCGCTGAAGGACTTGTCTCCAAGCGAGGTCAACATCTCTGAATCGTCCTCTCCGGCTTCCGGAGTTAGAAAAGCAGTCGGTGAGGGCGTCTCTGCCCTTGTCTCGCCCAAGAACACCAAGAAAGAGAAGTCCAAGTCTTCGTCAGCGGGGAAGAATTCGTTCGAAGACGAGTTGATCCAATTGCAGGGCAGGCTCCAGCAGCTCCAGCTCGAGAAGGAGAAGACGGAGGAGCTCCTGAAGCAACGCGACGAGCTGCTGAAGCAGAAGGATGAGGAGATCGAGAACCGTGGCAAGGAGCACGAAAAGCTGCAGGAGGAGCTTAAGAAGATCCAAAAATTGAAGGAGTTCAAGCCCACAATGGTGAAGTTCTGTTTTTTGTTTCCTTTGAAAAAACTTAGATTTGTTCGATTTTCTATGGATTATGTGGTGGTATTGTTGATTTCACAGAGCTTTCCTCTTATTAAGCCTCTAAGAGGGAAGGACGAGAAGAAGAAGAACAAAGGCAAAAAGCCCACCGAGAAGAAGAAACCATGCCCCGCATATGTCTCGTGGTGCAAAGATCAGTGGAACGATGTAAGATAACAAAGACTATATTTTTTATTTCAAGAACCTGTAATAGAATTGCTTTTTTTATTCCCATTGTAGGTGAAAAAAGAGAACCCTAGTGCTGATTTCAAGGAGGTTTCCAACGTGCTTGGAGCGAAATGGAAGGCATTGAGCGCAGAAGAAAAGAAGCCCTATGAAGACAGGTACCAGCAGGAGAAAGAGGCCTACCTGGAAGTCGTCAAGCAAGATAAACGGGAGAAAGAGGCACTGAAGCTTCTTGAAGAAGAGCAGATGCAGAAGACCGCCATGGAGTTGCTGGAACAATATTTGCAGTTTCAACAGGTGAATTGTTGAACACAAATCCAGCTTTCCTCATGCATAAAGATATTCTGTTCTGTGCTGATTAAGGTTGTTCAATTGCGTAAACAGGAAGTTGAAAAGGATGGTGAGAAAGTAAGGTAAGTATTATGCTTGATATCTTTCGCACAAGATTAAATTTTGCATCATAATATTTTCTTTTCAGGAAACAGAAGGATCCTTTGAAACCAAAGCGACCCATGTCGGCTTTCTTCTTGTTCTCAAAAGAACGCCGCGAAACTCTGCTACAAGAAAAGAAGACCATCCTTGAAGTAACTAGTTTAAAAAAAAACCCCAATATGCTGCTGCAATTCTTAGTTAGCTTATCGTTAATACCGCGGTGTGTGTCTACCTCAGATTTCTAAAATAGCAGGGGAGGAGTGGAAGAACATGATGGAAGAACAGAAAGCTCCCTATGAGGAGGTGCAATTCGAATTTTTGTTTGTGTGTGTGTGTGTGTGTGTTTTCAATTTGAATAATTTTGTTCATGCACAAGTCACATTCCCTCAGATTGCTAAGAAGCTGAAGGAAAACTACAACCAGGAAATGGAACTCTACAAGCAAAAGAAGACTGAGGTATGAAACTAAGGTTGAGATTAACCGTCAATCGATCCAAAAGATACTGATTCAGTGTCGAAATCAGGAGGCTGCTACTCTAGCCAAGGAAGAGGAGGAACACATCAAAGTCTTGAAGCAGGAAGCCCTTCAGCTGCTTAAGAAGAAGGAGAAAACAGACAACATGATCAAGGTTAATCGGTTTCTTTCATTTTTACACTTTGTTTCTTGTTTCAAAGATCCAACGGGGAAGTAATTCTATTGATATCTGAAACAGAAAACTAAGCAGGATCGTATCAGGAAAAAGAAAGAGAAGGAAGAACAAGTTGCTGATCCAAATAGGCCGAAGAGACCACCCTCTTCTTTTCTTCTCTTTAGGTGTGCATCTAATGATAATCTTTGCAAGCCCTTTAAGGGAAGTAAATTAATAGAATTGCTATTGCAGCAAGGAAGCAAGGAAACAACTCATGGAGGAA
Organism: Boesenbergia rotunda; assembly: GCA_024364735.1. Taxonomy (NCBI): domain Eukaryota; kingdom Viridiplantae; phylum Streptophyta; class Magnoliopsida; order Zingiberales; family Zingiberaceae; genus Boesenbergia; species Boesenbergia rotunda. The sequence goes on from JAGFNQ010007448.1 coordinate 400,790, forward strand.
AGACCAGGCATTCCAAAGACTACCTTGAATGCGATGATTTCGGTGAAGTGGAAGGTATTTCCCTTTCATCAGTGTCTACGTCCCTAACTAAGCACATAAGAATGTGAATTGGTGTTTATTGAGATTCCATCTTTGCTTTCTTCCTACAGGAGATGACTGAAGGTGAGAAGAAGACATGGAATGACAAAGCTGCAGAAGGCCTCAATGCATACAAAAAAGAACTAGAAGAATACAACAAGGCTTAGATGGGCAACAAGACTACTCCAAAAAGTGAAGATCGGACAACTTTTGATTGGTTCAATTGGCTTTATTGAACATTTTCAGTTTTTGGTTTATAATTGATTAGGCCCTAGACTCTTGTACTGCACTGACATTTTCATGCTTCATTTTGATTGAATCTTCCTTAATCAATGAATTACTTTGTCATTTTCAATTGAGGCTTCATTTTTCTTGATCATGAATTACTTTCCAAAAAAGTGGAAATAAAATTATGCAAAAAGTTGCCGTGGAACCGCTGTGCAGTATAATTCTAGAGAAATGGATTGTATGAATCAACATGCTTGTGATGTTATTTGCCACAGGACACATAAGGATTCAACCAGCAAAACTTGAACCTGTCACTCAACAGCTTGGGGGCATGTTGAACTGGACAGATTCTAGCCATTGATAAACAGATTCTAAGAAACTCATTTACTTGATCGTTTTGGATTCATTCTTGACATTCGACTGGTCGACACGAGTTCTGAGACTTCATTTTAACACTTGTTCGTTTTGTACAAATACATTCATTACCACAGAAGAATGACGACCTTTTACCATAATTAATTGTGTATAAAACATTATTGCCCACAAAATATTCTCTGCCAAAAATTTAATAATTTAACAACACAGAATTTAGTAAGAATGAATGTCCTGCAGTACATTACAGCCTATGATTTTGGTGCCAAAAACATTGCAAGGCTAACAACACAAATGCCGTGGCATTGCCAACACACCCCCTACTCCCCATGTACTTGAAAATTTCAAATTGCTTATAACATATAATCATTTGTCACAATCTTAAAATATATGCATCAACATCTGAAGGAAAAGTTTTTTTTAATGTTAATGTGGTAGTCGTTCTGATTCTTCGGGGTTGTAATTCAACAGCTCACTTGGTTTTGCTTGAGGATGAAAATTCCATAGTTGCATGAACTAAGTGTAATAGGAATAATACCAATAACCAAAAACAAAAGGCTAAAAAATCCTATGGGATAGTTTGAAAGAAGAAATACCAGCCCACATAACAATTCTTCCGGCATCTTGAATCCTTTTGCGCTCATCACCACTGTCTGTTTGGCTTGTGATCAACAGAAAGAGCAATTGCTTTCAGAAAGAACACAAAACATAATTACTCACTGGTCATATATTGCAAAAAATGGAGTAGCAAACATAATAAGAGCTTTAAAGAATAAATATGATTCATGTGACAAACTTGCATGACATCAATGAAAGGTCTTGGTCGCTCTTGAAGGTCGTTAAGGTAGCAGACCAACCTTTAATGAAAGGTCTTGATCATCCCGGAAGTCAGTGAAATTGTTGTTAAAATCCTATGATTCATTTGTAAAATGCTATAATTATTACATCTTACCTAGTTACATATGAGCCAACATTCATTTCAATTGTGTTGATGCTATTGAGATTCTAAGTCGAGAACAAGGTAAACTCAGAGATGATTTTTCGACTTCAAAAAGCATTTGATGATGAATTTTACTATTGATAATTTCCTTTCAATTTTTGGAATGAGAAAAATAAAAAATTATACATTGTGATCGAGTAATTATGAACCTATATATATTTTTTAAATCAAAGTTATCTTAAATATTACACTATTTTACACATTTTAATATATCAAAACTACTCCAGATAAAGTAGAATTCGTATTTATAACATTTTATTTGAAACTTATGATTGATCATCATTCATATTTAAAAAAATCCCAAAACCTCTCACAACTCAGACCTTGATTTGACAACCTTACAAACCTCCACTAGAATTCTCTATTATTGTTTTACATGATAGTTAATCACTTCATCCTTCCAATAAAATATCCTACTATATCCTTACAATTGATCTTTAATGATAGTATCACATGATCATCATAACATCCAAATATCCACTTCTTCTATAATCTAAGTATTTATACATACGTCCCCACGGGATGGACGGATGATTAGTACGTGGGTGTTACCGCCAAGTATTTATACATACTTTTAAAACTCTAATTCATAGATCAGAGAAATCCCAATTGTTACTTGTCTCTACTAAGAGACTAGTGACCCAAACTTGAGTCATTCTCCTTTTACTAAATGAGACACAAGGTATATAACTTTTAGTTGCATATTTAATAATTTTGTTAAGGCTAAGATTCATGGTGACAAACAGAAACAATCATAATAATGAAAAATTAATACATGAATTGCAACTTGGATAACCAAGTTTAGATACACCCTATAACTGACTTTAGAAATTTAGGATTTCACTAGAATTAAAAGCTTATGCAAAAAGAATGAGCTTTCCAAATACTTAAAAGAACTTCAAATGTTGGAATGACTGTTGACAGCAGCCTGTCACAGGCTTATTAAACCATAATTTGATTATCCAGGATACACAAATAAGATGAGAAATAATTAAATGATTGCTGTTGAAGCTGTAGAATTTAACCATCATCTGAGAAAGTGTTTCTTCCAGTTTATAAGAAATCTGAGTCAGTTTTCTGGTACGCTTCACCTGTAGAGTGCCCGAAACATAAAGGAATGCAAGCGCAAATTAAAAATAGTTCAACGATCATTTTTTATATACAGTATCAGATTGTAGCCAGTTTTGTATCTGTCATGAACTATGGATGTTTCATGAGGTTTTCAAATAAGTGTTCCACCATGGCCTACACGCATGGTATTTATTAAAAATATAATTTGGAAGCCATGGAAAATCATACATTAAGCTACAGAAGATAGCAGAAAATATCAAACCATCGAATATCCCAAAGAGACTAACAGTTTGCTCATTGACACTAGACAGTTTTGCATCATAGAAGTCCTCCATGCTTGCTCTAAAACTATAGCTAGCTAGAATACCCATAACTCAATTAACCATCCTCACTGACAATCAGTAAAAGATCCAACAAATTAATCTATACGCATGTTCAAATATACAAAACAAATCAAATGGAAATCGCCTACCTTCTCCCTCCACCGGTCACAAAACCCGGCCCCATCTCCACCGTCATTTTTTCCTTCCCATCATGTTAATTGATCCTGTCGCGAAGCGAGGTGAATTCTAAGAGCGAGATGACCCCCCGAGTGCCACGAGTTGTTGACCTGGCGCCGACCTAGCTCCGACCTACGAGAAAATGCCCGTTAGCAAATCCGTCGGAAAGATCCTCGATCAGGTCCTCCGACGGTTAAGTCAGTATCCGCAGGAAATGTAGTGAAACAGAGGGAGATAGCAGAAGGGAGCATGATTGAGCATACCTGTGGAAGGAAGAAGGGAGGGGCTTATATAGCCGGGGAGCTAACAACCTTGTCTATGTCAATGGGACAGAGGTATGGTGCTTGTCAGTTCATGGGAGAGCACTGATCGGCGCCGCAACATGACGCGGGGTGCTCGTGTAGTACAATAGTACAGTGTCATTGACACATCTGCGACATAGGTCATAAATAAGTAAGGCTCGCGTTGACCCCTTGTCACGGTCGTACCTACGATGTCCTGGAGGTAACGTAAGGAATGATTGGTCCGGGGATCGCTTACCGACCGACGGCCTGGTGATATCGGCCGGGTCGGGTGTAATATCGCCGAGTGACGCGGGGATACGCCATGAGTCGGGGGGTCGTTAAGCTGTAACTGTCTTGCCCTCTTTTAGTTCTCCTGGTTGAGTGTCCAACCTACGGGACGTTGAGGACTGACCTGCCTGACCTAGCCCTGGGTCAGGCAACCGACCCGTTGACCAAGTCAAGAGACGCTTGGCGTCTACCCGCCCGACCTGTCCCAAGGCCGGGCGGTCGGGGGCTCAGGGATCCGTGGTTGGCCCGGGCCGTCTTTGTCGTCGTGATTCATGGGCCCCTCGGTTCGCCTGTACTTCGCGGGCCTTAGCCTCAGTCCTCTCGAGATGCGGCGCTAGGCTGGTTGACCGAGCCCGTGGACTAGGCCGGGATCGTTAACAATTGCTTGAGGCCCTGCAGATGTGCTGAAGTTGACCATCATGTTCAAGCTTGTCTTCAAGCTGCAGCGGTGCCAGTCGGAATGCAGCAGTGCCCGTCGATATCTATGCCCGTCCCTGGAGATGCAACTTGACGTCAGGGCCGCCTTCAATTGGAGTCCCTAGACTAATTATTACCTAAAAATTATAGGCCGATTCATTATATACTAAAATAAAATTGTTCTATTAAGAAATTTAATAAATTTTTTTAATGATATGGAGGGCCCCTGAAATAAAGAGGCCCTAGGTAGATACCGGAGGACAGCTCGATTAGATTTCTCGCCCAGACCACAACTTCTGAAGCTAGAAAAGCATATCCTGAGCATTGAGATCTATGCGATTAATTTATAAAATATCCAATATGATCCTATAAAAATTTCACATTAATCATCAAAATAAATTATAAATACTATCAAAATAAATTATAGAAAGTATTTATGAAGATCAAGCGATCATTATTCTTAATATTATCGTCTACTGAAAGAAAATTTATACAATAAACTGTAATTAAAATTTAACCATTAGATATTACCTCACTTGGAGAGTCCGGGACCGAAGGCAAACTTCATTGAAACATATGAACATATTAATTTTTTCCTTGATGAAAACAAAGATGATAATGAAATTAACGAGAGAAATGAACAAAAGTAATCAATAAAATCAAGACGTTGATGGATTTAATTGAAAATAATCATAATTCGACACTAACCGATCACCGCCCCATCGACGAGATGATTTTGGAAGGACGAGATGCTCCAAAGCGGTTATTACATCATGGATCGACGGGCAAGAGTCTGCAGTAAGAATATCTCTATAATCGTAATTGGAGGGGATCCGTAAAGAACCTAGTCGTCGCATAGTGGACTCGCATTAGGGACGGCCTGCCGTTGAACCTCTCCGCCGCTCCACGTCCTCTGGAAGCATCCACGAAGCTTCTCTGCCTATTTAATCTGTGACAACTGTTTCCGAGATTTTAAAAATAGCGTATGCGTTGGTAGTGAACAACCTTCCCGTCGAAATAGAGAAGATGAATCTCCAGCCTGGAGGGAAGTCGACATCCTTCATCGCGGATCGGGAGGTATGCGAGTTGTTCCTCTTAATTCGTTTGGATCAGATATTCAGATTTCGTCTCCTTCTTGGTTGTGCACTTTGTTTGGCTGTTGGTTCGATCTTGCGATCTTGGCTTTGTGATGATTGTAGCAGTTGTGTGAAGGGTTGAGTTGGAGAGGGTTTCGATCTCGTTCCTTTTCGCCAGCTTTCGAATTGTTCCCGTCTAGTTTCTTCGTCATTGTAACTCGGAGTTTGCGTTAAAATTAAATGCGGAAAAAAGTGCACCATTATGTTCCTATTCATTGTGTGAAGCTTGACTTTTCTGAATATTCAAGAGTCATGCTTGACTACTTGAGTTCTCAATCTCAGTACTGCACAAGTGCAGACATTTTCTAACTGCAAATAGCGATGTTTGCCTGTTTCCTTGTCTTGCTTTTACATAGACACAACAAACTTTTAAGTCGTTTATGAAATTTCTGTGATCTGTCTTTATTTTTATGGTTGGTAGGTATTTGTCGGGTAACTAATCTATAAGGCGATACTTATTGATATATGCAAATTTATATTTCAATCTCCCGCTGCATGATAATCAAGCTGAGATCATGGATCATTTGGAGGATAAATACATGAGGTAAGCTATTGTTTTATTTTCAATGTCAATCTATATATGGTAACTTTCCTTTATGAGCATCTAAATATGTTACTAGTAGTTGATCTTGTCGCAAGGGAGGAGGGCGACTGACTGATGACGCGGCTGAGAGGTTGACTGAAGACTGACTGTTGACCCTCCGATCGGATTCTCGGGATAGTCGGCTAGACGCTGAGAGGGGGTGAACGTCGGTGATCTGCGTGTGAAAGGATCGTTAGAGGCTGGCTAGGGGGATCCCGGCAGACACTCCGACGATCAAGTCAGAACTTCGGCGAAGAGAAAATGAGAGTAGAAACAGTAGAAGAACTGAAGAGCATACTTGTGCGTGAAAGAATGGGGACCCTTATATAGGTGAGGGCGGCAGACCAAGTTTGCCAAAATATCCTGTCAGACTTAAATGCTCGGATTTGAAGACAGACTTTGTAGGTGAGAAAGGGGACGGGTATGTCACCTTACTGACCAGCTGTTAGGCCTAGTCGTACGACCGTCCACATTTCTTAACTGTCTGACACATCGGTTGACGTGCGCTTGCTTATTGTCCCCTCGCCAGGCTTGGCTAATCCGCATAATCTATTCGTACGCCTGACGCCTTTAAACTGTATCTTTCATATGATATGCTTGGCGGCTCACTGCCCCCCCATAGACCTCCTCTCTGACTCCGACCGGCCAACTGGTGTGCTAGGTCCTTCGAGAGGGGGTGAGAACCCCTTCCGGAGCTCTAACAGGGCGTGACGTCCAGTCGGATGGCCGAAGGTCGTTCGGTCGAGAGGAGCAGCCGGCCGGCCGGTCAGGGGACTTGGTCGGTGGATTAACTGAACTAGCCCTTGTGCACCCGCCTAGCGTGACCTGATCGCCGACTAGCAGACGCTGATTAGCTGACTGGTCGGCCGACCGACCCCGCACAGATCCTCCGGGGACTCTTCCAACTACCCCCGTGGCCCCTCACTCGGTCCTTCGAAGCGTGGTCAGCCACACAAGGGACCGGTCAATGGGGGTCGGACATCTGACCAGATCAGTAGTAGTGCTTATATAAATATATTTTTTCTTTTTACGAGGTTGGTAGACTTCAAAGCAATTAAGAGCTTAGTGCTCACACTCTACTTCCAATTCTTTGGACATTTGTGATATTTCTCACTAATTCCTTGGACCTTAGTTTTTAATCTATAAAGAAGTATCAAGATTCTACGTTGATCCTGCATTGTTGGTTAATCCATTTGGATAACACGGCCCCAAGCAAACATGGGACCATGGTAAATCATGCCGCAATAGATCTATTTAGATATGGTGAATGTGCTCAAGTAGAAATTGGTAGCCCTCTGGGCTATTGTATAGTGGAAGGGTGATTAGTTGTTATCCCAGGCATCCGTGGTTCGATCCCCAGCTACGACGTATTTTGCAGGAATTTTTCCTCCAAATGGGGTGCAAACCATGGGACACTGGGCTTCTGGACAGCCCGCGCGAACGCTTCTCGATTTACCCTGGGCCGGTGGGAAACTTCCGTGGGTCGAGCGGTCGCCCGAGGTTCGACATTACCCAACCTCATTAATCATTTTTTTTTCAAGTAGAAATTGGTAACTGAATGAATGACATTAGTTTGATGACAATGAGTATAGAGTTACCAATTGCTAGGCTTGTTAGTAATGCATCATCTAGACTCCAAATTAGGCCATGAATCTTATACAACAACAACAAGCTAAAGATATTGAGGTTTTGATTTTATCACACAGATGAGGGAGGTTAATTAATATCCTTCACGAGGCCTTATATTAGACTTGAGCATTTTCTCAAGTTTATAAAGAAGGCGCTTTTGTTAGTTGGAGTTAACAGTGGGAAGCAAAAAAAGGAAATGTGATTTTATTCACTTAATTGGTTCAAAAAGTAATTCACATGAATATGATTTCAAGTATTGATCGATATTGATCAACATGATTGAAACATATCATGGAAATTGATTTTATGGACTTGTGGAAATTGATTAACTTCCACATCTGGATTAAAATTTTAATCATATTGACACTGGAAAGTTTAAATTTTAAAGTAGCTTAAACCTGAATGTTAAATTTATGTCTTGAATTAAAAAATAAATCCTAATATGACTACAAAATTTACAAAGTAGCATTTTTAAAGATCGCTCCGAATATTAAGATAGTAAGGTAGTAGGTATTGTTAGAACCAAAAGAAATTTAGATATCTTCATAATGGTATGATATTGTCCACTTTGGGCCTAAGCTCTCATGGTTTTGCTCTTGGGCTCTACCCAAAAGGCCTCATACCAATGGAGATGTCTTTCCCTTATAAGTTCATGTCTTTTCCATGTGTTTTCAATGTGGGACTATGTTTGCAACCTTGCAACCCAACAATCCCCCCTCAAACGAAGGGCCACAGAGTCCCCTCAAACGGAAAGTCTATCCGTTTGATGTCTGATCCTCGACCTACCGGGTCTTCCTACTGCTCGGTTCAATCGACCTACCAAGTCTTCCTACCCCTTGGTCCAACCGACCTACTAGGATTTCCTGGCGTCTGGTCCCCTTGATTCAGACACGAAAGCTCCACTTCCTTTGTTTGAGGTCAATATTCCACTCACATGACTCAATTAGACCATAGCTTTTGTGCATAGTCGACGGTTAGACCTTCTGGCAGATCGGGCTCTGATACTACTTGTTAGGATCAAAAGGAATTTAGATATCTCTACAATGGTATGATATTGTCCACTTTGGGCTTAAGTCCTTATAGTTTGCTCTTGGGCTCTACCCAAAAGACTTCATACCAATGGAGATATCTTTCTCTTATATGCCCATGATCTTTTCCATGTGTTTTCAATGTGGACTATGTTTATAACCTTGTAACCCCAATAGGTATTGCATGTATAGGTCCATGAATAATCTCCCAACTTATGTTGATATTTAATCTCAATATCATTGAAATTCTTTGCAATTTGATTTTGGCTCTATTCTTAACTTTATGAATTATCTCATGGTTGGCTTTGTGCATCATCATTCATAGGCCAAAGAGCTTTTGCATGAGTCACACATGTAAGCAAAACCTTTGATCATTCAATTTTTGTTTCTTCATCCAATTGGCATTGCTAAAGTTAAATGTGCCCGTGTTCTTTTAAATTAAGAAACAGATCAAGTGCGTATTTTATGGTTGCATCATTGATGCAGACCAATATTTTAGGGAGTTTCAGTCTTTCAGAAAGGTCATGCAGTGTGTCACATAAGCAAATTGTAAGTGACATTGAAAAGAAATCTGGTCTACATCTTACGCTTGCAAGTTTTTTCTTGACAGTCAGAGGAATGTGAATCTTGAAATTGTAATTGATTCTTTATCCATTTATTTTAACGCTTTACCTGGTTTTAATCTCTAATTGCCAATTTACCTTCTTCAGTCAAATTGTTAGAAATTATAACTTATTTAGTTATGCAGTATGAATTTTTCTATGGAACTCTTATCAGTAATCTTATTGTCATCTCTTCATTGTAAACAGGTTTCAGGACTGGAGTTCAGAGCTATCTGTGGACTCAGAGAAGAATTTTTTAGGAAGAAAGAATAGAAGTAGTTTTAGTTACATAAACCTGAATTTTCAAAGAGCTTTTGATTGGATAAGAAAGTTTTTTCAGTTTTTAACAGAATCATCTAAACGAGAACCAAAGTCTAAAAGGAAAGTTCTAGATCCTCAAGGTCCATTTCTTCAAAGGTGGAATAAAATATTTGTTATATCCTGTATAGTTGCTGTTTCTGTGGATCCCTTGTTTTTCTACATTCCAGTCATTGATGGTGACAATAATTGCCTTTATTTGCAAAACAATCTGGAAATTGCTGCTTGCATACTGCGTTTTTTCACAGATATCTTCTATGCAGTCCATATAATTTTCCAATTTCGTACTGGTTTCGTTGCTCCTTCATCTAGAGTATTTGGAAGGGGAGTTTTGATTGAGGATTTATCAGCAATAGCCAACAGATATTTATCATCATATTTCATAATTGACATTCTTGCCGTTCTCCCACTTCCACAGGTATTGCACTTGAGGTACTATTAACTAGTACATGTTACAAATTAGTAAATCTTCAACCTGACTAGGTTAAACTTTGAATGTTTTTTTATTATTTTAAATGTCTTGGATTAGTCATATCACGGAATACATGTAATATCAAATATTTAGTTACCAGACTGTAATTTTTCTTTTAAATATGTAGGCAACTTTAAAATGTAACAATAGTTTTAGAACTATATTCTCTCCTCTATGGTTAGTTCAAGGTGTATATGCGGTAGTAACTTGTTCTTAGTATGTGACGCTCCTAAGTAGTTGAAATACCTTAAGCCATCTGTAGTGTGTCCACACTCCTCAACGGGCTTCTAGAACTTGTGGGAAAAATTGAAGTCTAATGGAGCAATCAACTGAAAATGAGTGTCCTACATACAAATGGTTCAACTTTCTATAGTTCATATGACTTGCTATCTTTCCATCAAAGTGTAGGGCACATCCAAAACTTTCCTTGTTCAATTCTTGTATTCTAATTTTATCAAGGTAAATAGATATTCACAAAGTATCATTTCTTTGACAGTGCTACAATAATTACATTTTCTTTTCTACACAGATGGTTATTCTGATCATAGTGCCCAAACTTGAAGGATCAGCACTTTTGAATGCAAAGAATGCACTAGTTTATATAGTGATATTTCAGTATTTCCCAAGACTTGTTCGGATCATACCATTGTATCTTGAAGTTACAAGGTCCTCAGGCATAATCGCTGAAACAGCATGGGCTGGAGCTGCATTTAACCTTTTACTTTATATGCTTGCAGTCATGTGAGTGTATACAATGTGCCATTTTTATTTTTGCTGCATGTTGATTCTGAATTTATCCTAGTCTTAGCTAAATCTTTGAACTTAGTCTCTAAGTTTTCTTACTGTTGATCTCAAACTATTTTGTAGATTAAGCTACCTTACGTATGGATAAATTTAAGTTTGGGAATGGGGAAATATTGAACTGCATTCTAATGACATAACCACGTATAGGTGTGGATACATAAGACTCCATAAAATCTTAAATCTAGAAGTATTGGTGTTACATCCCACACGAGCTATTTTGCTCATGAAGCTAGCTTTGCTCGCTGCACTTGAACTGCGATAGTGTCACAGAAAAAATATGAACAATAGCTAACTAAACTAACTAAATGTATACATTTGAAGAAACTCCATCAGTATTATGCATACATGTCAACAAGGGTGGGGAAAGGTTTGAGGGTTAGGGTGAAAGTTGAAGAACACATAGGAGGGAGAAGGAATAGGGTTTGGGTTTTAGTTTTGCAAAAAAGATTTTTTTAGAAATTACAACTAAACCCTTTAAAAAAATTAAATAATATAACAATCAATGTGGGACTATATTTGCTATACCACTAACCTAATAACCTATTATATTTTACTTAGCTAAGCTACTTTCAATCACCTGAAGAGTCCGATGAGACAATAATTCTCAGTAGTTGAAGAACTTAAAAAGGAGCTACACTTTCCTAAATGTTGTATGTCGAACCATTCTTCTTTTAAATAAGATTTTTTTTTAATAAAAAAACTTATTGCATATGACAGAAGTAACTTGCCGAAGCTATATATATTCATTGTACTTGAAAGAACTTAACTTTTCCTGATGTGAAACCTTCCTTTTCTTGTAGATATTGGGAGCATTATGGTATTTACTTTCTATAGAACGTGAAAACACCTGTTGGAGAAAAGCTTGTGCACTACATTCTGATTGCATAACTGACTTGTTAGTATGTGGACGAGAAAACAACCAGAAAAATCGTTTCTTAGAAACTCTTTGCCCTATAACTCCAGAAAATGCAACTGAATTTGACTTTGGAATTTATCTACCAGCTCTTCAAAATGTTGTTCAATCAAAAAAGTTCCTGGAGAAGTTTCTTTATTGCTTTTGGTGGGGGCTCCAAAATATAAGGTAATTACATCAATGCAGAACTTTGAAATGCATCCTTGATATTTCCTCTCTTTTGTTTAACTGGCAACTATTGTTTTGTTCAAGTGACTGAGAATAACTATGTTACTCCATGCTTATCTTTAATGAATGATTTGGCTGATTATTTGAAATTATTCCTCTTGACAGTTCAATAGTTTTTATTCTTTACTGGTACAAAGCTGATGGGAAATGTGGAGTCTGATTCTACGCAATATGCAGATTCAAGTGCTGCTGCACCTGGGATCTAGTTCCTACTTTGCATCTGTTGTTTATTCCCTAATTGAATCTAGATTTTAGCTGCAATTAACTATTTGAATTGTTAAAGTCTACTACTACAACAAGCTATAAGTCTCAACTACATTGGGTCAGTTAGTGGATCTTATTCCACCATGGAACTACCTGCATTATTTGTATTAGTATTTAAATTTTATAGAGGGTCATGGGCCAAGGTAATCCATTGTTTTACTGTGTAAATTCATTTGTCGCACTCTCTCTCTCTCTCTCTTTTATTTGTTACTCGGGAGGTGATCGGCTCCTAATAAAAGACCACAAAGCATTAATGATTTGTATAATTATCTTTCTTTTAACTATGCAAAACCTAACAATAGTTGACAGGTTTTTATTTCTCTGTTCCTCCGGTTTTCCTTAGTAACACCATAGATGATCTGCATCATTCATCTTGTACTACATTAGTAATTATTCATTCTTCCTTCACAAGTTTCATTTGTTTGTGCAAAATGTTATAACTAAACTTGGTTCTGATTGACGAATAAATTGTTCTATACATGGTTGGGTATAGTTACATGTTTTTATGTGTTTCCATCCAGTTGCTCTTCACTTAAATGAACAATTTAGCATATGCCAATTCTCTCTTCAATAGTTGTAAATTGTGTAATACATAATTTCCTCTTTAGGGGGCTTTATCAAAATGATTGTTCATCCAATAATGTTTCTTGTGGCTAAGATTTGATATTTTTTCAGTTCTCTTGGACAAAACCTTCAAACAAGCACTTTCATATGGGAAATTATGTTTGCAGTTTTTGTTTCCATCTCTGGTTTAGTTCTTTTTGCACTTCTAATTGGCAATATGCAGGTATGATATTCTACTTCACAATGCTTCTTACGCTTTGGATTTTCATTCTGTTTTCTTGATACCACATAAGATACGAGGATCACCTTTTGCAAAGACATGCTGAAACTTTCCAAAGTTCTAGTCCTTTTTCTAAACCATCTACAGAGAGTACGGTGTTGTTTTATGTCATATTAGGAATTTTATTATTTGTATGGTGATTAGTGGGAGAGGCAGACACATTCATGGGAACCACACCCTCTCATTAATTGACCATCAAAATCCAATATATAAAGGGCGTGTTCTTAGCAAACATACAAGTAGTTTTTTTCCATGAAACAAATTTTAGATCCAAGAGGCCACTACAACTTAGGTCAAGTTGTCCTTGGTAAGAGTGAATGACAGTTCAAAAGTTAGGGATCAATTTAGAAATTCATTTTAAATTTTAGAGTTTAAAAGTTCTGTATGATTTTAATTTCTAGGGGTTGTTAAAAAGTTTCTTATAATTTTAAGAGAAATTAATCCCTTTACAAGTTATCACTTTAGAGATAAAATAGGATTAGTGGTGTGGCGATTGATAACAAATTGTCGAAGGAATAAAGAAATTCTCCATTTCTTTTCATCCCATTACAAAATATATCATAAATTGCATCCACAGCAACTTTTGCACATCGCAGACATATCTACAATCAGCTGCAGTGAGGATCGAAGAAATGAGAATCAAAAGGAGAGATGCAGAACGATGGATGTCTCATAGGTTGCTTCCTGAAAGCCTGAAGGAGCGAATAAACCGGTATGAGCAGTATAAATGGCAAGAAACAAGAGGAGTAGACGAGAAGCATCTTCTTCAAAACCTTCCTAAAGACCTTAGAAGGGATATAAAGCGCCACCTCTGCTTATCACTTCTCAAGCGGGTATGAATTTGAACTTTCTTTCTAGTTTTACTTCTCAAATTGAATTTGTCAGTTCACGCGCATGTTGAAAGCCTTTCATTCTGATAATATCCACCAACTGATTTAAAGTAAATGTCATGTAGGTTCCTATGTTTGAGAAAATGGATGATCAACTCATGGACGCCATGTCCGACCGTCTGCAACCCATTCTATACACCGAGTCCAGCTGCATTTGCCGCGAAGGAGACCCAGTGAATGAAATGCTTTTCATCATGCGAGGGAAGCTAGAGAGCACCACAACCGACGGCGGAAGGACCGGTTTTTTCAATTCAGATTATCTCACGGCAGGAGACTTCTGTGGCGAGGAGCTCCTGACTTGGGCCCTGGACCCAACCTCCATAACCAGCCTCCCAATCTCCACGAGAACAGTCAAAACCCTGTCCGAAGTGGAAGCCTTCGCTCTCATGGCCGACGATCTCAAGTTCGTCGCATCCCAGTTCAGAAGGCTGCACAGCAAGCAGCTGCAGCACACGTTCCGATTCCATTCGCAGCAATGGAGGACATGGGCAGCGTGCTTTATACAGGCAGCGTGGCGGAGGCACACGAAAAAGAAGCTCGAAGATGCTTTGCATGAGAAAGAGGAAAGTAATCTCCATGCTGCAATGGTGGCTAGTGATGTTGCTGCTTCTCCGAGCCTTGGTGCTGCGCTGTATGCTTCGAGGTTTGCGACCAATGTTCTGCGTAACTTGAGGCGGCACAAGAGCAACGAGGCACGCACATTGATGTTATTGCAGAAGCCGGCAGAGCCTGATTTTTCTGCTGAATAGAACCGATCCTGTGCTGAGTACAAACATATATATTCGTGGAATTTATATATTTTACCAGCCTAAACTACTACGGTTCGACAATGAGGAATCGATGATCTAATGTAACGTCTCAAGGCGCAGCCACAACAACCCGACCTCCTCCTCCTCCTGCTTTATGGCAACGAGGGCAATGTGTAACAGCACATGCAACGGCCCGTTAACGAGCTGTGTGCGTTAAAATCGTTGTGACGCACGTTCACTATTATAAAAACCAGCATTACCGACGGAAATCCATCGGTAAAGGCACTTACCGACGGAATTTCCCTCGTCGGAGATAAATCCGTCGGTATCTTCGTACCGACGGAATTTTTGTACCAATTTCCGACGGAATTTTATTTCCGTCGGAATATTGTACCGACGGAAATTCATTCCCGTTGAAAATTTCCGACGGAATTGTGTTTCCGTCGGAATTTGCCGACGGAAAATTCCCCCATTCCCGTCGGAATATTCCAGACGGAATCCCATTTCCGTCGGAAATTTTCAACGGAATTGGGGAAATATTCCGTCAGAAACGATCCGATATTTTTCGACAGAACTCAAATTCCGTCGGAAAATAAAAAAAAAATAGCCATATTATATGTATTTGTGTAATAATCATCATATATACATCATCATATTTATAAAAATCAAATTTCTTCACAAATATAATTTCCAATCACATTCACAACTTCTATTTCACATTCACAACTTCTATTTCACATTCAATCACTAAATCCATACAAACTTGTATATATTAAAATGGAAGCTGCTATACAGAATATCATACGTTCAGTTTTTAAAATGGAAATTACAAACTCATAGCTTATAAGATTCATTCCATCTGCAATGGCGTCACCAAATGTTTCTGAAAAGATGAACATTTCAAAATATTAGAACACATATTAAAATCTTATTCATAATTCTTCAAAGAACCATGAAATCTGCTTTGTCATTAAGAGTCAAAAACATTCATTATGGTTCATGAAACATGAAAATTGATTGAAGAACAAGATTTGTTAGTCAAACCTAGAAATTAGTGCATGTAATCAAAAGTGCGCTTTGTTTCTATAAGCAATCATAATTTTACGCTCAGAAAGAATGTAATCAAACGACAAAATGCTCAACATTCTTCAAATCACAAATTAGACCAAGTATAAGCAACCAATAGTTTTACTTTCTCAAGCAAAAGAAAAAGATCGTATAGTGTTAATTCTTTAATGCCATCATATCTACTCAATATGTAGAAGAATTAGAACTCTACCAAGATCAGCTGCCGAGACACGCACACGAAGTTCATCCATTCCAGATGAATTTTGCACGAGATCAATCATGTCTCCAAACCAAACCAGACATCTAGTTGCGATGCTATTGCTCCTCATGTTGTTGAAAGAGTAGGCTGTGGAATTACAGGTAGCTGAACAATTGGATTCGCACTCACTTTCACCAGCATCTCTTACTAGCAGCATGTCATCAGGCAACTTCATCTTGCTATAAGCCTTGTAAAATCCTCCCTTGCTGCAATCCCATCTAGTCTTTTTCACACAACCACCTGAGTAATTCCCAGCAACCCACTCTGTGGAGTTTTCAAGCTTTAACCACTCTAAGAAGTACCTAAAAATATTGTTTCCCATAGAATGAGTATACTGGCCTCATGGCAAGATGTATCCAAAAGAGAGTATACTGGCCTCATGGCAAGATGTTAGAACTAAACTATTGAACTATATCCTAGATGCGACTCCTGCTCCCATTACTAACAGGATATGATTCGGCGGCGATGGCGATCTGGCCGACCACGGCCAGAGAATGGCGATCTGGCCTGGCGCGGCCAAATCTGGCCGGCAGCGGTCGCGTGCGACCAGATCTGGCCGCGCGGCCGGATCTGGGCTGGCGCGGCCGGATTTGGACGGGCACGGCCAGCTCTAGCCCAGCGCGGAACGGGCGCGGCCAGCTCTGGCCCAGCGCGGAACGGGCGCGGCCAGCTCTGGCCGCCCACGGCTAGCTCTGGCCGGCTGCGCCCGCCCGCGGCCAGATCTGGCCGCGCGCTGCCAGATCTGGCCGGCCACGCCCGGCCCGTGCCCCGCCCCCGCTGGCCGGAGAACAAAACAAACAGAAAGGAGAAAAAAAATTACAATACTTACCGGAGAACGAGCAGCCGCGAGCGAGGGAGGAGACCAGAGCTTCGGCGCGGATCGCAGAGGATAGGATGGAGCGAGGGAAAAGGCAACTAATATTACAATTTTCCGACGGAATTATATTCCCGTCGGAAATTTCCGACGGAAATATAATTCCGTCGGAAAAAATCCCACGTGGACATTGCCGATGGAATAATGGATTCCGTCGGAAATTTCCGACGGAAAAGAGTATTCCGTCGGATTCCGTTGGAAATTTTCGACGGGAATATTTTCCGTCGGGAATTTCCGACGGAATCCATTACTCCGTCGGAAATTTTCGACGGAAATTATTTCCGTCGAAAATTCCGTCGGTAAAATATGTTTTTTTATGTAGATAATTTCCGTCGAAAATTCCGTCGGTAAAATATGTTTTTTTATGTAGTGGTTAAAGCGCTGACGCAATGAATGCGTTCATCACTAAAAAGACGAAATGACATAACATCGTCAATTGATTGGGATTGCCCTCATCCTAATCGATTGGGGTTGTCTCAGTCACCTCCCAATCGATTGGGGGCATCCCAAATGTACTCCTAATCGATTGAGAGTTGCAATTGAGGATGTCTTTAATCGATTAGGATAGTCGTAATTGATTGGAGATTGATAATGATCACCTAAATGACTAGTAAACGCCCAAACGATCATGGAACGGTCATAAATGACTATTTTAATAAAGAAATTTAAATTTTCATATATAAATATTGATTATTTTTTAATTATGTACAAGTGTATACTTTCGAATTTATAATAATATTTTAATTAATAATCATTTAAATTGTGTAAATAAAATTGAAAATAAAGAATGTGTATGTGAGAGAATGAATATGTGAGAGAATGTATATGTAAGATAATTTATATGTGACATGTGGACCCCACAAATAATGAGTGTTAAATGTTAAACGAATGTGAGAGAATGAATATGTTAATGTATATGTGACATGTAAGTCTCATGTTTTTGATGATGTGGTAGATGTTATAATGTCAAAGGAGTTAAATCATTACAGATGCTCTAAGGGCATCCATAATCGTTAACACCTTTAACGTTATAATATCTACCACCTTATCAAAAAGTATGAGACCCACATGCTACATACACATTAACATTAACATTTTCATTCTCTCACATTCATTTAGCATTCAACCTCTATTATTTATGGGGTCCACATACCACATACACATTATCTCACATATATATTCTCTTATATATTCATTCTCTCACATATATATTTTTTATTTTCAATTTTATTTGTCAATTTAAATGATTATTATTTAAAAATAATAATATTTTTACATATATTTATCATTATTTGAAATTAAAATATTATTATAAATTTGAAATAAAAAAAATACATAAAAAAATACACTTGCATCAAATTAAAAAAATAACATATTAATTAAATATAAAGCGAAACAATAAAATACAAATTCAGGGATTACTGTTGTATTGTGACCAAATATGTTCAACTGAGTCGGCATAAAATTTGTAATGCACATGACTGTCACATAGTTGGGAATTTATCCGGAGAAAATCATGAAATCCTCGATTTGAGCTTTGAACGGGTTGTGCGGGTTCATCACCTTTATCGTTGTACCAATTTTTCACATGATCCCCTCATCTTCCACAATCATGTTGTGTAAAATAATATATGCTAATATAATATGCTTTAATTTTTTTCTATACCAATAACGAATTGGACCTATGACAATTGCCCATCGAGCTTGAAGTGCCCTAAATGCTCATTCAACATCTTTTCTTGTAGTCTCTTGTCTTTCCTTAAACAATCTCCTCTTGGGATCTTCCGGGCAAGGAAAAGCCTTCACGAAAGTAGCTCATTTCGGATATATTCCATCTGTTAGATAATACCCCTTCTTATATTGCATGTTGTTGATCGTGAAATTAATCTCTGGGGCATTTCATTGCAAGACGTTATTGAATATGGGAGATTTATACAATATATTAAGATCATTACATGAACCTGCGACACCAAAGAATATATGTCATATTCACAAATCTTGAGACGCGACCGCTTCAAGCAGACTGTTGGTGATCCATGTCCTCTTATAAATTGGTCTTTCCAAGCAACTCGATAATTTTTTTCATTCTCAATGCATGCAATTAAGGCTCCCTAATATTCTAGGGAAGCCGTGTCTCTCATCATGCAATTAAAGAAGACGTTGCACATCATCAACATTTGAACTTCTCAAGTATTGATCACCAAAGAGTTCAACCACATAAACGCAGAACTTGAAAAGGCATTGGATGACGGTTGATTCACTCATGTGTAGGTACTCGTCAAGATGGTCGCCTGGGACTCCATAAGCTAATTGGCGAATCGCAACTGTGCATTTTTATAGTAGTGTCAAGCATTCTCTACTCGCAGCATCATCCCTCTGCTAAAAAAATAATAAACGACTCTCAAGTGAATTCACTATGCGACAAAATAAATCTCTTCACATGCGAAATCGTTTTCGAAATATTTGATCTGGATACATTGGATTTGTAGAGAAATAATTATTGAAGAGTCTCACATGCCCGACTTCACGATTTCTTTGGATAAACCTTCTTTTTCATCGCATCTTGTTATTACTTTGATATGCTTCAATTATTTGTCGGCTTTGTTCAAGTATCAATGACATTAGCTCATTCCCTGGATCATAACATTCATCAACATCTTTAACATGGACTTCATTTTCACTTATCGAGTCGGATGTGGTGCTACTTGAAGATTGAGACATATTTGGAAGAAACGAATTCAGAACTAGTGAAGAATGACGAATTGTAGAACACAATGATCGAAGAATGAAGAATAAAGAGGAAACGAATTTGTTAACTACTTGGAGAATGAAAAATTATAAAGCACAAGGTGTATATTTATTTGTTCTTGTTAACGGCTATATTCTAGAAGTTATATTACAACGGCTATATTCCAACTGTCATATTACAATAGTTATATTCCAACGGCTAGTTTGCAATGATTATATTAATTGACCAGAAATTATAAATGAATTTAAAAATTAATATAATAGAAAATTACATTAATTTAAAAGGACAATGTACAAAAATTTCATTAATTAAAAAGGTATAATAATTAAAAATTACAATAAATGAAAATTACATATTTCATCTCTTCCTAATCTCTTGACATAGATGTTGATGGATGATAAATTGCTCTTGTGTCATTTGCGAGATGTTCTTCGAAAGAATTGCATATTCCTTTAATTAAACTTTGGCTAAGGCAACCTTTGCTTTCATTTCAACAGCTTTCATCTCATCAACTTTGAGTTATTTTTATTTCATTCCAACTTCAGCCATTTTTATGCTTGTATACTCAGTAAAATTTACAAACATATTATCCAAATTTGTTGTCATACCTTCAATGTCTGATTTCATTTTGTATTTTCCTTTTCTTTTTGTTGTCTTTTGTCCCATTGGATGAGTTTCTTCTTCATTTAGATCTACATATAGACTAACATCTTGGTTAGATGAGGTGTTGCTAGCTCTCAACTCCGAGGTTCTTGACTTCTTCATGCTAACAACATGATCAACGAACTGTGGAATAAATATTGGACGATCTTTTCGATCCTCCATACATGCTCGGAATTAAATGCAATGTCATTATGTTCCTCACGATATTTTTCATACGCAAACCGCAATATATCCTCATCACTATGGCCGCTACGATACGCACTATAAACGCTATTGTAATTTGCGTTGAAGCGATATACCTTTTTTGTATGGTATTATGCTAGTGCGATCGTATGATACTTATATTTTTGTTGGGTGTACCTTAAGGATGATTCTCATTGTAGTAGCTAGCAACACGACCCCAAAAAGCATCCATTTTCTGATCATTGCCGATGATTGGATCGTCGTTGATAGTGACAAACGATCTGGTCAAAAATTTCATCTTTAGATTACTCCATGTTGATTGTATTCTTCTACCGAAAGCGCCAGAATCCGCCTTCTCTAAATTAACAACTTCAATTGGAGATTTACGGTCGGACACTTGAGTCTCTGGAATAAAAGTCGGAGTAAATAGATCACTTTCCGTCGGAGATGTAAAAGGCATGCCGGTTGTAGGTAGATTGGATGAATAATTTTGTAGATATGGATTATATAGATAATTTGGTGGATATGGACCATATGAGTTATTTGGTGAGTATGGATTATGCGGATAACTTGATGGATATAGAAAATATGGATAATTTGGTGGAGTTTGAGAATTTTGAAAAGAAGTATTTTCTAAAAAATTTCTAAAAAATCATGATTTTTTTTCATCCATTTCGGAAGAAAATAGTAAAGCGGAGACTTTTAGAGAGAGGTGTTTGAAGATTAGAATAAGAGTGATTGGGAGGGAAGTGTTTAAAGATTGAAATGAGAGTTGTAAGATGATGAATATCTATAGATGAAAATTTATTTATTATATTAAAATAGTGGTTTATGACGGTTTTGGGCGTTTACTAGCCATTTTAGGTGATCGTTGTCGATTTTTAATCGATTACGGCTGCCCCAATCGATTAAATACATCCTTAATCGTAACTAAGGGATATACCATGGGTACCCCAAATCGATTGGGGGGGATCTTCACAACCCCCAATCGATTGGGGACACCCCTAATCGATTAAGAGTGCTCTTAATCGATTGGGGGCAGTTCCAATCGATTGGGGATGTCATGTCACGACGCGATGAACATGTTTAAACATTTGAACGAGTTCATCATGTCAGCGATTTAACGCACTCACCGCAACGATTTTAACGCACGTGATGCGTTAATCGAGTGTTATAACGTTTGATTAACGCACCGTTGCAGGTGCTCTATGGGATGAAATGGGGAGCGGTGTGGACACTTCCGTGCCATAAGTACATCACCCCTCGTGATCAAGCGTCAATGGGTTCCTCTGGTGGATTGGCGCACGCCTCAGGCATGCGATGGCTTCCGGGGAGATCCAACGGCCGGAAGTGGCGCGACGCCTCAACTCCTCTAGGTGGACTAGGCATGGACTCAGCACATCACCTCCGTGGGTAACAACCGACGACCCCATCCTCTTCCCTCTGGAAAAAACAATGACGTACGCCTCCGCCCTGGCCCGGGTCACTACGGAATCTTCCACCATCACCATAAGGGTTTCAGAATGGAAGTGGCTGGGCTGGCCCTAATCTGGACACCGACAACCACTCCGCTCTAGCGTTCTGTCGTCGCTACTGGGGCCACCACGCTCTCGTTCGTGCATCAAAGCGCGTTCGAAAGTCGTTGGAACAGATCTGCGCTGAGGGCTCTTGCGCAGCGTCTCACCTCCTCCTCTCGTGAATGTCGGTGCCCATGAAACTGAGGGTGCTGCCGATGTCACAGCTCCGACACCTCTGACGTCGTGGCTGGCGTCAAATCTGCGGTGCCTGGCATTACTGCTGGGGTGACGGAAGAACATAGAGGATGCGGTGGTGGATGTAACGCCCAGATGGGTAGTTTGCAGTGTACGACGGGCACAGTGGCGCGATGGTGGCGCAAGTGTGCCGCGATAGGCTGCACGTGGCGGTGGAGGATGAGGTTGTTAGGACAGGTAGAAGAGCTAGAAGGGGGTGCTTATCTCCGATCTTTGCTCGATAATGAATTGTCGCTGTGGCAGACTTGAGCAATACTAACACCTCGATTTACTTGGTATCCACCTCCTTGAGGTGACTAATACAAGGATCCGCTCTTCCTCACTCTCTCATGCACTATGAAAGATCTCCTTCTTGAGGTGGAGCAACCTCTTACAAGCTTACAAGAAGAAACACTCAAGAACAAGCAAATACAATAGAAATCTTACAAGATTTAAACAAATTAGCTCTCTTTTCTTTTCTTGCTTTTTTTAAGCTTGAAATCGCCTCTTGATCCTTGGAAATACAGCAACACTAAGCTCCAAGGCCTGACTTGAAATGGTGATGAGGAACGTGAAGAGCGTCGAAGAAATATCGGAGCAGTCAAGCTTCAAACCTGCGTGAAAACCCTTTATACCCGCGACTAGGGTTCCCTAATCGATTACCCAATCGATTACCACGTCAGACTTAGCCGTTTAATGACTAATTTTTGAAGTTTAATCGATTAGCCTGATCATAATCGATTCAATACCTTTCTGTGCTCTCGCGCAATACTGCCGTAATCGATTGCCTAATCGATTACGGTCTTCCTTAATCGTTTGTCCAATTGATTACAATCTTTCGTAATCGATTGCCTAATCGATTAAGAGAAGGTTGAATTAATTACCCAATCAATTCAGTCTGCTTCTGTTCTTGCGACACAACTCTCCCAATCAATTACCCAATCGATTCACTCCTTTCTTAATTGATTACCCAATCGATTAAGAAGGCTTTATTTGCGAGAAACCAATGTCAATTGATTACCCAATCGATCGACCCCAACCCTAACTTGTGTGCACACAAGTTTAGGATCCCCTTGCCTAATCCCAGTCAACCGTGACTTGTTAGGATTTCCTCACTAAGTGTCCGATCAGACCTTTGACCGACTTGGAGTTTCCCTTGCCTAGTTTCCAACTTGGACTTAACCTAGTTCCCAACTTGGTTTGCCTAACCCTCGAGTTAGGTCTAGTCTCTCGGTAGACTTCTACCTCGCCAACGTGCGATTTTCCTGATTCACTTGGACTTTACCTAGTCCCACTAGGTGTGCCTAGTCCCACTAGGACTTTTTCCATGCTAGCATGCGGTATCCCCGATCCAACTGAACTTCACCTAGTCCCATTAGGTATGTCTAGTCCCACTAGGACTTTTTTCGTGGTAGTGTACGATCTCCCCTATCCACCTGGACTTCACTTAGTCCCACCAGGTGTACCTAGTCCCACTAGGACTTTTTCCGTGCCAGCGTACGATCTCCCCGATTTACCTGGACTTCACCTAGTCCCACCAGGTGTGTCTAGTCCCACTAAAAATTTTCCCATACCAGTGTGCAATCTCCCCGATGCACCTGGACTTCACCTAGTCCCACTAGGTGTGTCTAGTCCCACTAGGACTTTTCGCAATCAAGTCTCCAGTTACCCTTGATCCACTTGATTTACACACCATTCTAACATCATTGTCAAACATCGAAACTCAAGCTCACTCGAGCCTGGTTAAACTAGGTCAACCCTGACCTAACGAAGACTGCACCAACAGAGGTGGGGCGCCCTAGGGCCGCTGGCAAGGGAGGAGTGGAGATGTGGAAGCGAGCGATGGTTGCGGGGTTCGCTAAGCTGGATCCTGAGGTTATGGCGGAGACCAAGGAGCTATAGCTGGGAATGGTGGGGTCGACGCAGTGACATCGGTGGTGACCAAGAAGTGTATTTTTGTGGCCAACTATGGTGACTCCAAGGCAGTGCTTTCCCGTGGCGGGGCTATGCCTTTGTTCTTCAATCACAAGGTCCATTTCTTCCTTCGATGTTTTCTTCTTCTTCTTTTTTTCATTGATGTTGTCGGAGAGCGGTGAATATGGAAAGTCGATGAGATAGCCAGGAGTCTGACCACAAGAAGATCCTATGAGCGGAAGATCTGCCAAGCCACTACACACACTCAAGGAGTCTCATCGCTAATGCATCATGATTACACCGTATTTAATGCGTATCATATACATGATACCCTCTCACGTGGCTCTGATATCTATACGACCATCCTTTAGAGATGCAGGTACCAATGGGCCAATAGGTTGGCAGGTCCATTGGGTTCCGAGGGTGGAGTTCTACCCTTCTGAGGATCTTGAGCTTACTAGGCATCCGATCGGCTTCAGTGGAGGCCATGTTTGGTGAACCTGTGCAATAGATCATCCACTCGGATTTATCTTGAGCCTTCGCATCCTTTGGGAATTTGTAATGCCCGATCGGCGAGCCCTATCCAACTATTACGAGTTCGGATCTGCTCGCCCCCTTTTTAAGGACTCCCGATGTTTGACCAAACATATGCATCTGATTGACAAGAGCTTTTCTTCGGAGTCCGGTGGTCATGTCCGCTCAAGAGTGCCTCTATCTTTGAGGTTTACTTGGGGCTTACATTTGATAGGAGCATCTGATCAAATTTGCCAGGAGATCTATAGGTTCTAAGCCTCCGAACGGATCCTTGATCCAGTATGCAGTTGACTCACTTCTGACTCTGACCGCCACGTCAGTCAGTCACCTTGATCTTCCTTCCCACGAAGCGGTCCACCAAACCGTCCGGATCATGTATGATCATCATGATTCTTATGAATTATTATACTCTAAAATAGAGACTTCTTCCTGCCTTATTTTAGAAACTAGGGGTTTTAAAAGGGGCACGTACTTTTTAGGTTCTAAACTTGATACTAAATTAACAATTCTGATATCAAATTTTTTAAAAGACTTTTATAGTCCCAAAGTTGAGTATTTATCTTTATTTTAGTTCCAAATTTTAAAAGTAACAATTTTAATACTATGTAACGGGAGGTGTCTCAAATCTCCTTTTTTAAAAAAATTATAATTGAACATTATAACCCAATTGGGAGGGTGAACCCTAGGGGTTTTCAATTTTTGATTTTTTTTAGCTTAAGCACTATAACCCAATTGAGAAAGTAAACCCTAGGGGTACGTTTGGTTCAAGTTATCATATTAACCTTGGTTATGTGATTACCAAGTAATCACATAACCAAGGTAATGGGGAATGAAACATAATCTGAAGTTGTTTGGTTCAATTTAGGTAATCAAATAAAATCTTGTTTGTTTGGAGGTAATAGTCTATAACATAATATAATATTTTACAGGATTACCCTTTAGAATTTGTTTAGATATTTTTATTAAATTTTAAATTGAATTTATTTAATTTAATAAAATTTTATTAAAATATTAAATTAAATAATATTCGTCGGCGTTGGCGTCGGCGTCGATGTCGATCGTCGATGTCCGCGTAGGCAGTCGGTATCCAACACCCATCGGCCGCCGGGGATCGACACTCGGCGACTGGCGCCGGCCGGCTGTCGGTGTCGTTCGTCGGCCGCCGCCGGCGGTCATCGGTCACCAACCGCCAGCGGCGGTCGCCGGCCGCTAGCTGTGGTTGTCGGTCATCGTTATCAGTTGTCTGCCGCGAATAATAATATTGGAATTTAATAAATTATAATGGTTATTTTCATCTTAAATGTAAATATTAAAGGATAATTTTGGAATGATAAGTTTCATAACCCCGGAATTAAGAAAAATCTTATTTTCCTAAGGTTTTCCGATTCCGAGTTGCATGCCCCTTTTGCTGACGTGTCGAGCATCGATCATTATTTGGGAATCGCTGATTATGTAAACTAAACAAGATTTTCGTCGATAACCTTGGATGAATAATCAAGGTTATTATCAAGGATAACCCCCAACCAAACACATCCTAGGGGTTTTCAATTTTTAATTTTTTTAGTTTGAACACTATAATCTAATTGAGAAGGTGAATCCTAGACGAAAATAAAAATAAAGTGTTGACATTGGAACTAATTTTTTTTTTAAGTTTGATATCCAAAATGCTAAAAACAAGTTAAGTTTGGTACCCAAAATGTCATTTCCTCATTTTTAAAATTAGGTAGAAATAGAATGAATATCAAGATGAATGGACATTGAATTCTTAAAATACTTCAAGTTTGGGATCTATTATTCAACTATGAAATGTAATTAATAAATTAAAGAATGAGCAGTTATAATAGTGAACTACCCTTAAGCCAATAGAAGATTATAAGGCAAAGTTAGGGTCCATCCTATGCCCCTTAAGATAAAAAATGGATTCATCATCCGAGAGATTGTATAGTTATGTTCAATAACAAACATGAACATGTTATAAGACGAGTTGAATCAATTTACAGTGAAGGTTTGAGGAATAGAAGGGGACCAAAGAAGTTTCTCATTAACAGAAAGAAAAATGATTTAAGAGTGGAAATATACCTAATAATTGTCAGCCAAAAAATGTTTTGAAAAGGAGATAAATGTTGGGTTTTTTTTTTCTTTTTAAAACCAAAGTTATTGCTGATTACTGGAGTCCATAATCTTACTTTTCTATTAAGAAATTCAATAGCCATACTAAACATCTAAGTACTCTGTATTCTGACATATAGAGTTATCCTCCTGGTCTCACGGTGAAGACTAGTAAATAAAGTTGTGTTGTTCCATCCTGTTAAGGAACTCCATGAAAGATCTTTAGTTAATTCTTTGTATGCCATCCAATAATAATTTGCATGCGACAACTGAACATTGAAAATATAAGAGATATTTATCCTTCAACAAAAGGAGCAAATCAGACCCAAAAGAAGTAAAGCAGAAATCGTCAAAAGTTTTTTGTTTTTTTGTCACAATTCGCACAATTCTAGAAATTAAGGATGTGGGATATTATTGATTCTTAAAACAGAAGCTAAAAAGCTACAAACAATTCTGTTAAGTTTTTTAATGCAACTGAATTACCTAAGGGATCAGCTGAAACATAGAATTCAACATTTGGTTGTCATTTTTAATACAAATTTGTTGTGATTATTTGTCACAACTATGTTTGGATAAATCTAGCACAAAAAATATAGATACAGTCAATTTATATCCATTTGCAAGTATAGCATTTCCACATACAATTTGAATATAGAAGTTAGTCATGTCACAGTTGGCATAATGTTTCTAGTTTGTACCTGTGGCCATTCCATATCAAGAATGTAAATATGTAATGTTGAATGTGTATAAAAAAAAAGGACAACCTGGTACATGAAGCTCCCGTCAATGTGAGATTCTAGGGAAGGGTCTATTGTACGTAGTCTTACCCTACTTTGTAAGAAACTGTTTACAGGATTCGTACCCGTGACCTAACAAGACGACAACTTTACCATGCACCAAAGCTACCCTTCCAACGCTAAATGTGTATATATATCCAAAAGTTCTGGATTTTTTTCTCCTGGACCCTGCCCTATGAAGTTTGATCAATTCTGCATTCAGTTATTAAGGAAAAAAAGCTTATTGCTTTCTTGGTATACTCCAGTGAATCACCTCTATCTCTTCCAGTGTATCATGTAATTCTTTTAGTTTGCAGGTTCTTACTCATTGATCTAGTTAAGCTTGCTGCTAGATACCACACGTCAACACGTGGAGATCTTTCCTCATGCATATATGTCTAATGGATTGCCTGTTCGCATCAGAAAGCAAATAGAGAAACTGCATGACAGACCAGATAAGCTCAGAAGAGTAGAAAATATATGCCTGCCTAGCGTTGAACCAGTAGTCCAGGTTCTGTGAAGTATATTGCAAAAGCTGGGAAATAGTTGCTAACAACATCAAGCTCACCTCAGAAAGGACAAGTGTTTTGGCTGGAAATATCATAAATTTGGAAATGTCTGCACTTCCATACATTTATTTGATGCTTTCTCTTAAAGTGATTGATCTAAGCCACACAGATCAAAGTTATGGTGTTTTAGTTCCCTTTTAGTAACTTATTATGGAAAAATTCTGGTTTTGCTTATGAAAATGAAGATATTAGAGAAGCTTCCTTGACAGTCAAACTTGCTTATCTCAGTCGGTGGGAAAGTTTGAACTTGGAAGATATATTAAAACAAGATGAAGCACTGCGCTCGTTATGTTTCTTAAAGCAACTAAACTGTTAGTATTTAAAGTCACTTTCTTTCTGACGTTGTCTTGCATAGCTTGTCTCTATTAAAGCTGAAGTTCCTTGGATACCCTGATGCTGCACTTGCGACTTCTGGGCTTTCTTTATTTTATGTCTCCTAAGGCACTTGTTATGCTAGATTTGAGGGATTGTTGGCTTTTGTCAGAGGCTTCTTTGTCACAGTTCAATGAACAACATCCGCAGATTGAGCTAAGACGTGAACTGAGCAGTCTGCTCCAAGTGAAGAAAACGCCTTTGCCAATTTAACATGTCACTGGGGAGCATCCCGAAACCTCAGACGAGAGATATCTAAACTCTTCGGCTGCAAAAAGTCTACCGATCGCTGCAAGGTCGCCTTTGCAGGTAATACCAATCACTTATAGATGGTGCAACTGCGAGAATGTTGTCTTTAGATATCATCACATCCTAACTTCTGCCAAGTTGTTCCACTGGAGATGACATTATAAATCATTTACTGTCCACAGGAGATCACATTTTCAACTGTTTACCTGTGGATAAATCAAACAAGTGTGATACTAAGACAAAAACATGGAATTTGGTAAGGAACTAAAAATCATCCGATACCAGAATACTTACAAGATTTAAGCTGACTTACTGTTTGCATCAGTTTCCTCCAACTCCTCACCCGCATGGCAGACTAATATCTTTCAGCTTCTAATAGCAAAATCAATGTGAGTTACATGCACTCATCATTTAAGTATTATAATACTTGTTACTTCGATACTCCAATCCATCTAATTTCGATCTCTTCATTGTCTCGAGGAATTCCAGCCACCTGAATGCTGATTCACTTAAACACAAGTTGCAAGCAGATAAAATTTGTAAATCTCACCAGTAGTCACTGCAGGAACACTCCCCGTTCCTAATATGATGAAAACGGTTAGAATCCCTCAAGATAACATCTCTTCCAGTAGCTTTTGATATGCATTTGATTGCATTGTGACAGTCTCCACAGACACGAAGGTTCTTGAATACCCGAATCGGCTTGGGACCCAATGTGTTTATGAGACCAAAAGCGACTGCTATCTTCTCGCTGTGCTGAAGTAGATATTGTTCCTTCAGGTGGTCCTCTATGTCATGAAGAACAAAGTTGGTGTTTGGCACATAACCCATTTCCTTGATTCTAGCAAACAATTCGTCCAACTTGGCATAGATTTTCTGAGCTTGTGGATGACTAGTATCTCCCACATGAAACTTATGAATAATGTTCTCTACTTCTATCCAGCTCAATCCAGCTTCTTTGTTAAGATTTCTCTCCTTCATAGCATGCCTAACAGTCGCTACATCCTCCCATCTACCTACCTCGGCATACATATTCGAGAGCAAGACATAGGCTGCTGGGTCCCCTGGAGCCAACTCCAAGATTCTTTTGGCAGCAATTTCTCCCAACCTGATGTCCCCGTGCGCGCTACAACCACCAAGCAGCGTCCTCCACACCAAGACATCAGCTCTTAAAGGCATGGAATTTATGAACTTAAAAGCATCCTCCAAAAGACCTGATCGACCAAGCAGATCAACCATGCAGGCATAGTGCTCCATCATCGGAGCAACCCTGTGTTCCTTTTGCATTGCATGAAAGTGTTCCCATCCTTGTTCAACCAAACCTGCATGACTACAAGCAGACAAAACAGCAACATAGGTTATTGCATTTGGCTTAACACCTGCAGACACCATTTTCTGATATAATTGAAGGGCTTGATCCGCATCCCCTTGTTTAGCAAAACCAGTTATCATTGCGGTCCATGAAATCACATTGTGATCATTCATCTCGCCAAAAGCTTGGCAAGCATCATCTATACTACCACATCTCGAGTACATAGATATCAGAGAATTACCAATGCCCAAGTCTGACCGAAGTCCTGCTTTTAATAACTGGCCATGGAGTTGTTGGCCCTTGCTCAGCATTCCAATACTTGCCGCTGCGCTCAGCAGACTCGCAAAGGTAAATGCATTGGCCCCCATATCCATACTCTGAATCTGATAGAGCACCTCAATTGCTTGTTCATAGTTATGATTCTTAGCACATCCATCTGCCATTGCATTACAGGAAACCACATTTTTCTCATACAATGAATCGAAAGCTCTAATGGCCTCTTCCATCCTTCCGAACCGTGCATACATACTGACCAAAGAGTTTCCTACAAAATTTACAAATGCTAGACCTGATTTGATGACCCGGGCATGTATTTGCTGCCCCACCCGCGAATCCGAAAGATTTGCACAGGCCTTGAGGATGCTGGAATAAGTGAAATGATTTGGTCGAACACTTCCATTGATCATTTTGACAAAAAGGTCAATTGCCTTTTCGTCATGCATGCTACTCTGAGCATAGCCTGAGATAATTGTGGTCCATGACATGACACTGTGTACATCCATTAGATCAAAGACTTTCCTGGAGTCATCCATCAATAAGCATTTTGCATACATGTCTACAAGGGTGCAACCAACATAGGCATCATGAGCCAATCCTGACCTAATGGCTTGAGAATGCATTTGCCGTCCAAATTTCCAAGACTCCAAGTCACTGCATGCAGAAATGACGCTGCTTAGTGTGAAACGATCAGGCTCGAAATCGCCACGAACCATTTCCAGGTACAAGTCAAGAGCGTCTCTACCACGCCCGTGCTGTCCATACCTGGATATCATTAGAGTCCAGAGAACAGAGTTCCTTTCGAGTATTCCATCAAACACCTTGCGAGCGGATAATAAGTCATCGTTCTCAGCGAACATGTCTATCAAAGCACAACCAACTGATGCATCCCACCAGAAAAATCCCATCTTTACCACAAAACCTAGAATTGCCCTTCCAATCCACTGGTATTCTGACTTAGAGCAAGCTTGAATCACGCTACAGAAGCTGAATTCGTTGGGGATGATTCCAGTTTCAAGCATTTGGCAGAACATGGCGATGGCTCTCCCTTGCATACCATTTTGGGCAGCACAAGAGATGAGTGCAGTCCACGACACTACGTCCCTTCTGCTCCCCATTTCATCGAATATCGAAAGGGCAGCCTCCCACTCCCCGCATTTGGAGTAGAGAGAGATGAGGGAATTGGTGACGACAGAGTCGAACTGGAGGCCGGAGTCGAGGAGGCGGCGGTGGACGAGGCGGCCGCGGCGAAGGTCCCGGGAGCGGATGCAGGACCTGAGGAGGACAGAGTAGGAGACGAGGTCGGCGGGGATGCCGCGGTCGCACATGAGGTCGAGGGTGAAGAGGGCATCGTCGATGCGGCCGGAGTCGGCGAGGCGGATAAGGCGATGCTCGAGGGCTTCAAGGGAGGGATTCCTAGTGGAAATCCGGCGGAAAGAGACGCTTGTGGCGGTGGGATTGCTGCGGCGAGGAGGGCGGACAGAAGGATTCGGAGGAAGAAATCTTGCAGCGAGGCGAGCTTCGGCGAGCATCGCGCCGCCCATCCAACCAACCAAGCTACTGGCTACTATATTGGGAAAAAAATGAAAAGAAATATCGTATCTACTTTATTAAAAAAAATTTAAAAAATAATTATTACTTTAAAATTACTGTCCGGCAAAATATTTAAGGACATCCGCAATCATTTAACACTTTTAACATTATAACATCTACTATCTCATCAAAAAACATGAGACTTACATATCACATACACATTAACATTAACATCTTCATTCTCTCATATTCGTTTAACATTCAACCCTCATTATTTATGGGTTCACATGTCACATACACATTATTTCACATATACATTCTCTTATATATACATTCTCTCACATATTCATTCTCTTACCTACATATTTTTTATTTTCCATTTCATTTACCAATTTAAATGATTATTATTTAAAATAAATAATAATAATATTTTTAAATATATTTATCATTATTTAAATTTAAATGATTATTATAAATTTGAAACGAAAGAGAACAACATAAAAAAATACACTTGCATATAATTAAAAATAACATATAAATTAACATAAAGCGAAATAATAAAATACTAATTCAGGAGTTATTGTATTGTGACCAAATATGTTTAACTAAGTCGACACGAAGTTGGTGATGCACATAACTGTTACGTAGTTGAGAATTTATCCGGAGATAATCATAAAATCCTCGATTTGAGCCTTAGACAGGTTGTGCAGGTTTGTCACCTTCATCGTTGTACCAATTTGTCACGTGATCCCCCTCATCTTCTACAATCATGTTGTGCAAAATAATACATGCTAACATAATATGTTTTAACTTTTTTCTATACTAATAACGAGCTGGACCTCTGACAATTGTCCATCGAGCTTGAAGCACCCCAAATGCTCGTTCAACATCTTTCCTTAAACAATCTCCTCTTGGGATCTTCCGGGCAAGGAAAAACCTTCATGAAAGTAGCCTATTCTGGATATATTCCATCTGTTAGATAATACCCCTTCTTATATTAAATGTCGTTGACCGTGAAATTAATCTCCGAGGTATTCCTTGTAAGACGTTATTGAATATGGAGATTCATATAACACATTAAGATCATTACGTGAACCTGCGACACCAAAGAATGCATGTCATATCCACAAATCTTGAGACGCGATCGCTTCAACCACAATTGTTGGTGATCCATGTCCTTTTGTAAATTGGTCTTTCCAAGCAACTGGACAATTTTTCCATTCCCAATGCATGCAATCAAGGCTGTCTAACATTCCAGGGAAGTCGTGCCTCTCATCATGCAATTGAAGAAGACGTTGAACATCATCAGCATTTGGTCTTCTCAAGTATTGATCACCAAAGAGTTCAATCACATAAATGCAAAACTTGAAAAGACACTGAATAGAGGTTGATTCACCCATGCGTAGGTACTCGTCAAGATGGTCGGCTGGGACTCCATAAGCTAATTGGCGAATCGCAGCTGTGCATTTTTGTAGTGGTGTCAAGCCTTGTCTACTCGCAGCATCATTCCTCTGCTGAAAAAATGATGAACGACTCTCAAGTGCATTCACTATACGACAAAATAAATCTCTTTGCATGCGAAATCGTCTTCGAAATATTTGATCTGGATACACTGGATTTGTGGAGAAATAATCATTGAAGAGTCTCACATGCCCGGATTTCACGATTTCTTTGGATGAACCTTCTTCTTCGCCGCATCTCGTTATTACTTTGATATGCTTCAACTATTTGTTGACTTTGTTGAAGTATCAATGACATTAGTTCATTCTCTGGATCATAACCTTCGTCAACATCTTCAACATGGATTTTATCTTCACTTGTCGAGTCGGACGTGGTGCTACTTGAAGATTGAGACATATTTGGAGGAAACAAATTCAGAGCTAATGAAGAATGACGAATTATAGAGCATAATGATCGAAGAATGAAGAATGAAGAGAAAACGAATTCGTCAACTACTTGGAGAATGAAGAATTGTAGAGCACAAGTGTTTATTTACTTGTTCTTGTCAACGACTATATTCTAACAGCTATATTACAACGGTTATATTCCAACTGCCATATTACAACAGTTATATTCCAACGGCTAATTTGCAATGGTTATATGAATTGACTAGAAATTATAAATGAAATTAAGAAAGTAAAATAATAAAAAATTACATTAATTTAAAAGGACAATGTTCGAAAATTACATTAATTAAAAAGTATAATAATTGAAAATTACATATTCCATCTCTTCTTAATCTCTTGACATAGATGTTGATGGATGATAAATTGCTCTTGTGTCATTTACAAGGTCTCTTTCGAAAAGATTACATATTCCTTTAATTGAACTTTGGCTAAGACAGTCTTTGCTTTCATTTTAGCAGCTTTTGCTTTCATCTCATCAACTTCGAGTTGTTTTTGTTTCATTCCAAGTTCAGTCATTTTTATGCTTGTATACTCAGTAAACTTTACAAACATATTATCCAAATTTGTTGTCATACCTTCAATGTCTGATTTCATTTTGCCTTTTTCTTTTCTTTTTGTTGTCTTCTGACCTATTGGATGAATTTCTTCTTCATTTAGGTCTACATGTAGACTAACATCTTGGTTAGATGAGGTGTTGCTTGCTCCCGACTCTGAGGTTCTTGCCTTCTTTGTGCTAACAACGTGATCAATAGACTGTGGAGTAAACATTGGACGGTTTTTACTATTCTCCACACATGCTTAAGATTAAATGCAATGTCATTATTTTCTTCACGATATTTTTCATACGCAACCGTAATATATCTTCATCACTGTGGCCGCTACGATACGCACTATAAACACTATTGTAATTGGCGTTGAAGTGATATACCTTTTTTGTATGGTATTGTGTCAGTGCGATTGTATGATACTTGCATTTCTATTGGGTGTACCTTAAGGACGATTCTCATTATAGTAGCTCGCAACACGACCCCAGAAAGCATTCATCTTCTGATCATTGCCGATGATTGGATCGTCGCTGATAGTGACAAATGATCTGGCCAAAATTTCATTTTCAGACTTACTCCATGTTGATCGTTTTCTTTTACCCACAGCGCCAAAATCCGCCTTCTCTAAATTAATAACTTCAATTGGAGATTCACGGTCATATACTTGAGTCTCTGGAACAAAAGTCGGAGTAAATGGATCACTTTCCGTCGGAGATGTAAAAGGCATGCCGGTTGCAGGTGGATTAGATGGATAATTTTGTGGATATGGATTATATAAATGTGGATATGGACCATATGGGTTATTTGGTGGGTATGGATTATGTGAATAATTTGGTGGATATGGAAAATATGGATAATTTGGTGGAGTTTGAGAATTTTGGGAAGAAGTATTTTCTAAAAAAATCACGATTATTTTCATTTATTTCGGAAGAAAATACTATAGAGGAGATTTTTAGAGGGAGAGAGAAAGGTATTTGAAGATTAGAATGAGAGTGATTGGGAGGGTGGTGTTTGAAGATTGAAATGAGAGTTGTAAGATGATAAGTATTTATAGATGAAAATTTATTTTCTTAATTAAAATAGTCGTTTGTGACCGTTTATGATCGTTGTGGGCATTTACTAGCCGTTTAGGTGACCGTTGTCGATTTTTGATCGATTACGGTTGTCCCAATCGATTAAAGACATTCTCAATCGCAGTTCAGGAGTATCTGGAATCGATTCGGCATCCCCCCAATCTGCCCCCCAATCGATTGGGGGCAACCCCCAATCGATTCGAGACACCCATAATCGATTACCCAATCGATTATGGGTGCCCCCAATCGATTGGGGACTGGGGATGCCAAGTCACGACGCGATGAACATGTTTAAACATCTGAACACGTTCATCGCGTTAGCGCTTTAACGTGCTCGCCACAATCAATTTAATACGCGTGGTGCGTTAATCGAGCGTTATAACGCTCGATTAACGCACCGTTGTGGGTGCCCTAAGAGACTAAGACTTCCCTGACAGCTCATGATGGCAAAAGACGATTTGTTCGCCCCTAGCGCCCTTATCAACCTGTCCCAAGGCTAACACGGAGGAAGTAAATCACGGGAGTTACTAGTCCGGATGCTGTAGCTAGTGCGTGGGGAGGGTGGGCATACTGACTTCCTTGACAACTCATGAACAACATGCAAGCAATGAAATAATCCAAGGAGCTTTCGCACATATTAAAAATCAATCCTGGATTATTATAATATAGATGGTGGATACTTGATAATATATCTAAATCAAATAGAGATTGATTTTCAAAGTATCACTATCTGTGATAATCTTCGTTATGTGCTTTCTATGTGTATTTAGATGAATCTTCTTCTATATGACATAGGGCCTAATTTATTTTTTAAATATTAATGAAATAATTTAAATTGTTCTAAAATTTTTAATATTAAACTCAACTTCTTCCTAAGCCCCGCGTCAAATAAAATTTATTTTCGCTACCTATATATAAAATTTTCTTTACTTCAGATTTCTAATACACTCCGATTTACCTAATTATTTTTATTTTTTTAGGTTAAAAAAATCTAAAACAAGGTATGATTTATCCTAAATTTAATACAATTTAACTAAAATCACTTCATCCATTCATTGGTATGAACTCCGAGTTGATTGGTTTGGAGAAAAAGAGTCGTGCTTAATTGGATATAAAATATACTCGATTCTAGTTAAATGATACTAAATTTAGAAAAAATTATACCTCTTTGAGTTTTTTGTTTACCTATAAAAATAATGAGGATTTTTATTACCTTGCGATAAATAGAAAAAAAAATTATACCTAATTTGATAATAAATATACTAGATTTTAATTTAAATATATTAAATTTATGAAGAATTATATCTCTTTTTACATGTTTTTTTACTTATAAAAATAAAAATAATTAAGTGAATCAGTGTATAGAGTTGAAATAAAGGAAAGTTACATGTACCAAGTGATTTTTTTACTTATAAAAATTAAGATAATTAAGTGAATAAGTGTGCATTATAGAGTTGAAATAAAGGAAAGTTGCATACACCAAGTGGGAGCAAATTTTTGCTCACACTGATAGATATTGAGGGGGAAATTAAATTTAGTGTTGGAAAGTTTAGGACAATTTATACATAATCATCAATGTACTAAAAATATTTCTAAATTAGTCAATAAAGATAGGTTAAATAAAAATATTTTAAAAATAAAATATATTATTAAACAAAATGTATCGGATTTTATGGAAAAGGTACCTTCTTACTTAAAGATCCGCAACGACTGTCATCTGTGCCGTGCGAATTCAGTTGCCATTAGCGTTCCTGTTCGACCGGCCGACCATGACCTGCTGCTCCTCTTCCGCCCCCGTCGCCGCCTCTGCGCCGCCCCCTCTCTTTCTCCGCCCTCTCCGCCGCCCGGGAGCCGCGTCCCTCACCCTTCCGGTCTCCCGTGCATTCCGCCGCCACGTCCCCGTCCGTGCTGCCCTCTCCGACCCCTTTGTCCTCGAGATCGCCGAAAAGCTCGAGGACTCCCTCTCCTCCGCGGCCGCTGCGGCTTCTCCTCCCCCTCTACAGAAGCTTCGCGACTGCTCTTCCCAGTCCTTGCTCTCCAAGCGCTGGCCCTCCAACAAAGACGAGCCCTTCCGCTTCACCAATCTCGCTTTCCTCAAGAGCTCCCACCTCCTCCCCGCTTCCTCCCCAGTCGCCCTTCCCGTCGAAGCTCCTCTCGATTCCCCCTCTCCCCACCTCCTTGCCGTAGTCGATGGCCGCGTCGCTCCCTCTGTTTCCCGCCTCGACGCCCTTCCCTCCGGCGTCTTCGTCGGCAGCGTGTCGGCCATTCCGCCAGGATCCACCCTCGACCGGGTCGTGTCAGCCCTTACCGGAGGGTTTACTGACGGGGACCTCTTCTGGGACTTGAACGGTGTCGGCGCTCCTGATTTGGCTGTGATCTTCGTGCCCGCCGGCGTGCGGGTGGTGGATGAGCCGATTCACGTGCAGTTATGCTACTCCGAGGGGGGCGACGTTGGGTCCGAGTGCCTTCCTGTGTCGAACCCGAGGGTATTGGTTGTGGCCGAGAAGGGGGCGGAGGTTGTAATTGTGGAGGAGCACTTGGGGATTGAAGAGAATGCAGAGAGGTGTTACTGGGCCAACTCCGTGATGGAAATTTCGATCGGAGAGGGTGCCAAGGTCGTGCATTCTTATTTACAGAAGCAGTCGAAAAGCTGCTCACATCAAGTGGACATCCACTCGTCAGGTGAATTATGTCAATCCTTAGGTGCTTAGGGCTTGTAAAAGCTTGTTTTCATTTCTGTTTATGATTTTTGCATTATGATTACAGTTCGTCTACTCTGTTCTAATCCTTATGTGAAGTGAAGGGGAGAAATTAAGGTGGTCAGGGAATTCCTTGATCGTTCCTTATTGTAGTTCACTCCTCTTTTGGTATTATGGGGCTATACTCCAACGAACATAGCTTGATCTTTCACAAGATGGTAGAAGTGTTAGTTGGAGAGAAAGCTGCAGGATAATGTTCTAGATTTGTCTAAGCTAATTTTGACAGGTTACCATGAGACTTGATAACTTGATTTATCTACATCATTCACGATAAAGATTGAAGGTTTTGTTCTCTATTGAGTCACAGCAAGTATTACCTTTTTTTTATCGAGTTACATGTTGGATGTTTCCTGTTTCTGCAAAAATTTAAAGCAGATTTAATTCACTGGGATACAAAACCTTTACACAAACAATTCATCTGTGGATACATTACATATATACTAGGAGTCCTATACAACAGTTCTTGATACAGTGCCTTCTACTGTGAAAAAGAAAATTGCAGATGGTTTAGTTGAGTAATTCAATTAAAAAGAATGAAACTCACTATCTGTGCCTCTGTCTCTCTCCCCTCAAATTGAAGTATTAATTAAGTGATAAAGTGGGGGTTTTTTTTGGTGTGTGTGTAAGTCATTTTATACAATCTTCTGACCATTTCACTCAAGTAGTTTAACTTTATCAACCTACCAAACCGACTATAAATAAATTGAGATGTTGGTCTCAACATTCAAATTGAAGTTGGATGAGACAGCATCCATAATTATTTAATAGAAATTTGTGTATGCT
The DNA here is from genome assembly GCA_024364735.1 of Boesenbergia rotunda. Taxonomy (NCBI): domain Eukaryota; kingdom Viridiplantae; phylum Streptophyta; class Magnoliopsida; order Zingiberales; family Zingiberaceae; genus Boesenbergia; species Boesenbergia rotunda. The sequence goes on from JAGFNQ010007448.1 coordinate 439,746, forward strand.
ATAAGAAGTTTGTTGTCTTGTGAAATTTTGATAATAACATACATCAGTGTGGAGAATGTAATGTAAGTGCAAAGTGTTAAACAAAGCTTAGTATGGTTGTAATCTGAATCAGAATGTTTCCAAGCATCTAGAATCTTGGGGGTTCCTACGATTCTCATGGTTAAATGTCGAAACAATGTCTAATAGCTGCTTTTTGTCTTCACATGTTAGGCAAACTTATCACTTTAAAAAAAAACACTTTTATTTAACTATAGTCTAAATAGTTGAAATTTGGTCGCCTAGTCATCTGTTCCATGCTAATCACTAAAGTCATACAACATTCAGTGTGATGCCTTGCCAAGAATTATTGACTTATCCAAACTACAATGCCTGATATCAGATATCATGTTTTCATGGAGTAAGCATTTACTGCAGTTGAGAATTTAGTGATCACATGTTTTTTAAACACTATATGAAGTTTATTGAAATTTGTATTTTTATAGTTTTCCATTTGTATATACATATGAAGAAACAAATACATGTACGATATTTTGCAGTAATGAATTAGATTGTCACTAGGATACAATTACCATACAATTTTTTTGTCAATCTAGGATACAAATAAGACCATGTCTGTGATATTGTTTTTTCAATATGTTCCAGCTTTCATTCAGTATGCAAGCAAGATACAGTTTCAAGTGTCGTACAACTTTACGAGTATTCTAGCCAAATTGTATACTTGATTAATTTTCTTGCACAACTTCCAAATTCCAACATGTGACAAACATGATCAGAGAAGAGTGAAAACAAGCAATGATATGGTTGTTCGGAAGTTACAAATGGTAGAGAATTAGTTTTGTTAACTTGGAGCTTTTAGTTTCCTAAGGCTGTCTGTTTTAATTAAAGATGACTGGATCTGCAAACATGGGGTTCAATAATTTTTTTGTACCTTTATTTTCAGGAAGCATCCAGTATTTACGAGCTTATTGAGGTTAGTACAGGTGGAAGACTGAGCAGACATAATCTCCATATTCAACAATTAGGCCCTGATACTGTGAGTGAGCTAGCCGCGTTTCATGTATCTCGGAACAACCAGACACAAGATCTGCATAGCACATTAATCTTAGATCACCCTCGAGGGTATTCACGCCAGCTTCATAAGTGCATTGTATCGCATTCCTCAGGCCAAGCTGTATTCGATGGTAACATCAGGGTAAATAGGTATTCACATTCACTATCGAATCAGATAATGCATCATTTGAATTATTACTTATTTTCCCTTTTATGATCTGACCTGGTTTAGCATTTCTTAGATTTGCACAACAAACTGATGCTGGACAATTGACAAGAACACTATTGTTGGCACCTCATGCGACAGCCAATGTCAAACCCAACTTACAAATCGTTGCTGACGACGTCAAGTGCTCCCATGGAGCTGCTATCAGTGACCTCGAAGAAGACCAGCTCTTCTATTTCCAGGCACGTGGTATCGACCCCAAAACAGCAAGAGATGCTCTTGTGTTCTCATTTGGAGCTGAGGTGATATCACGTATTCCATTTGAACCTATCAAAAAGAGTGTAAGTAGTCAATTAAAGCATTTGCTATCGACCCAATGACCCGAAGATTTGATGGATCCAACTGCCTCAGTTTTCACTCCAATTTTCAAGCTTTGATGAATGACACAAGACTACATTTGCTAGTTGGCGATCAGTTTGCGAATTTTCCTAGTGATTAAAATTGTATGTAGTGGAGTGGTTCTCTCAAAATTAAATAATCTATCGCACATTTTTTAGCCGAAAGTAGTGTGAAACAATGAACAATAAAGTCATTGAAATTGCCAGTTTACTTTGGATGAAAAGTATATATGCATTCATCTCTAAGTTGCCCTTTACGAAAGACATTCACAATACCTAGCAGATCATGTTTGAAAAATGAAATGAGGTATTAAAAACTAGCAAATCCAGTCATGACTGAATGCCTTTTAGTTATTCTAAGGTATGAACAACTTGCAAGGGAAGATTATATACAACTAAAGAAAGGAATGTTATTCAGATAGGAGAGGCAATCTAGCTATCCCATGTTGTGAAATATCTACGCTATCAAAGTTGTCAAAATCCTCAAGCTCAGAAGTACCACCATTTGCATCAACATGTTTGCCTCCAATGCCAGACTGAAGGGGGAGGATTCTCAGATAAACTGTAGGATGCTCGCCCACCGTCTCCCATTTGAGTTTGTACTTCTTGATTAGGCCTATCTGACCTGAAATGATGTGCGACGGCCTCGGGAGAAGCTGTACAGACTTATCTTGAGGAATCACAATTTTTTCAATAGCCAATCTTGCTTCCTGAAAGAGAACTAGCGGATATTTGTTCTATGTTCTAGTGTGAATATATTTGCTAAACAAGCAAAAGAAAGTGTCTTTGGAAGAGAGACGACAGAAATCTCAAAGCACATACCTCTAATGCATCAACCATCTCTGATGAACTTGATTCCTTCTCTGTTTTTAAGAGATTAGCGTGTTCATTTACAAGAGCACGAATAGCTTTAGTGAGCTGTGCCAAAGATGTCGACTACAAAACAGAAATATCCGTGAGAAACTAGCATAACCGGCAATAAAAATTAACACAAATATTGCATCTACCTTTGTGATAAAGACAGGAATGCCACTTGACTCGGCAACTGCTTGAATATGAGAGTTCTTTTTAAGTTTGGCATACCAGGCAATAAATGCGTCTGCTTCACTTATATTATCAGTTATCTTAATCGTTTCATCTATTCCCAAAAGCTTAATTGCTTCCATAACACTTGCCTCCGTGATCTAGAAACACTGACTAGTAAGTCAAAACTGAACTAGATTTCAGGTAACTAGAGCAGAAAATACAGATAATTGAATTACCAAAACCTGAACCGGGAATCAACAAAAGCTGCAACTTTAGAATCTATAAGCTCAATTATACCATATATTCTGGTAATCAACAAATAAAGCTGCAGGTTTATTTGGTACACTGCAAAACTGTTTGATTCATCATCTCTAAGATATATAAAGCTTAGGAGATTCAATGATTGTTGTTTAGCCGAGTAGATGTACTCTCTAAAAATCTGACACCTAGCACACACGACCAAAACACTGAATTATTTGAAACAATAGTTTTGCCCCCATGCCCAATTTAGTTATCAGCTGAAAGAATTTGTTAATGTTGTGAGTTTGGCTTTCAATGTTTGTGTGCATAGAAACAATAGTGTGTATGGGCTTACAATGTTCAAGTGAACAGCTATTATTGATGATTAATGAGATTGAGTAACGTCGAACCTCGGGCGACCGGCCCGACTCACGGAAGTTTTCCACCGGCTGTCAGGATAAATCGAGAAGTACTCGCGTCAGGCGGTCTAGAAACCCAGCGTTCCAGGGTTCGCGCCCCATTTGGAGGAAAATTTCCTGCAAAATACGCTGTAGCTGGGGCTCAAACCGCGGATGCCTGAGATAACAACTAGTCGCCCTTCCGCTATACCATAACACAATAGCTAAGTTGCAAATCTAAATGATTTATCCTAAAGAACAAAACTATAATTCACTATATCACTTCCTCCACAATCATGACATGGCGTTACTATTCAAAGAATAAATAAATATATACATCATCTAATACTAGGTTATCTCCTATCGAACTGTTTTACTTGGTAGAATTAACTAAATTCTGTGACAGCATGACATTAACAAATACATTTGCGTGAATTAGATCTAACAATTATTTTAATGTTTTTTCAAAACTTATAAGTGGGTTGCTCTTGTACAAAATACTATTTTCATCCCATCAGCAGTTTTCCATGCCCATAAACAGTTACCAAGCAAATGGAATCCAGAAGTCTGTCCCAACCAGAATTACTGGATTAGCATATGTACTACATGTGGATGTGTTTGTGTTGCAGTGCACTTGCATCTCATTTGAATTACTCCTGCCATTTTGGATTCTTCGCAGCTATTATCATAGGTAAATTGGGTTATTCTTCTAAGTCTTAAAGTATCATTCTGTGCCAGGGTATCATATCACATGGTTATCATAATTGGACTATTCGTGATTCAAATTGTCCAATTTGATTCAGTATAAAAATGATTTAAACCACACGTCTGAATCACAATAGGTTAAGAATTAGTAGAATTCAGTTCAAATTGGACTGATAGTTCACATGAAGTGATTCACGATACCACATCTGTTGACTAATTGAGTAAAAAATTATGACACAATGATTTCTAGGGTTAAAATTTTCCATTGTGTTATTGTCAAAAAATTATGACTCATTTTTTACTATTAAACTTCTATGTTCTTTGTTTTCATTTTTACTAAATCGTGTTTGAAATGTTGGTCCTTTACTTGCTATGGTTGCTCTGGTTATTTTGTGATGCCAAGTAGGGATGTGCTTTGAATGTTAACTAGCATTTTTTAAGCATTATTCCTTGACCGTCACAAGGGTCCTGCTAATGAAATTGTTCTGAATCATAGTAATTTTCTAGCCATGAGAAGGGGACTCACTCCAGACAACCTATAAATGGGATGGAAATATGATGAAACACGTTGCAGAAAAATGCATGTGTTGACTTCTGTATTTGGGTCGAATGATGTCAACAAAAAGAGATGCTAAAGAATTAAGACATCTAATAAATGGTTATAATTTCTTAACTGCTCAAACACAAGCTATTCTAGTTAAATCAAAAGTCAGGGACTATGAAGTTTATTTGAGAACATGGAACATAAGGAAATATCAAATGGCTGATGTCATCCAATGTTCTTCCTACTTGATAAATGTAACCGCAGCCAGTGAAAGCAGGCATCTAAGAAGTTCTTTTTATTATAGCAAAAAGCAAATAATCCAGGCAGACAAATAAAGATATTAGGGTGTTCATGTATATAATACAGCTTACCCCATAAATGAAGAGGCGGAAATCTATCTGCTTTTTCTTTAACTCAACACCAGATGCATCACTGCTAAACTCTTCACAAGGAATTATGAAATTATTTTCATCTTTGGTGTCATCTTCCATTTGAGAGGAAATATCACAGAAATGTTTTGTCTGAGAAAGAAGTGTTTCATCTGTGAAGTCTTTTGTGTCCATCCTGCGGATATCAAAATTTGGAGACCGGCCTATGAAAAACAAATTAAATTATTATGGAATGTCAGACAGTTTTCATCTTAAGGAGTCAGGATAAAAGCAAATCAGCCCCTTGCTGCTGTCTCGTCAACTTTCAAAGCATAGCAAAAGAGAAATAGGCTAGAACTGCACAAAGAATTATACTGTCTTATAAGGCCTAGTTGGATGAAAACATAAAGCTTAATAACCTGCAAGAAGTGCATCCACTGTGGCTTCTAGACTACAATGTACTCGTATTTCAATCTTTGAGACAATCTCTGCGGCACATGAAAATGTCGAGGGTCCTTTGCGCTCCAGAACAGTCTTTTGGACACCTCTTCTGCTTGCTTCTTCATCACCTAGTGTAACACTCTTAAGGACAATCATCACTATAACAAATTAGTCTTATAGTAAGCCTATTTAAAATAACTTATTTTAATTCATTTACAGTTTATGTGTGTGTGTCCAAAAAGGAGAGGAAAACAGTAGCAAATAGCATTCTCATGAAGTGAAACATAATTTTCTATCATATCTACATTAATAGAATTATGCAAATTTGATGCGTCAACTGAGACTAGGTCATAAATTTAATCAAGGCATTGCCAAATTGAGAGTAGTTTTTTGTTTACGGGTGATCTTCATGAATTTTCCATTTTGGGAGAGGAACTTATGTAAGAAGTTCCAGTATCACGCTTGTTCGTTCTGTTTTCAGGGCTTAAGCAACAGAAGAAAGATAAATAATTCTTTGAATTGAAGTGCTCTTAATGGCCTTTAAATATATTTATTATTTTTTTAATCTAAATATGCAAATACTAAATGTTCACAATCATTTGGAAAAGAAGTGTATCACCAAATGCATAAGGCGATGAGGCCTAGAGACAGACTACCAAACTACTTGAGAGTCCAGAATAGTCTCCAAGACGTAGCACAAGCAGTGGATGCATGAGGGGTCGATTCCCAGGAACTAATGACTTGCATGCTCTACGCCACTATGCGCCTAATGCCTATGTACCTGAATTAACTTCCCTTCGTATCCGTAGGGCAGATTCTAAGGGGTTGTTAAGGTAGTGGATCTACCTTATGCTTGAGAGTCCAGAATGGGTTAATATACCAGGTACAGTAAATTGCTAAATTATATGATGCTAACAAATTTAACATGTATGAAATATTTCTTAGGTTAAATAAATAAAATATTATTCAATTAGATTCAATAATCAATCTTTGGTCCGTTACTCTGGAGCTTTAGCAAAGCAATTATGTAATGTGAAAATATGGTCTTTATATTTCTTGGTAACTTTTGTTAAGAAATACAAACATAATTAATTTATAACACGTACTTGTATTCCTCCCACAAGCATCTCTAAGGAAGGATTCATTATCAAATTCTCTATTGTTACTCCATGGGCAGTGGCAACAAGCTGGATGCCACGTTGAGCGATGGTGCTAGCAGCTACTGCTTCAAGTTTAGTTCCAATTTCATCAATCACAATAACTTGTGGCATATGATTCTCCACAGCTTCAATCAATACCTGGTTGACATGGAAGTAGACTAATGAATAACTATGAATGAAATCCTTAAGCTTGCATTTACAATTTAACATGCTACAGTTTGTTTTTCCAGTTTCAATTAGGAGAGATATAATACGAAAGAAACTGAGAATCGAAAAATTAGTTACAGATCTTACTCCATAAAGAAGTATCAAATCCTCCAATTTCGGCATTGATCTCGTGTTTGTTCAACCTACATAATGGCATCCTTTCACAACTCAAGTTTGTGACCTCTTGATTGCTGGCAACTAGTTCCTAATGGACTGATAGGATGCACAGCCAAGAAAAATATTAATCTTCATTTCTCTGATGGAACTAGTTATCCTCTCTAGTATCAATCACTATCAATGAAGCCAAATACCAATTATCCTATGTGATCTATTAGATTGCTACAGTACTATTAAGCATACGAGTCCATTGATGGCAACTGCAAGAAAATCAATTTTTCAAAAACTGACTGTTTGTGACTGATTTTCCTTTTTCATTTTTATTACCTCTCAACATTAAGTAGAAGGTTAAACACAAATTAGAAAAACACAGCCTATTCGAACATAAATGGCAAAAAAGAAACTATAGTGAAGTTAGAGGGAAAAAACTCTGCATCTTTTATTAAATTTGTAAAGTAAATTGGAGGAATATATAAAAGAATTTATACAAAAAAACAAATTATTAGGGAAAAAATATGTACATCCATACACCTATGCTGACAGTAGAGCAAGTCTAACAGACAATTTCAATTACAGACAAACATACAATAAGATTAAGACATGTTTATAGACCTTATGTTGCATGTTAGGGTCTGGTACTTGCAATCTACGAGCACTACCTATCCCAGCATGAGGAATGTCACCGTCCCCACCAATCTCATTGGAGGTGTCAACAATCATAACGCGCTTCTTATAATCATCTGCAAGCATCCTTGCTATTTCTCTATTGAATTGAACAACAAATATATCATTCCAATGGTTAAAAAAACATCTACAAGAGAATAGATGAAGCAACCAACATATATTTTTTACAAAAAAAAAAAAGAACAGAAACCAAAATAGCATGATAATTTGCCAACTTAAATAAGATTTTGAACTTCAAGATATCCTTAAGACGATGCAAAACCAAGATGCTTCAAATCCTAATTAATCGGATGTAAAATATGGATCCAATCACCAACTTCGTGTAGGACAATTATCACTAGTTCAAAAATAGAAGGATCAGTACAAATTACATTAGCGCGCAAAATATAAGACAATTACAGTTGAGAAACCTTTACCTTTTGTATCAGTTGTCAACAGCAAGCAATTTTTATGGAAATAGAACAATTACATCAGTAAAAATCATGTGGCATGCTAAAGATGCTTAAAGAAAACATTGAGCATCTATAGATAATTCTAATTATGGTTATTGTTTGGTCTCATAAAATCAGGCATGTGACGATATGTGCGGTGTATATAGCATGGACTCTAGAACACTAGCATCGTTATTACTACAAGGAATAAAGGTTGCATATAATTTAGAAACAGAAACAGAAAGGGCAAAACCTGATGATTGTGGTCTTGCCGACTCCTGGGGGGCCGATAAGCAATAGTGAACCTCCATCCTTCACCAAATCCCGCAATAGAATAGCACTTCCTGCGACTGCTCGGCCTACCCGGCAAGTAAGTCCAATAATGTCTCCCTTCCGGTTCCTGATGGCACTAATCCGATGCAATGTCCTACTGATGCCCGCCCGATTATCCGAGGCAAAGGTGCCCATCTGACACATGGAAGCATTCCTATTACACCGATTCCTAAAAATCCTGCTTTTTTTTCGTTGAGATGGAATGGAAACTGACCTGGGAAATGGCGTGGTGGAGTTCCTGAGAGGATATAGGGAATTCGGAAAAGAAAAAATCGCCTGAGGGGAAGCGGGCGATAGGCCTCCTGCCGAGGTCCATGACGATCTCAACCAGGTGTCGAAGCTCCGGATGGGCCTCCACTCGCCGCCGCATCTCCAGTGGGAGGAGGACCAAAAGGCGGCGAAGCTCCTCGTCGAAGCTGTCGTCGTCATCGCTGTCGTCCACCGCATCGCCGCAGGGCAACGAGGAGATCGAGGTCAGCAAACGAAGGCGGCGCGGTAGCAGGGAGAGGAAGCGCGGAAACGGCGGCAGCGACTGCCGGCGGAGGCGGAGGGACAAGAGTGGTGCGGAGAACGGGCGGAGGGAGATGCCATCGAGAGTCCGGGCGGTGGCGGAGGATACGCGTGGAGATTGGGGCAGCGGCAGCATCGGACGGTTCGATGCGTCAGTTTGGCGGTAGCAGGTGGAAGCAGTAGAAATGTAAAATGATGAAAAATTTCATTTCGCCCCTCAGATTTTAAGTCGTTTCATCATCACACTCGCAAAATTTTTAAATCAGCAAAAGTATTTTTGACAAATTACGGATGGTTGAAGTTTTGAAATATCTAAATTACGTATCCCGTGTTAGAATTATTAAATCACATACTCCATGTCCATTTTATCTCTTTACTATTCTCAATCCGCGGAAAATTTTCATAAGGCCATACCAATAATCCCCGGATTCATCTCTTATCTAGGTTCATCATTTTTTTTCTTTACTATTCCCAATCGATTTGTTCTCCATACCTCCATTTATTCTCAATGTATTTATAGATTTATCAAACAATTACTATACTAATTACTATACTGTACTAATTGATTAATAAATTTACCTATTCATTAAAAATAATTCTGCAATCTTATATCTAAATCTTAAAATTTAATTTGTATTTAAAAAATTATTACTTTTAATATAATAAGTCAAATTGATATTTAAAATTAGAAGAACTAAACGAATACATAAAATCTGATTCCATATCCTTCCGAGCTCGGTAGGAGCCTAGGTCTATAAGTACAGTTTTTGATCTATTTCGATCAAAATCGACTAATGGATCTAGAGAGTTTAGAATGATATAAAACTAATATATTTGTTTAGTTTTTCTGATTATATTCATGCTCTCAAATATTAATTTGACCTACTATATTGAGGGTGGTGATTTTTTAAACATGAATCAAAATTTTCAGGTATATTCATATTTAAAATTATGATTCTCAATATAATATGTCAAATTTGTTGTTCTCTAAGCATGAGATCGAATTGTAAAAGATTAAGACTTACAGTGATTGAAGATCTTCTTCTTTCTTTTCTTCTTCTGCTTGCTGTCGAGAGAACGTCACCGGACCGATCCCAATTAGCCACAAACCAAATCCCTCTCAGATTCGATGCTCCGATTCCTCTTCGTCTACCTGTCTTGGATTGCAATTTGGACGCCATTTTATAGGGAGAATCAGGCGTTTCTTCTACCTCCATCAATGGAGGTATTCAATACTCTGGATAATAACGTCAACGTTTCAACGTTTCAAGATCAAGGCTTGTAACGCCTGGAACGCCAACATCTCCCACTCGTCCAATTCTATCCATATAGGTCATCTAGTCACTAAGACTATGTAAGGAAGTCACAAAGACCATATAGGAGTATTCAATTCATACTTCAGGGAAAATAGTTCGTGCGACAGCAAGCACACTGAGTAATTAATGCTAAGAAAGTTGTTACACTTAACTTAGCTGCTCTATAGAATGAATCAGAGACATCAATAACTTGTCATTACCCCAGATTAAATATTTACATCAATATGAACATTTCTAATCTCTCATATGATATCTATGTCAAGAGCATGTTCGACATCTCAAATCAATACATTTATTTACAATTACATTTTTAAGTACTTAACAAAAAAAATGTAACTGGTCGACCAGTGAATAAGTATTACAGATGTAAATCAATTTTAATCTTCCTTTTCAGCTAGAATCTATTCATTCTAATCAGTCGCTTTCCTAGTTATGCTCCATAGACCGAATCATCCATAGTCAATAGGACACACACTAAAGTAGCAAACACTGATTAAAACTTCAAGTAGACAGCTAAATAGTCACTTAGGGTAAGATTGAGATTAACTGATAATCTCAAGGGTCTCACATAGTAGAGAAGCAGGGATCCATTCTCCTACTACCCTTATTGTCGCTATAGCGCATGTGGTATGAATCACATGCTACGATATTTTTCTCTTTGCCAAAAAGAGTGCATGTTTTTCTCAAATATTTAACATCGTACAGATTTCGATCTAGACATACCTAACGTCTAATCCGAATTCAACTTATGAATTCCAATCTGGCTTTAAACAGGTTTAGTAAATGGTGGGTGCATTTACTATGATCATTACATAAATGATCTCATCTTGATACAAAATCAAAGCGACGTCAACTTATGAGTATGTCTCTCTTCACAACTACATAAGCTGTCTCATAAATAATGATCTTACCTCTATTTATACTCAACAAATAGAGACGATTGTCCATGTGAGAGGACCAATCTTAGCCTGCCAACATGCTCATCGAGACATTTACCAAATGTAACAAATACATTTACACTGAATAGATCATGACATTTCATTTATATAACAGTCTTTACAATTTGTTACATCTTGCGTAATCCCAAAGACTTCACATGTTCATAAAACGACTCTTTAGTCAACGGCTTAGTAAAAGGATCTGCAAGACATGCTCGGGTAGGGATGTACTCAAAAGTTATCTTTTTCTTGTCAACAATATCCCTTACAAAATTATATTTAATTTCTATATGCTTGCCTTTGCTGTGATATTTAGGATCCTTGAAAAAAGCTATAGCAGCTTGATTGTCATAACACACTGTAACAGGGCTCCCACTGTCCTCAACAATCTTCAGATGCTTTAGGAACCTTCTCAACCAGACAGCTTCTTGTACAGCCGCTGCACAAGCCACATACTCAGCTTCCATTGTCGACAGCGCTACACAAGCCTGTTTCTTGCTGTTCCATGAAATGACACCTCCATTCAGCAAAAAAATATAGCCAGATGTGGATTTTCTGTCGTCAAGATCCCCTGCCCAATCTGCATCTGCATAGCCCTTCAAGCTCAGCTTTGATCCTTGGAAGCAGAGACAATAATCTGCCGTCCCTTTGAGATATCTGAATATCCTTTTTACCGCTTTCCAGTGTCTCGATCCTGGGTTTGACTGGAAACGACTAACTAAGCCAACAGCATAGCTTATATCAGGGCGAGTACACAACATAGTATTGGGAACGAGATGGCTATAGAAGGGGGGGGGATGAATATAGACAACCACTTTCTCCTTCAAAACTTATCACGATTTCTGCAACTCAAATATCAGTAGCACAGCGGAAAGAGTAGAAAACAGAGTGTGCAGAAAAACAAAACGAAAGCAAAACAAACACGACTAGCAAGATCGCTAACAAGGAGGGTTTACAAGGTTCGGGGATAACTTGCCCCTACTCCTTGGCGTGCCCTTGAGGTGGGCGATCCCTTGATCGTCGGCAGATCAAGCCCCGGTAAACACCGGATATGAAGCAACCTCCTTCTCGGTGGAGAAACCTCCCCACAGTGTGTTTCAAACAATGATATAGAATGAGCACAATGAAACAACAACAAGAAGGATCTTACTCAAACACTTAGCAAGGACAAAACACAGCAAGCTTCCCTGAGCTCCACCCAGTGGCGATCTCACGCAGACCCCTGCTCCGTGTCTTCCCACTGTCGGACTCCAAGCCTCTTGTTTTCTCCTTCAAGCGCTCAAGTATGATGATTGCTCCTCAATAGCTTGCTTAGAATGGTTGAAGAACTCAAGAACAGCAAGCTTGTAACACAGGAACTCAAGAGCACGAAAAACTGAAGAACTGATTACAAACTCTCCTTCTCGCGTTCCTTTTTGTTTCTCCGCCAAGCGACAAGTGACAACATCTCTGTAGCTCCCAGCTACTCATCTGCCAACGCCAGCCTCTACTGAGCTATCTCTGGACTCACTGAGCTCCCCTCAGTCAAGCTCCAGTCTCAGCTCCAGTCTGCAGCTCGCCGTTGCAACCTGAGATGAGAAAGAGACAAACCTGCTCCAAGGAAAGCACTCTTTGACTTCTCCTTGAGTGTTTGAATCCTCCCCTGTCACCTGAAACTCAATCAGAGCATTAGAGCAGCAAATCAAGCAGCATATCAAATATCAGAAACATACATCAGCAAATCAGATACGATCAGACGCTCTGACCACGTCTGACAGTGAAATTTGAATTAAAGTGATCGGTCACCGGACCGATCCAGGGTGTGTGGATCGGTCACCAGATCGATCCACTGCTTCGCTGGGATTCCCAGCTCTCGCAGCTATACACGCCTGATCGGTCACCAGACCGATCAGGGTGAAGCCTGATCGGTCACCAGACCGATCAGAATGGATCCTGATCGGTCACCCAGATCGATCAGGGCAGATGAACAGTTATTTTTTAATCAAATCCAAGATCCCTGATCGGTCACCGGACCGATCCAAGACTTTGATTAGCAAGGGAACTCACTCACCGTTTGCTCCCTGATCGGTCACCAGACCGATCAGGAGCAAGACAGCAAGGAAGCAGCCTGCTCCCTGATCGGTCACCGGTCCGATCAGGAGCCACACAGTAGATTCCCAATCTCACTGTGCGCTCCCTGATCGGTCACCAGTCCGATCAGACATAGCTGGATCGGTCACCAGACCGATCCACTAAGGAGCAGCGTGCCAATGTCCCTGATCGGTCACCAGACCGATCCAGTGACTCAACCCTAGCCCTCCAAGCTAGGAATTCATCCACCTTAGCCCTCCAAGCTAAGGATTTTTCCATCTAACTCTCCAAGTTGGGAATTTGCACCTAACCCTCCAAGTTAGGACTTTTCACCTAGCCCTCCAAGCTAGGACTTTTCACCTAGCCCTCCAAGCTAGGACTTTTCACCCAACTCTTCCGAGTTAGAACATCATCCAACCTAGCCCTCCAAGCTAGGCACCTGACCCTCCAAGCCAGGACTTTTTCACCTAATTCTCCAGGATGGGAATTTGCACCTAACCCTCCAAGTTAGGACTTTTCACCTAGCCCTCCAAGCTAGGACTTTTCACCCAACCCTTCCGAATTAGGACTTTTCCAACACCTAGCCCTCCAAGCTAGGATTTTCCACACCTAACCTCCCAGGTTAGGATTTTCCATATCATGCCTAATCCTCGATCAGGACTTAATCATAATCATCATAATCATCACACCTAACCTCCCAGGTTAGGATTTTCCATATCATGCCTAATCCTCGATCAGGACTTAATCATAATTATCATAATCATCCTCCTAAACTAAAATCGTTGTCAACACCAAAACAACAATCAGGGCCAGACTGCATCAACAATCTCCCCCTTTTTGTTGTTTGACAACCCGATTTTAAGTTTAGGGATTCTCAATCAATATTCCAACTTTAGAATCATAGGGGAATCCAGATCCTCCCCCTACAACATGATCATGCTAAACTTAACCAATCCACACTCTCCCCCTTTGTCGAACACCGAAAAGGGACAAGAGGGACTGTCAAGATTAAGATGAACTCCCCCTCAATCCTAGAGGTATCCCAACTCATCAAAAATGTGATAGTTTGTGGAATGATCATACGAACACATGTGAAAAATTATAGCAAGACATAGCAATCACATGCATCATATGAGTATGAAATATAGACTCCCAAAGCATGCCATAATATTCATAAGTATCAAATAGACATGGCAATGTAAGCATGAATATGGCAATCGAACAATCATGCAGATAACAGGTACATAATCAACATGGCATCAACAATAGTAGATAAGCATGGCAGGTAAAAATATATAGGTCAAGGCATGAAAACATCCGAACAAGTAGCAAAATATGTGTGACTCAAGGTCACACCAACAAAGTCAGAGGGCATACAGCCCAAAAGTATCATAGTCAAATACACAGATCATGATAAAACAGCAGATATCCGAGCTCAAGTGTCAGTAGGAGGGTCGTCATCGCGCATAAGGTCGTCCATCGTGGCATCATCAGCAGCCCCTGATCGTGGTGCAGCACTGAGGGACGATGTCCCTTCTGGAAAAGTGTGTCGACGCCACTCCTCATACCACGTGCGCTGAAGGGTGCAAGACTCCGTGACTACAGACTCAACCGTGGTCAGTCGACGATCAAAGAGACGGAAGTCCGACCGAACCTCCTCGCGCCAGGTCTCCCTCAACTGTAAGTCCTCCTGCAGAGTCCTGTCGAGCTCTGAAATCTGCCATCGGAGATCCGGATCCGGCTCGTCATAGTCATCGTCATCAGCAGTAGCGGCTGGCGCCTGACCCTGTGGACCTCCCCGTGGTAACTCCCCAAGAACCCTACCATCTTTCCAGATCAACATCCGATCGGGCCCCCGAACAATGATGCCAGACTTGGCGAAAGCACGCCGGCCAAGTCTGCAATCCTGTCGTATCATAGGCATCGTCCGACCCTTGGTAACATCAACACCTACTGACATGAGCCAGTCGGTGATGACGTGACCAAAAGGCATGTAGACAGTGCGGCGGCTGGACTCCTCTCGATAAGACAAAATGGACTGGAAGATGCTCTCCATAATATCGAAATCCGAACGGCTGTGCATGCCGTAGAGCATCAAACAGTGATAGGGTCGGATCTCAGCTAAGGGTTTGGAGGTGATTGGAAGGATACAATTTGTGATGATCTTGAATAGTATATAGCTAGTGGGAGACAGACGCAGTGCAGCAAAGGTAGGAAAGTCAGGGCCAAGCTCATCAAGACCGTCTGGACGCGGATAACCAAAGAAATACTGATGGATGGAATCAGGGGTAACGTCTGCAAAGGGTGCTAGCAGGGGATTAGGAAGGTCAGGATAGAGCGAATAAAGATTCGGTGATCGTCGACCACCCAAGTACTCAGCCAAAATCTCATATGAAAAATCAAGGTTCATCTTCCCGACACGAGTAGTGAACTCGAATCCCCCTTTAGGACCTTGTTGTAGGTTGTTGTAAAATTCAGAGACGAGGTCGTAATTTATGGTTCTTTCCAAAGAAAGAAGAAACCCCAGATTGTAATAAGTAACAATCTCCATAACAGAAGGGCAGAACTCCGTTAGGAAAGGAACATCAATGGATCTGCAGGGTAAAAGTTTGAATGTCCTAGCTTGAAAGGCCTGCTCACAGGCCGCATTTGGGAACCTGGAGCTAGAAGAAGGCTGTGGCCTTCTGGAAGGGGCAGAGGAGGAAGGAGCCTTTCCCCTTGAACTTCCCTCCATAACCTCCTTTCCCTTAGATGACTTTCTAAGGAGGTTTGAATTGATCATGACACATAGATTGAAGCACAAGAATTGATCATGAGATGAGACCCAATCAAAAGATAGATATAAAATTTTTGGTCATAAGATGAGAAAGAGGGTCACGGCAAAGGCAAAAAGATCAAGACATCACAGCAAGAACAAAACAAAAACATGGTTAGCTTCACAAACATATATTCTAAGAGCTGTTGTGAAAGGAAAACTGAAATCAAATCTTACTTAGGCGCCATTGAAGTTTGTTTGAAGGGATTGCAAGACTGAGAAGGAACTTGCGATAGAGAAGGAGACTTCGAGCACGCAAGAACTTGGAGTTCGGAGAAAACGCCCGTAGAAGTCGCAGAAGAGCTCGCACGCGCGTGAAGAAGGGAGGCAGGGAGACGCAAGGACTCTCTCGCTCGCTCGCACAAGGTTGCGCAGAGTGTTTCGGCGCTAGGGTTCGGGAAAACGAAGGTTTGGAGAGAGTTAATCGGTTGGTGGATCGGTCCACCAACCAAAATTTAATGCGGTTGATCGGATCACCGTTCGATCTGATCGCGTCCCGACCGATCAGGATACAGCCTGATCGGACTGGAATGGTCCTGATCGGTCGGATGACCGATCAGACGCGCTCCTGATCGGTCGGGTGACCGATCAGGATTCGATCAGTAGGGTCCGGAGAGAAAACTCTGAGCTCCCTGATCGGTCTGTGGACCGATCCCCACAGGGTGCCAGATCGGTCGGGAGACCGATCCAGGCTAGCTCAGAACACTTAGTCAGATTTCGGGAGATCACGGCTTGCCTCGCAGATCGGTCTGTGGACCGAACACCACAGGAAGGGGTCAGATCGGTCCAGGGACCGATCAGCCCGATGCCTGATCGGTCCGGTGACCGATCAGGGTTCCTGATACGAACTGAAATGTTCAGTTTCAGAACTTCTGAAATTTTCAAAAGAAATCTGATGAACTTTGTCGAACTTAGACATGATTTTCTGACTAAAATTGATCCCTGAACAAGAATCAAAAGTCCTTATAGGTTCAACAAACACTTTGACCCATCTTAATGGAGTCAAACTCAACCATCAATCAATCAAGCAAATTCAAACAAGTTTTTACTCCAACTTCAAGTTTCCAATCAAGTTGCCTTGATTGGAATGTCCAAGTATGATCATGGAGCCATATACACATATGTTATGCAATGGTTTTCCCCATACTTGGTCACCACCGTGATTATTATCTCGTCAACTTAATTTCTCAAGTGATGCAATGACATTTTGAGAAATTGAGTTGAACCTAACATCTCACCCCATATCTAGCAAACAAAAACATTTTGGTAACCCTTATAGTTTGTGTGAGATGTTCCCAAAGTTACCCAATTGTTCCCTAACAATTTGAAATAATCATGAAGGGTTTTGAATACAATTTGAGGATCATGAAGCGCGACACATTCCCAATTCCCGTCTTAGGAAACTAAATTCACTCTCGGGAAGTGGTTTAGTGAAAATGTCAGCTAGGTTTGACTTTGACTCTACATGTGAGAGTATGATGTTCCCCCTAGCTACATGATCTCTAATGAAGTGGTGTCTTACCTCAATATGTTTTGTCCTAGAATGATGGACCGGATTCTTGGTTAAGTTAATTGTGCTAATGTTATCACATAACACTTGCACACCCTTGTAACTCAATCCATAGTCCTCTAAGGTGTGGATCATCCACAACAATTGTGATATACTCTCTCCCATGGCGATATACTCTGCCTCGGTAGTGGAAAGAGCAACACAATGTTGCTTCCGACTCGACCAACTTACTAGAGACGATCCTAAGAATTGGCAGCCCCCACTAGTGCTTTTTCGGTCCAACTTACATCCAGCGTAGTCGGAATCCGTATAGCCCATCAAATCAAAAGATTCGGTACGGGGATACCAAAGACCTACACCAATTGTGCCCTTGAGATATCTCAAAATTCGCTTAACAGCAATTAGGTGAGATTCCTTGGCACAGACTTGATACCTAGCGCACATCCCTACAGCAAATAGTATATCTGGTCGACTAGCTGTGAGGTATAGCAAACTACCTATCATGCTTCGATATTGAGTTAGATCAACGGGTTTACCACTCTCATCATTATCTAATCTTGTGTTTGTAGCCATGGGAGTGGTTACCTCTTTCGAATCACTCATATTGAATTTTCGAAGCATTTCATGTGTATACTTTGATTGGTGCACATGGATACCATCGCGAGTTTGCTTGATTTCAAGTCCGAGGAAGAAAGTCAACTCTCCCACTAGACTCATTTCAAACTCACTCTCCATGTGTCCGATAAATTCACGTAAATAGCCCTTGTTGTTTGAGCCACAAATTATGTCATCGACATATACTTGGGCTACAAATATATTGTCACCATCTCTTCGTAGAAATAGTGTAGGGTCTATTTGACCTCTAACGAAACCCTTTCCAATCAAGAATGTCGACAACCGCTCATACCAAGCCCGGGGTGCTTGTTTAAGGCCATAGAGTGCCTTCTTGAGCTTGTACACGTGGTTCGGATATTCGGTACTCTCAAACCCGGAGGTTGTTCGACATAGACTTCTTCCCTAATCAAACCATTTAGGAAGGCCGATTTGACGTCCATTTGAAATAATTTGAAGCCTCGATGTGCTGCAAATGCAAGCATCAATCGGATGGACTCTAATCGTGCCACGGGAGCATAAGTCTCATCATAATCAAGACCTTCAACTTGACTGTAGCCCTTGGCTACCAAGCGTGCCTTGTTTCTAATGATTTCTCCCTTGTGGTTTAATTTGTTTTTGAAGACCCATTTAGTTCCAATAATGGTGGTCTTCTTAGGCCTAGGGACTAAGTCCCAAACCTGACTCCTCTCAAATTGACCTAGTTCATCTTGCATCGCGATAATCCAATCGGGATCATTTAATGCTTCATCAATTTTTCTAGGTTCAATTTCGGAAATTAGAGCAACTTCATTAGCCTCATTCCGGAAGAATGATCTAGTCCTAACCCCTTGATGGATGTCTCCAACAATTTGGTCTTGGGGATGACTAGAGGCTAGTCTCGTTTGCCTTGGTGTTGGTGGTGCTTCTTGAATAGGTTCACTAGACACAAATTCAGCCTCAGGATCCGGCTGATCAATGAGTTGTCTAGGCTCACCGTCATCAGACTCATCACCATCAACAACACTTGGAGTTTCTTTCAAACTTAGTCTCCTAAGTTCAAGTTGAGCTCCTCCTACATTTTCTGATTGGTCAATTGATTTTGGAATTTCCTCAAAAACCACATCAGAAGACTCTTCAACTAGTCTAGTTCTCTTGTTGTAGACTCGGTAGGCTTTACTAACGAGGGAGTACCCGACTAGTATCCCTTCATCAGCTTTTGCCGTGAACTTTCCAAGGTGATCCTTGGTGTTTAGGATGAACACCTTACAACCAAACACCCTAAGATGTTTAACCGTAGGTGGTTTCCCAAACCAAAGTTCGTGGGGAGTCTTTCCTAAAAACCTATGGATGAGAACTCGATTTTGCACATAGCAGGCTGTATTTACAGCTTCAGCCCATAAGTAACTCGGGAGTGAGTACTCATTAAGCATACTTCGTGCAGCCTCTTGAAGAACACGGTTCTTCCTCTCTACAACACCATTTTGTTGTGGTGTTCTAGGAGTAGAGAACTCATGCCTATAACCCTTATCTTGACAAAATTCTAGAAACCTTTGGTTTTGAAATTCACCTCCATGATCACTTCTTATTGTCTTAATTGTTGATGATTTCTCATTTTCAACCCTTCTACAAAAAGAAATGAAAATATCTAAGGTTTGATCCTTATGTTTTAAAAAGTAAGTCCAAGTATATCTAGTAAAATCATCAATGATAACAAAGCAATATCTACTTCCATTTAATGATATGATGGTACTACAATCAAATAGATCCATGTGAATTAAATCTAAAGCATTGGAAGTACTTACAGTGCTTTTACCTTTATGTGCAGATTTTGTTTGCTTACCCATTTGACACGCATCACATAATTTATCTTTTCCATACTTGATGCTTGGTAAGCCTCGAACTAGTCCCTTGTTGGCCAACTTCCGGATGTTCTTCATGTTCACATGTGCTAGTCTCCGGTGCCAAAGAGTGGACTCTTCTTCTTTTGACATGAAACACTTAGCAAAAGCATTAGTAGCACTTTTAAATGAAACTTGATAAATATTGTCTACTCTTGCTCCTACTAGTACCGTGTCCAAGGTGTCATTTTGTCTAACTAGACATTGACTTGGTTGGAAGTCAATTGTGTAACCCGTGTCACACAATTGACTGACACTTAGGAGATTAAACTTCATCCCCTTGACTAGAAGGACATTTGAGATTCTAAGACATTCGGATATTTGAATGTCTCCTATTCCTATGACCTTAAGGCTACCATTGTTACCAAATGATACATTACCTCTACTCTTCTTGTGAAATGTGGTAAACAATGATCTATCCCCGGTCATGTGTTTGGAGCATCCACTATCAACGAACCAAGTTGATAGATGCTCCCCCTCAATCATAACCTACACAATTCGAAAAATAGAAGTCTTAGGTACCCAAACCTTGGGACCTAAAGCATCAACTAAGCATGACTTTGGCACCCATGCCTTGACAACTTTCTTTTGGATTTTGGGTGTCCTAGATTGTCTCATGTCAGTCCTAGACATGAGAGATACAAAAGAGGGTTCCTTAGGGCGGTACCCAATACCGGCCCTATTGTAAACCGCTCTTTGGGCATTTAAAATCATATCTAAGGTCTTAGAGCTATTTGAGAATTTCCCAAGAATATTCTTGAGCTTCTCAACTTCACTCTTCAATGATTGGTTTTCCTCCACTAACTCATTATCATGCAAATCACTGATTTCCTCAACCTTAGAGGATTTCAAGCTTACAATCTCATGTTTCAAAGATTTAATTTCATCTTCTAGTAATTCAACATGCAAGTCATCAATGTTATCATCCCTAGAAGCTTTCAATTGATCAATCTCTAATTGCAATGCTTTAACTTTGTTTTTGGATTTCTTAAGCATACTAGTTAAACATGCAATTGCTCTATAACATTTTTCAAGCTCGGGAGAAGTTACCTCTTCATCATCCGAAGATGATGAAGCCGCGTTTGAGGAGCTTGAAGATTCTTCACTGCTCTCCTCTCCAAGAGCCATGAGAGCCACTTGCCTTGTGCTCTTCTCCTCCTTCTCATCATCGGATGAACTAGAAGATGACTCATCCCAAGAAGCCTTCAAAGCTTTCTTCTTCTTCTTGGATTCTCTTCTTA